>CM034000.1:22110002-22166093 GCA_019603395.1 Cyrtorhinus lividipennis | reverse complement strand
GGCACAAGGGCACGACAGTCGAAATACATTTCCTGGGTTTTTCTGAGTCCCATGATCCCCCCAAAAAATGTATTCCACTAAACTTGATATCGTTGTTCAATAAATCCACGACGGATTTCGGTTAAGCTGGTAATTCACGTCGATTAACTGGTCGTGAAAACCGTCCGTCCTTTCAAATGGCTTTGTTCCTTACTACGAGAAGACAATTACAATCTTCACAACGGTGCATGAGATTCATTAAGATCGACTAGCTGTTCCCAACAGTATATCAGGAGAATTCTCAGCCCTTGGCCGGGGGAATAATGTATAGCTAATGAGTCCACCTCGGAGCGAAACAGCTTTGTATGCGCAGTGCTCCGAGTTTTCGTAGTTCTCATCAAGCCGAAACCTTATTACGGCCTGCATTGCCATTCGTTGCGGCTATCGAGATTCGCTCGCCCAGATATTTCACCAGGGCCGATCGATCATTCTAAAGGCCCCAGACAATGAGAAGGTAATCATTCCCGTATCGAACCCAATTATGAAAAATTGTGTACAGTGGGTGCAATGCGAGTGGCGCCCGTCTGCCCTCATATGCGTTCTACGACTATTTTCCTGAAACATACACTTTCCTTTTCGAAGGTGTAGAAGCGAAAAGATAGTTTGGAGCGCAAATTTTGTCAAAATCGTATGCGTGAATACCCATTCTCTCATTTAAATCATGGGTTTTTTGTAGGAGTGAATGAGAGCATCCTCCGGGTGGCAAGGTCAGCAAGATCTTGACATTTAGAACAGTTGCACCATTGAAATTTTGTTAACTGCTTTTTGAAACTCTTGAGATAAAGAACATTGACTCAATCAGTATCAAAGCATTCAGGTTTATATACGACGTTTTGTTCTTTCAATGTGTCTTGTTATTTCATGTCATTCAAAATCATACCTAGTTGTAGTGTATTGTAGGTAAGTACGTCCCTAAATACAAATATATGTTGCAGACTGAGGAACTTTGTATAAATTGAAGAATATGGTTGAACAATATAACAACTCATAATTTAGAAATAGGGGTTTGAATTCATCCAAATTGTTCGAGTAATTCCTAAAAGAAATAATTGTAAGTATAATATCCTTCGAGCCAGAAAGTACAGCATTCTATCGCTTCTATCGCTTCTCTGTTCCAAGATAATATGAATGACAACAGTTAGAAAGTTAGCAGTCATGTTGCATCTCAACCTCAGCGGAACAAGCACTTACACGATATAAAACAGTTACATGTCAACTATGAGTAAGTCTCTGCTCTCGGTACTCTCAATCTGGAACCAAGGCTACTCAAAAGTTGACCCCAACTATAAGGAGGGTACGGTTACCTTCCGAGTTGGAAGTTCAAGGATGTTCTGCCAGTATTCGACCGTACCTAATCTATGATTGGAAAGGCTCGGTAGTTATATCATTTTTGAGGGTGACCTTTGAGTGTTGTGCAACGGAATTACGGGAGTGTTTGGGGCAAACTGGATCCCGTTCCTCAAGATGAACAGCCACTCTGAAAAGCTATATTTGCCGGTGAATTCATAGGTTGAGAAACGGCCGGAGAGATCTTCGCAAGATACATTACGATCGAATAGCTACGATAAGATTTTCGATTCTGAGGGGTGGACATATTTTTGTGTGCCGTTATAAGTGATAAGTTTCCATCCAAAATGGACCGCTTTATTACGGGTTTTTCATTGAGAATATTTCTATGTTTCAGCAGCAGATCATGCAGCGGCATGAAGGATGGGTAGCACTACGTAAGTAGCATTTTCAATTTAACGTTCACCGATCATTTACATAAATATTAATGATTCTTCGCTAATAAGAATACAATAGATAAGAAAAACATGGAAGGTAATTCTATTTTCTCCCTTGTGAGCCTGAAAATTAATTGAATTCCTTCCTAACTAAATAGATCAAAATTACTTCAAATATAAAAATGATTTATTCTTTCGACCTCGACTTCAAAATATACATGTTCGCTTTTTTTGTAATGGTAATTATTATCTTGAGCCGGTCAAGAGCGAAATTGGATGCAAAATGTTCATGCAACATATACCCGGAGCATCCTCGAAATTTTGACCCCCGATAAACTTTCATGATAAGCCAATCTTTGACTAAAAAAATCCTCACGATCGTAACTAAGAAATTGTGAATCAAGGATTTTCTTGAATAAAACGGCGCACACCATTGACCACAAAATGAATTATCTAATTGATAGCCAAATGTGAGCTAGTGAAAATATGCCACAGGAAAACATCAGAAATGATCTTTATTTTACCTGGGGTCCTAACTTATTGTTATGTGTTCTCTCAAGGAGGTTGCGAAGAAATTCGGAGTGGTTTTAGGTTTGGTTAGATTCCTCATCGTCCTTCCATGTGCTAACGACCCACGAAAACCTCAGAATTGGACATGGTTTGTTTTCAAGTCGAAAAGTACTGTTTGAGAAGCGAGTCATCTGGAACGCCAATGACACAACGTCCTAAACAACTGCTAGGCAAATTTCTCTACAATACAATTTCATTCTAAAATATCGAACATCCTAGACAATCACGATCAACTTAAACTCGAGGCACCAACCCCTTAGCTAGGCATTGAGTATTCCAAATGAGGATGCACCCGCGACCTTCCTCGACTAGCGTGGCGCCTGTGACGCAATATGTTCAGCTCGGCCGTTGACCTTGCCCTCACCTTAGACCCGTCTTCGGATGTAATCCTTCTATCTAATACAACTTGGCATGGGATAACAATTCTCTAATACATGCAAGCTCAATTTAGACTGCGACCTTACTGACCTCAACCTATTTCAGATGAGCTCAAATTAACCAAGAAAATCGTGTCCCGAACGCCTAAAAGTCACCGGTTTTACCTTCCTCCCGTTGTTGCTAGTCCCCTAACTATTATTAGTCCATCATAATTCCACAAAAACTGTGGCATAAAAATGAGTTCTTCCGAAAGTACGATTGCTTCCTAGGTCGTCTTAAATCAGTCCTGATTTCTTTCATGACGACTGAAGGTTGAGCATCATTCCCTCTACTCCTGAACAAAATCTCTCCCTTATCAAATATAAAACTAATCTCCGAAAATATATACCTAGACAAGGTGAAATTTTGAATATATCTAGCTGCTATTGTAAGAAACGATCGGGACAAACTGTGAACCTCCCTCTTGAGGCTACATGTTTATTAAAAATTTATTATTTTTGTTGACTCTAATTCTACTAACATCTTTGACACCACATTTTTTCAAACGGTTCAGGGCCTGATCCAGCAATACCATCCCCACCGTATTTGTAGCGTATCTATAAGTACCTAAACATAATCCCCGAATACTGTATAAAGTTTCCTCACAATTCTTATGGCTAATTTTCCCTTGTGGTTCAAACAGAATTAGTTGAAATGTAGAAATACCTTTTTTAGCAGGGAAAAGCGTTTGAGCAAAACGTCATTTTTTACCATACTACGGTTGTAACTTGTTAGCATAAATTGAACGGTATCCAACGACTCACTTTGACCGACTACAGTAGTCAGTCAATTGCACACCACAGGTTGATATGTGTAAAACTCAAACAATTCTATGATCGAAAAGCCAAGGAAGTACTTTAACTTTAACAACATTGAGACTTATACTTTTGCCGGCTCTACAGAAATAATAAACTACAAAGGCCCCCCCCCCCCCTTCAGTCTCCTCCTCCCCGTGAGGTGGATGTAGCACCCCGGTGCTTGTCTGTGGTGGAAACAACAGTGAACCACAGCTTTCCAAAGGTCTACTGTCAAATTTATTGTTAGATAGCGTGGCAAGACCGCACAACGTGGATTTTATTTTGATTTTTTTCTTGTGAGGGAAACTAGTTGTTTATGCTGATATTTTTACCGATGCGGATTCTGAAATGAATTAAGGCTCGCTGTGGATGGTCGCTGACTCAAATCATCGATCTTATCTTGTGGCTTTTACAGGAAAATATATACCGATTTCCATAATTAATGGTGGCTACTATTTGTTTAGGTAAAGGAAGAAGGAGAAGCAACGAGGACGCGTAGACCAGGGAGTTTCCGGCAAAAACCTCGAGTCGTTCATCCAGAGCAGCTCAGTCAACGGCCTGAAGTTGGTTGAGAAAACCTCTTCTTTCTATTACCTCGCGCTCCTTTTCTTTCCTTTTTTTTCTAAAGAGGGGTCGTTAAAGATTGCAATTTCACGGTGTTTCACCTTCAGGTCTCCTAGACTTTGGTTGCAACGCTACCTGCTCTTCTTCTTAGAAAACGAACCAGCCAGCTTAAAACGTTACAACGGGGGAAACCTATGTGCATAATTTCCGTATTGAATTAACCTTTTTCATTTTTCAACCAAAATGTAACTTTATTCGGGAGGTGACTGGAGTGATGTGGAACTTGCCTAAATGAACTTGCCGACATAATAGAGCATCAGGTGCATTAAATGCGAATGTTATAAATTTATAACATTTGCAAACTGAGCCAACCAATTTACAATTAAAATTACACTTTTTGCAAACTTAATTAAACCGTATGCAATTAGTTTTTGTTTTTACGTGAATAGGAAATATTATCCACATTAGGTTATTATTGGTTGGTTATATCTTGAATAATCAACCTATGTTTTCATGCAAAAGGTCAACCTCTCCGATTCGGCTCAAAATTTTTTTCTGGACGTTTCATGATGTCCTGATCAAAAAGGTCGATGTCCGTCCGCCGTACGCCGTACGCCATACGCCGTCCATGTTCCGCGCCATTTTTGGTAGTAGACAATTTTCTAAAAATCTGAAATTTGGGTCAGGGGTCTGATACCGGCCTAGGACGGTCCTCCAAACTTTTCAGCCCGATCGGACCAAATTTGGGCGGGGTAGGGGTCAAAATGTTTTTTTTGAAAAATGGATTTTCGAGATTTTGGGCGATCTAGGCGAGTAGGTGTCATTTTTCACTAAATTTTGGACGCTGAATCCAATGAAACGGGTCCCAGAACGATTTGCACCCACTGGAGGAAGTTACAGGTCAAATTGGGTATTTATTACCCATTTTGAATATGTGTTTTCGGGATTTCTGCTACCTAGGCGTGTGGGGTATAGTTTCCACTAAATTTTGGACGCTGAATTCAATGATGTGTGTCCCAGAACGATTGGCAACCACCGGAAGCAGTTATGGTCAAAATGGGTATGTATCCACCTATTTTGTATGTGTCAGGGATTTCTGGCGCCTAGGCGTGTGGGGTTCATATTCCACTACATTTTGGACCCTGAATCGATTGGAATGGGTCTGGACCCGCCACACCCACTGTTTCCCTCCATTCGAGGAATAACCAACCCGTGTGTAAGAAATTTGCAGATTTTTTTTTTTTTTTTTTTTTTTACGAAAATACATTTGGGCATTGTGTTGAACTAATATTTGGATCGCAATAGCTCATCACCGCGCTGATGACATATTCTTCACAGAACAAACAACACTAATAAACATTGGTATTAACGAAAATGCTTGCTGCTGTGGCAACCATTGAAGAAAGGTTGTTAGTCTATTATTATTGTCGTTAAAAGTTCATCGCCCATGTGGAAGATAATTATGCTGCCCCTATGGGCGCTATTGATCACTGTTCGCTCATCTTATGTTCACTATAACAGTAATTATAAAAATCAGTAATAAGTGCGACATAAGCTTGTGAGAAGTCCAATACAAATTGTGAAAGGTTTAATCCAGTTCGCCAAAGGTTTAATTTAAGGGCAGTAAGTTTAATTCAGTTAGTGAATGGTTCAATTCAGTATGTAAATGATACATTTCAAAATGGATTCTTTACGATTTTAGTTCAAATGAAGAAGAAGACATCTTCTGAAGAGTTTCCGTACAACAATTTCAACCAAACATTTTTCTATCGTCCACAAGGGACGATCTCAAAAAGTCAAAATCGATGATCCACGATGCACCTGCACGTGAAGTGGCTTTCTAATGTGGGCGCTTTGGAAATGAAGGTCTTGCTCAAGAGGTTAGCGGCGCCAAGGTTAAAAATGAAGTAATAAAAAATCCTTTTACGTAACCGAGGTAACATCTTCCATCAACATCTTCAATCGTGTGAGGATACCAAACTGGCTTCCACCAAGTTTACAGGCCCGGCTTGGAATGAGGCAATACCGACTCATAAGTAGGGAACCACCGTCTGGCGAGTGGAGTATCTCTATGAAAAGACTTTGGTACCCATCGTTGGTATAAGCATCCGTGAAAATGCGAGACACGGAATTCCGTTAAAGTGATAGCTTAATAGCGGAGGGAACATCGCGTTCAAACGACCGCAAATGGATTCTGAGGGTCCTGCGCCTTGAAGGATAAACACCTTTCCTCTAGCAGGCAACCAGCCTCACCATATTTTAGTTCGGGCCATCACAGCACGTAGACGGCTTAGACAATTCGAGACATGCATCGAGTTGTTAAAAGTAATGTCATCAATACGGAAAAGAAATGTTTGAGGTTATGAGGTAATTTAAAGCTTGGAAGCTAGCAGGTAATCAGTAATCAAAATACTCGCAGATTTGGATTATGGTCTTCGTCAAATTAAATCACGTTGTTACAACCGAAATATATTTTTGAGCTCAGCAGTCCCAATATCAAATGATCGATCGTGACTTTACTCTAGGTCCCACGAACCAAGTACAACTCAATATCCGGTATTTTGGTCTCGAGAGAGTAACATTCATGATCCGATTTTGGGCTAACATATTTGTGAACCGTACGCCGACATTGGACAGTAACGCCAAGATAATCGTGCGGTCGAGTTTAGAGGTACAACATCCGTATGCAAGTGAGCGGACGCGACGTGACGGTCCCAGAGTTGCGTCAGGTCTCCCGTTACCTAACGGAGAAGCCGCGCCTTCGTGTTTATTGATGCACATTCGTCTTTTTTACGGGCTTCAACAACATTTTCAATTTGGATGGTACATCGAAAGCCATCATAATATTATTGGATAATACGCCGGTACCTACAGTTGGAAATCCAGCGAGAGAGGAGTTTCAGAGAGAGAGTCTACGAGGACTTGAGCAAGTAAACCCTGGAATCGGAGTTTGGTCAAAAATTCATATTAACAACCGCAGATTAATGAAAAAAAGCATGAGCTCTCTCATCAATTACCTTCATTTCTCAAAAAAAAAAAAAAAAAAGTATACAAACTTCAGGGGGATAGCTGCAGCGCGACTTTGGCGGCCTCCTGAATATTATAATCGGGTCCAACGGTCGTCTGTCACGAATTCCCGTAGAAAATCGCCATCTCCCTAACAGGGCGGGGTTGAGCTTGAACGAGTGGATAATGGGACAATGAGGGTAACCCGAGTCTTGCCACATCTTTTCATTCAACCTTTCCCTCAGGCTGAACCAACCTACCTGCTAGCAACTAATAAGAGACCGGTTTGCCCTTTATGAAAACTTCTATGTATGTGCCTGGAAGGTGATGAAAGATGAGAGGAAGAAGATACAGCAGAAGGCTGATGATGCCTAACGCGATTGGATTGATAGAGTAATTAACTTGCGATTAACATAACCATTAGTTTGGAATTTACCTCAAAATTCTCGATTCATTCAACATGAGTTCCAACACAGAACCCAGATCTGGTGGTCGCTAATATAAAACGTTAAAAACGTTTAATGACATTAATGGCAGCCGACATGGAGTGGAGCTTTAGTTTCAACGGGAAACTATCGAATTCACATTAAAAAAAACTCATAAGGTCCATATAATACAAAAGTTTATATAATACAAAACTAACCCTGCTATTTACTAAAGTGAGTGGCTCTATAAGCTCAAAAACAAAGAACTCTTCAGTAACTCTCGAAATTACTGAGAAAATCTCCGTATGGTACGGTAGACCCACACCACATCATATATTCCATTCTGGTGTGTAAAGCTTTGATTTTTACGAACCTAATAGCAATAACTGCTGAAATAGAAAGTATCGGTTACTGCCGTTAGCGATTCCAGTACCAACGAAACAAGTCATGAGCCACATTATCGACAACGAACTACAGTGAAAGGAAACAGAATAACTCAAGGCCGACTATTGCGGGGATCAGAAGGGGCCTTCGTAATAGGCGTAACGGTGGACTTTCTTACGGGCGCCCAGTTAGGTTCGTTTCAGTTTAAAATGAGGTACAGTTTTGTTATTCAGCCAAAATAGAATGAGTAAAAACACAATCAAACATCTCGAGATAGACTTGGCAATTGAAAAGCTGCTCTGCCTCAAAACATGCCAAGGTAATGCCATCAACCAGAAAATAATGCGCTACATGTTTTCACAGCTTTTATTATTCCATGTAGATATTGCCCGGAAAGCGTACCTTCGAGTTCTCTAGAGAATCGTCCAAATGTAAAGACGAAAAGCACGAAGTGAAATTTCCGAATTAAGCACCAAGTGAAAGAGGGATGAAAAAGATACGCGTTACTCTTCCCTCGTTCCTTACAATAACGTGAGATCTGTTCCTCGTGTTAGGCCTGGACTTTCCACCCAGGACCGTCAGGCTATATAGGGACGGTCGTTCACAGGAACAGAACTTGTAAATACCCACCTGGATAAATACACATTGAAACGATTCTGTCACCACTAGAGGTCCTACGTCTACCTTGATGACTGGGTAGGCGGAGGTGTAATACACTGGGGAAGATAATGACGGGGTGTGGCAAGGACCTTGTGCTGCCCTGCAGTCTTCCGACCACTCCCCCCTCCGATATCCAACGGCCGCCTTGGCCTTATCATCGGCCGCCAATTCTGGGTTTTATTGGAGGCATACTCTCTATGCCTACTCATGTCCGCAGGCCAGGAGAATTTACCAAATAGACCCTTTTCCGCCTACTATCAGCATACTTCCTCCCGTAGTCTTCCTTTTTTGAGTTTGTGAGTAAAACTAAAACTGGCGAGGTTTATTTAATATCACTAAGCTGACCATTAGAACCCGAAAATAACCCCTATGCTCTACATGAGGATCAAACAAGACGAATCGACGTAAAATTGTATGCGTGGAAATTGAGGAAATTGTGGAAATATATATGCGCCACTCCCGACGTTCCTCATTTTTACAGAGAAACAGCTGATTGAGGTGTACGCGCTCACATTCAATAAATAATGGAAATGATCTTATCAACTTCAAGGGGTTTAGTGCCCACAGTGCGTGTTGGCGTCAAGTTGGCAACCGTGGCCTTGTCATCTTCAAAATCCCAACACGCAATCGCTTAACCGCTCGAAAACCACGCTACTTAGCAGAAAATTGAAGGAGCGGTGCGTGAAATGAGTTCATGGTCCCATATCCATTATTCATAGGGAATCAACAATGTCAAAGTACCTAATGCGTCATTCCATGAGAGGCTGTTCAGTAGCGAGCCTCAAATTTGCTCATGGTTGATACCGGCTTTCGCATGTTAGACCCGGATTGATATTTATCGCACGCTAAGTAAGGCATCAAGTATAGGTTCTTGGATCAGCAGTCAATTGTACAAATAGAATGAGAGTTTAGTGTAACAAACCAGACTTTGTAAGCTAATGCTCACAACCTCCCTCACTTACAATGACAATCCTATTCTGTTTTATCAAATACCAAATGCAATTCATAAAAGAGCCAACGCGAGTAAGATATGATTACATTAACGATGCATACAATGAATATATAAATTATCCTTTCCCAAGAAACGAACTGCACGCCAATCCAGGCCACATTGTTCAATTCAGGCGCTCAACAGCCAGGCAAATTGTTTTTCTATTCTTGAGCACACAATCGTACTCTGTGTGAGGGTCACTATCCCGACCCTCAAAAGGTTTCTCGCACTTTCCGAAGACAGTCAATTAGGTGGGGGAATGGGAAGGTCATTTAGTTAAACGCGGTAGTAAGTGTGTCGTGGGATTCACTAGTAGACAATGGGATCCTGGTTAGACTCCTAAAGCTTCCATCTTTCGCCTTTCGCATCACATTTTCATTAGTAGGTACGTACCCACTTGAAATGAATAATGATAGAAGTCGACAAAGAAACTATACGAATGAGCGAGGGCAGAGAGGGCCTTGGGAAGGAACTCCCAGTTTTCACAGACAGAATAGAATCCACCGAGTATTGGAGAAAGGGAATTAAACCGGTCGAAGGAGGAAATCCACACCACAAGCATGACCATAATTGATGAGGATGAATTGAAATGAGGAACCCCCGATATTGAAAATCTGCAAAATAGTTTACTTTCATCAAGGCCGAAAGCAGGAACTAGGAAAAGTTGAGGAGAGAAAAGGAATCAAGAAAAGCTGGGAATATCAGGTCAGCAATCAGCAAAATGTCAATCATATCCACTCATTCATTGCATGTTGGAACTTCTACAGATAATGCACATCAGCAGTTGAAATATTTATGGCGCAGAAACTTGAAAATCTTCTGGAGGGCCGTACATTTGTAGAGAATACAACTATGTTAAAAGATCCAGCTACTGCCTCATTATTTACTGAGCCGCTTTGAACGCCGTCGCGATGGGTTTGCTAGTGAAGGGTATGAGTTAAATGGAATGTTTACGAAATGTTTTATTGAGATTTTCAGCAGCTTGGCGTTTATGGGTATTGTTTTCCCCTCAACTATTGAATCTAAATCAGTCCAGAGGGCTCTCAGCTTCCCGGACCGCTTGCCCCACTGCCGAGGATTGTACTTTTTTAAACTCACTCAAGACTTCTTAACGCGCTCCCCATGAAGGGTTCACACACATTGAAGGACCACAATTATTTACATAGTATTCCTTTTTTTCACTCTGCAGCTTCTCCTTAAAATTTGGGTATTTCCAGTCACCACGTTTGTGTGCCTCCCAGTGTTGTCGAACTGTAGACGACTAGATAGCGGACTATCCAGAACAACGATTTCTTCTTGCGCACGTTTCAATCCATTTCAATATGCTCAACAACAAACCAACTTGAACTCGTGTCAAACGAACGTGCTCCGTAATGCGGTGGGTAGGTATGAAAAAGGAAAAAAATATGGCGTTTCCGCGATGGCAGTGAGGTGGCAGAATTCCAGTAAAAGTTGGCAGCTCTATGTTACACTCTCACTGGTTCCACTCAAGTGTTCATCCTGCTCTAGTTAACACAGACATGAAGGTGCGAGGAGCCCTAATAGCACCCCAACTGTCCAGATTGACGCGTTTTGCACATTTCAAAGATTTGAAAGAGAAATTACTCTTTATATTATCTACTCAAAGAAACTGACCATGACGCCAACGTAGCGTTTCTCAAAGCGCCGTTCTGGTTTTGAAAGAACTTTAATTTTATTAAGTAGACTATCACCCGAAATATTATTATAATAGAGCGATGGTTTCATTACGATCGTAGCCCTCTCTTTATAAGTCCTCTCTGTAATGCTCGTTTTGTTATTTTTCAGTGATATTTTGTGCTGCTGGCGTCGCTGTAGATGGATTGCGAGGATCAGAGCTCGTCCTGGCGGCTAAGGCAAAGGCTGCAGAAGAGAAGAGCAACCCAACGACTGAAGAGGTAATAAGTATGTACCTACTTTCTGGAAATTAAGTCAGGTGTTGTAAAAAAGCAGAACCAACTCATTCAACTCTCATTAAACGAATGTACTTGAATAAATCAAAGCACCAATAATACTGGTATGAAAAAATGTAAACAACGCCCACTTACACTCCACATCTGAAAACCTTTCGGAATAATGCTCAAAGAACCATGAAACCTAAAAACAGAATTCGAATGACCCTGAGAATTCTCATTCTGTAGAACTGCTCAATTTTATGCTAAAATGAACTATGATTTCCCTGTAAACCTTGATTATTTCTTATTATCTCTAGTCGACAAGTATAATACGTTAGTTATGTTTTTTTTTTTTTCTCTCATTAAGAAATTGAGTGTCATAAACATTCTTTGAATGTCTTCAGCGGAATAAATTAGTTTTTCATTTTATTTCATTTCATTAGTAATGAAGATCGTAGTCTTATGGAGAAATTTAGCTTTCACTCCGTAATAATGACAGGTCCCGAAACATGCCCCATAGTATATACCGACGACTTTGCCCGTATAACGATTTGTAATTCTTTCTAGATAACTGTGGTAGTGAATGAAGATGGCTCGAATACAACGGTGATCAAGCCAAAGCCCCTTTTGACTGGGATCCCGCAGAAGGACTACATCTACGACCCGAATTTACCTCACGAGCTCAAAGGCTACAACTTGACGGACTATCCATTTTTCAATGCCGTTCCTGCTAACATCACATTCAAGTGCGACGGCCTTCTAGATGGTTTCTACGCGTCTGTTCCTCACAAATGCCAGGTAAGAGCAGGCGAAGGCATGAGATCTATCTATAAGATACAATAATCTATGAATGCAAAGATGTTAAAAAAACATTTATACCTACTCCCACCCATTGCGGTGCATGATCAAAGCATCATTTCAGTGCTATGTAATTTTCAAATCTACAAAAATTCGATTTCACTAGCCTCGAAACCCTAACAAGGCGAGATTCCTTCTTGAAAATTGTTCAGAATTATCTTCTTTAGAACCCTTTCATACCACCTGATCCTGAACACGGAATTTGATACCGAAAATAAAAGTAAAAATTCAAAAACGGCCACCAGTTGACCTTTGGAGGCCGTTTAACCAGATCCAAGATGGGGAAAAAAGAAGCAGAAGTTCACCTTGGCGGGCCTGCATTCACTTAGGATCGACTATCCCTTGCTATTCTAGGAAGCGTTTATGTCGAATCGTATTCATCGCCCAGACTCTAAAATTCGTTGTAGCTTCTCAGAAAAAAAAAATCACATCTTCACATTCACATCAGAGCGTAGCCATTGTAAATAAATTTCCAATTTTCATGGTTCATCTCATCACAACCTAAAACATGAGCATGTTTGAATTTGAAAAACCATAATAGTCAGTAATTTAAATGCCACGCGTCCGTTTCAGCGTTCTTATCACCGTATTTTGACAACTTTTTAATTTTTAACCTGTAATGTCACGTTACAGCTCTACCACCATTGTTTATTTGGTACGAGGTACGACTTCCTCTGCGCCAACTACACCGCCTTTGATCAAAAAACGTTCATCTGCCATTTTGTATCCGAAGTAGACTGTAAAAACTCACCGAATTACTATAAAAGGTATGAAGACTTAGAAAAATGTTGCTCTGTATAGTATTGTCAGTAAGTATTTCTTCGTTGAAGTATTTCTCCCCCATAATAAAAATGTAAGGTTTGGGTTCTTTTAGCCTATTTGTATTTAATTTTTCTCAACCTATAAACGGCGGAATCAACTCTTACTGCTGTAATAAAACTTTTAAGAGTGATAGTTGGGTTAGATATACTGTTGATTCTGCGATTGTAATAAGTCTCTATTATTTTAAAATTATCAACAAGGAATTTATTTATGAATGTATTCGTTTTTTATATTAAAGGAACGAGGCTCTGTATAAACAAGCCACTACGGCAGCCCCTCCTCCAACAAAACCAACCACTACGCCGACTACCACGACTACAACAACTACGGAGGCTCCTCCAAGGAAAGGGCAACCTGGCCATAGAAGGCGCCCTTACAGGTAAACTGGAATGATAGTGGAAACGTGGATCGCTTTTTAAATTCATAAATCTGAATTATGAATAACTCGAAGGTTAGGTTCAAAATAGAGTTGTACGCTGTGCCTTGAGCATATTGCCAATACCGTTCTAGGTAATGTATCCGATTCTTCAAATTTGGTTAAGAAAATGAAATAGATTCTTTAACTTTTTGTGGGTAATATTAAAATGATTATGTGGACTGTAGAAAACATATTTATTCGTGTAGAACGAATCGGTGGCGTTTGTAGATCAGTCAGCCGATTTAGATTAGTATGCGTTCGGAACATAGAGATGAATCATTGCCAATTACACTTTGGACAGGTCGAAGGTGCAGTAGCAGGAAGGGCGATAGTTCACCCGATTACTTGATGAATGTCTTGACCAAAACCCTTTTTTTTTTTGTCTAGGAGAAGACGACCGGTGTACGAATATTATTATGACGAAGAGGGAGAAGCTTATGATGAGGAGTACTACGATGATGAAGAGCCTCCACCACGGAAAGCTAACAGGAGACAACAGAGGCCATCAGGTTAGTGAGAGGTGACAGTCCTAAATCTAGTGGTAAACGAAGATCTAAGTTGAGTATGAAAAAAACATTCAAATAATAATATAGGTCCTCAATTTACGGCTTAGTTGGAATTCAAAGGCGTTGATTCTCAGGTTTGCCTGGTGAAACTCTTTTATACAAACCAGGATCAGCTATGGGAATGGGATGATTCCTTCACTATCCTGAAATCCTGAAAGAAGGCATCAGACAAATTGATGATGTGGTCTTTTTTTCAATTTTCATTTCCTTGTATTGCTCTATTGTGCCATCTGGCACCGACGAGCAGTTTAGGCCTCCGATATTCAGGCGCTGTTACAGGTGGGAAAAGGGAAGACCCTACGACGACAACAACTACCACTACAACTCCGACGCCTGCCCCCTCGACAGGTGACGGCCCCTTGACACGGGCACCTCTCTCAGTCTACGCTCCTCGAGCCTTGCCTAAGGTCAAACGCCCAGTACCAATCAACGAGAAATCCAAATACGAGTACACGACTAAACCTGGAACCGGAGAACCGACTCCGACTTCCAACCCGAAGGACGGGGAGGAAGACTATTACGACGAAGAAGAGGAATATGACGACCCTCAGCCTCCACCTTCCAAACGTAAGGACCAAGGTAGGAGATGCACCAAGCCACATTTGCTACTGTCTGCCAGGCTCTACCAAAAAATGAGCATGAGTAAATAGTTGCACTCGCACGCTTGCTACGAAATAAGTTAGGTAGAGCATCAAAGCTAGCTGTATGTTGAAGTGGGCTTCGGTGGCGCAATGAACATAGTGCTTAGATGCAATTTTTTAAGGCTTTGCGCGGAGTAAGCGTTTCAGAAGAGCCAAAATTTCACCAGGATTTTCGAAACGGTTACACCTTTTGGCTCTTTCAGTCCACCAGCCTATACATATAGACCGATTTATTTTTGAAGTATTCTAATTACAGCTAGAGATAAGCCAGCAGCCAGCCAGCCAGCCAGCCAGCCAGGCTGGGGTCCCTTCGAATCGTCTACTTATTGGTAGACGCCGTCAACAAACGATAAGCTACAACTAGACAATACTCATCGTTACCGACTAAACATAGAGGGAATTTAGAAACAAATTTCGTCAACTTCTGACGCATCCTCTGCAAGTCGCGCTGGGCTTGTCAAATTGAGAGGGAGGCGACTCTTTAATAACATTTAACGTAAAACCTGAGTCATCACTCTAAAAACAAATTAAGGAATGCATGACTGACAATTCACAAAGAGGTAGGTTCATTGAAAAGAAATGAACGCTCGCGCGAAGTTAAGAATTTCCTTGGGTTTTTTGCAAAAATAAAATAAATCTTTATTTAGGCCCCATTTATGTATGAAGTTGGTCCATGGCCCCCTTTCCATCAAACATGATGGATCAGGATGTTTTCATCTTCAGTCGAGGGTATTTTCATCCTGTAATCTCCAGTTCTCAAATGGTCGTTCCTTTGCCTGTAGTAGTTTAGCTACGTTGAAGCAGATGCCAAAAATATCATCCATAGCGAGGCTGTTACATAGGCAAGATGAATTCTGTTACACACCTGTGAAATTACGATCAACTTCCAATAAAAACAAATGGGTAGCTATTATGGAGCACGCCGCACCAACAATGGGTAAGGAACTTGATTAAATGCCTACTAGCATTTTATGTAAACTGAGTATTAATGAAATGTATTTCTTATCAACCGCTGAATATAAGAATACTGCTGCTCACAAGGGCACACAGTTGAAGTGCACATAAAATATCTCTATTAGGTAGTCGAACTTCACCGTTCGAGAATTCTATACTAATGGTGTGGTGCATCTCCTACTGGTGGGAGGAAGGGAAGGGGTGCAATTGAAGTTTAGATTAGAATATATGCCGCACTTTTTATTTCAGTGTTTATTAGGAGAATTCAGTACGTTTATTCCTGGTAAGACATGTTAATTTTAGACCAAGGTGGTCGGTGAGTTTTGAATGCAATTTTTAAATGTTCCAGGAAAAAGTGGAAGAAGGAGAAGCCAACAAGGGGAAAGGAAACGTCCTTACCGCCATGAGGATGAATACGAAGACGAATCAGTAGAGGATGAGGAGCGACCGAGGAGGAAAGGTCACAGAAAAGACGAAGACCACCGTCCTAGAAATCGAGGCTCACAAGGGAAATCAAAGAAAAGTTAGTTGCAAATTAATTCTGTTCTTAATTGTTTTTTGGCCCCCGAATGTGGGCTACACATGTACTCAAACCCCAAAACACCATATTTCATGAAGTAATTCTTATCTGTGAATTTTCAGATCATCAAGAAGAGGAACCAATACCTTCTGAAAGACCTGGTTACATTTCACAACCCAGAGGTGGATCGAGAAAGAGATATCAGGATGGAAGGATGGACAGGAGGCGGCCGGACAGGCGGCCATCGAAAGGATATGATTATTACGACGAGGAAGAAGAAGCGGGAGAAGATGACAGCTCGAGGTATACCGACGAAAGGAGGCGGCACAATGGAGGACAAAATGGCAAGCCAAGAGCTCGACCAAAGAAACCAACATCCACAACTACAACGACTACAACCAGTACAACAACCCCACCCCCGACAACTACAACAACTACGACCACAACGACGCCACCCCCTCCACAGCAGTACGAGGATGAAGAAGAGTACGAGGAATATGAATACGAAGACGACATCATTCTGGATAAGGGGAAAGATTCGAAAAGCCCACTGCCAACAACACCTGCTCCTCACAGGTTCTCAACAACTGCCTACCGAACGCTTAGGCCTCCACAGAGTCCGCCAACAGAACCAGCTCCTCGGCGAGGACCTCATCCAGTAACGTTCAGGCCAAGAAAACCTGACTATAAGCGCCCACCAAGTTCGGAAGAATTGTTCTCTTCACCTGTGGGGAACCCTTCAGGTTTTAAAAGAGTGGAGGAGGAAAACCAGAGGAGCAAACCTGACCTTGGTAGGCGTCCTCTTGAAGATGAGAGGAACAAAGCCATTGATCCGCCAAGAAAGTCATATCCCGGGTACTCTCAGAGTGAGTATCAGGGGAGACCCAGCACAGTTGAAGCGCAACAAACTGTAGTCGATTCCAGACCACCACAACAGCTACCAAGCAGGCATGAATATTCATCCCCCCAAGGCGAATCCAAGATCCGTGACTCACCAGGGTTCTTCATTAGGAAACCATTCAAACCAGCTTTCACTCCGGCAAAGTATTCTGAAGAAACCCAGCAACAAAGGCGGCCGGATGGTTACAATGTTCCAGTGACAGGACCGTCGGGAGAAGAAGACCTTTCGTACAGGCGGTTACAACAATTGGACTCGAAGCCATCTGATTATAGCGATTTGAGTCTGAGGAAAGAAGAGAAGAAACGGCTTGAGTACCCAGTGGCACCTCCTCAAATCACCCAAGGACCTCCTCTGCCTGGAGGGCCGCCATCAATTTACAGACGACCATTCGTTCCCACTGCCCCCGAAGGTCCGCCTAAACGAACTGAAGAATCACAGCAGTATAGGCGTTCTAAACCTGATCCCTATCCTTCACCGGAAGCGAGTAACTCAAGGAGACCATTCCCAAGTACGGCTGAGGACGAAACGGAGAAGAACGAGGATACCTACAAGAAAAAGCCGACTTATGTTCCTACTGGACCAGAAGCTTTTCGACGGCCATCAGGCCCAGATAGCTCGGCCAACTATAGAAGTAGGAGACCAGCTGAGAAAGATGAGAGAAAAAGCCTCCAAGAACTTGCATATCCAAGGAGAACAACAGCAACGCAGGCCTCAGTGACAGAA
This sequence comes from Cyrtorhinus lividipennis, assembly GCA_019603395.1. NCBI lineage: Eukaryota > Metazoa > Arthropoda > Insecta > Hemiptera > Miridae > Cyrtorhinus > Cyrtorhinus lividipennis. The sequence goes on along the minus strand of CM034000.1, from coordinate 22,148,200 downwards.
CCTGGTCCCAACTACCGCAACCCATTCCTCAATGCTCGACCTGTTGTGGAGGAGCCTGAATACTACAAGAAAGAACCTGCCTTGGACTTCACTGCTCCTGGTCCTTCGGGCGACGGCTCAACCCCTAGACCTTTATCGTCTTATGATCTTGACGAAGAGTACGACGTAACGCTCAACGACGCTTTGCAGCCCTCCACTCTCCACCCAACAGTACAGTACAGTCGCGTCAAAACTCGAGGATACCAGTCAGCAGTGACGCATCCGTCCTACCGAAGTATTCTCGTCCCTGCAGCCTCACAAAACTACTACACGAAAACTTCGGGAGCCAATGATCAAGTTGAATACGAGACCGTTCTCCTTCCCGCGTCCAGGTACACACAAACCAGATACCATACCAAAAGACGAGCCTCCAATGACCAATGGTACTGGTAATTCACAATCAGCTGATCGAATCTCGAACTGCCCTTTTGTATAAACTGTATAAAATTTATTATATTTAAATGTGACTGAATGCTCATGACGAGATATAATAAAAATATCATCCAGTTCTGATCTTGTCGAAAAGTTTGAAGAAAAAATGCGTCAAAAGCTCATCCTACAAATGAGCTCAATTCGTGATGTGATAAATCTACCTAACTTAATTCTTGTGTACAAATTGAATATTTATGTGAATCGTTTAGTTGACGAGAAAGTGTACGTGTGCAGAAGGCGGGCTAGTTGAACCTAGCAGCCAACGTCTGGTATTGAATCATGTCAAAAAATAATAACTACGTTTACAGGTAGTATGCGTATGCGTTTAAATGGTCTGTCCTAGACAGAATTATTGATCATTCCATTCCGAAATAAATTGTTGCCTGGGTTTCTTCCGGAGTTTTATTTTTTACTTTTGTTGGCCTCTAATTTCTCTGAAATGAAAGGTCAACACCCACAGGATAAGATATAATTGGTAAAATCTTACCCAACCAAAGTCCTCAGCCAAATTTCACTTCGAAAGCACGAATTTTTCCTTTTCAAAACACAGTTCAAACACAGGGCACCTGTTTACTGATGTTAACACCACCGGCGTCCCGAATGAACTCCAGTATCAGTATTGATACCGATACATCGAATGTATCGAGAGCAGATCGGGCTGCTCCGACTTCCCTCCTGATGACGCATGATATAATTCAGGTTAGTACATTGTGATAGGGAATGTATACGAATTATAAAATTCCCGGCATTCGTCCATGTACAACACAACCGTGTGACCTGGAGAAAAAAAGAAAATGAACTACAAGTTAGTAACTACGTCGATCATTTGATCTGGTGAGCTACCTGAATCAATGATAATAGTTATAATAATATTATAACCGATCATATTAATATTATAACCGATCATATTATGATCGTGTTTCATAGTTATTGTGTGGATTAATCAGTAACGTGCTTGGTTATATAATAATGAGTATTATAACTTACAAGAAATATAAGGTCATTTTTTGTCAGGAAAACAGGAGGTACAAGGTATGTAACAGGTAGTTACATTAGTAGTAGTTCGTACCGTGACCAATAGATGGCGTTACAACCGTCACAAGTGAGGCTGTCGCATCCGTCCAGTCGTTTATCATACGAGTATATCTATTCAAGGTTCTGTCTTAAAGAAAATTTCAAATCATAAGGGTAAGGAACGTTCCACGAGCAAAATGATCAGTCGTAATCCACATTCGGTCATGCAGCTCATTTTAATGTTACACTTGTTTAAAATAATACCGACCCTGCCCTCAATATTTTAGTCAAACTCAGATTTTCTAGGCTGATTGGCCTAAACACTAGTCGGAGTTTCTTCTTCATTTTTACATTTAGCAACCCAACTTATCAATTTCAATATTATTAGTCCACAGGCTTGTAGGCCGCAAGTCCAACTAACTCGACTTCACATTCAGAAAACTACTGAGCATAGAAAATTATAAAATCAATAGTGGAAGCCAAAACGAATACTCCAGTGTAATGTGAAGAATACAATAGACAGCTTGCAGAAACTGATTTCAGTATCATATCGATAGAATCTTCTCCAATCCGGAGGTCCTTTCGCTTTTTCCAGTGGTTGATTCAACTTTCCGAAGGTCGAAAAGGCTTTTCCTATCATCACCAGGCCGATTCAATTCGTCGGGTGTGGCGATAAGAGCGAGCGACCAACCGCAGCATCTTTGATCATTTTCATCGCTAGCCTATTGTCCGTCTGCAGACAATGTCTTATATGAAACGACAAATCTGTTGATGGAAAATCATCACCGGGAGGAATGCTATGAATACTTATCATGATTGCCTATTCTACCGGCATTATGCTATCCGTATATGTATCGATTATAGTCAGTAATTGGGAAAAGAAGGTGCCTTATAAGTCTTGACAACTAAACTTGGTGCTTCGATTGTTAGTTTCGCGCTTTCAGATGCCTGTACAGTTGGTTAGTACACTTCGTTCACCCCCAGTACCCTATTCCCACTTATTGGTAATAATTATCGTATCCCTAATCTACGTGTTTATTAATGGTGCAAACAATAATTATCTGACTGGAATCGTAGCCGTCTTCAATAGTTGGAGGCCGTTGTATTGTTAAAAAAAGTGACTCGTTATGCTCGTATTTTCCTTCTAAGCTCAGGAATACGATTGAACATACCTTGTACGTTCCTTTTCTTGTACGTTTTTTAAAAGGTGTCCGTCATGAATATGCCACAATTTGATGAGTTTTGATGTTGATCTTATGAGTATCGAAGTTAGCGATGAATCGAAAGCATTCTTGCCAGTTTAAAAGTATTCCTGAAGAATGAAATCCCGACTCTCATGCATTTCTTCTATCACTGTCAACTTGTTTCACTTTTGAAGGAACCGATGGGGTAATGGTAATGTTTCCAGCAAACAGCATCCGACTTTCCTTCAAGCTTTAGATACGCGTAGATCTCAAAAAGCCTTCGGCGCTATAATTAGAAATTGTTTTAATCGGCAATACTTTGCATACGTTGATAACCTCTATTATGCCCCCCCCCCCTCCTTTATATGTATATTCACCTTATCCGGATCGAACATCATGGAGAGCTGTGAATAATAAGATGAGTGTAAACATACGAAGAATTTCGGTTGGTCCTATCGCATCACTAGCACTTTCCATAAATGCTCATAGCTTGTACTTACGTCCCTTCTCCCGCCTACCGGCCGCCCAGCACGCTACGTAATCAAAACAAAAGTAATTGTCAGCCAGTAGAATCAACATAAATATGCGTACCTATGAAGGGTAAACTCGAGGAATTATGTATTATATGAAATTTAGGAATATCCTGAACTCACACGTGGGCACGGCCTTCTAGGAGTGCTGCGATTTATCGGTGGTGATAATTCTGCTGTCATGAAGTGCTGAAAAAAAAAACATTGTATTTTCACCTTCGCAAATTTTTAAGACTCGGATTCTAAGAATGACCGATTCTAAGGACACAATCTGAACAATTACTGAAAAAAGTCGGTGGTGGGCAGGAAACTGGCATTCTTCTCTCGTCCGTATCGGGATTAGTAAAAGAGGTTAATGATACCATAGCATTTCCAAATCCATGATCCTTTTACTTACAATCAAATGTTAGAAACTTGCTAACTATTCTGCACTTGTATTTCATTCTATAGCTTTTTATGCCAGGCCAGTCGGTTTATAAGTCAAACGGAGAATTTTGTAAAATTTTACAGGTTCACTCATATTCTCACTAGGTTCCCATTGGTTCGGGAAAGTTTCATTTGTCGTGGAAAATTTTTTGTTTTGGTCGTGGTCATTAACTTCAAATGATTGAGATAGAATTGACTCGCGTCGAGTTATTTTGATTATGGTACGATATCATTACGTTGGATGCAAATTGAGGTCCGGAGTCTCAAACCACTCATAATTATAATTCTTTCTGATGCACTTACTCTCTGAGCAGGCGTTTGGTAAGGTGAGGCCTGAAAGCGAGCAAGGTGTAATTTAGTGACGGTTTTATGATTAAATATGCAATCAATCAATTTTTTAATTGTTACCTTGAAATGCCGACATCTATATATATAATATTCGGAATTTGCCCGAACCGGATTAAAATTTTATGTTAAAGAACGGAATTAGATTGTAGCAGGATCTTCATAAATTTGTGTTAAGCGACGGGAGCAAGTGTGCACACAATATTCATGAATGTTAAAACTTTTCATTTGTATAACACACAATACTTCATTATATTTACATTTACATAATAGGACGATTCGATATATGATATCTGAGTCAAAAATGTATGCTTGAGCTTAGTTTGAAAATGTTTAAAACCAACGTTATAAAGCTGTCATTTGTGTAAAAATCAAAACCCCTCCCTTCCCAGACGCCTTATTTCTTTGCAGAAAAGTATTTGAAACTCGAAATCAGAAATATTATACTTACTTTTTGAACAGGGTAACGGTGAGGATAACCCTGAGAAAGTGAAGAGCAATTATTTATGAATGCTATTGCAAATGGAATAATTTGCTCACGGTGTTTCAGGTAGGTAACTACCAATTTTTACCGATCCCCGGTACATAAGTTATGAGACGTATTGAAACGTAGCCCAGCAGAAGTAGCTGTTTTGAGCTCCGTGTTGAATGGGTTAAAGCGAACTCATCAAGACAAATCTCATCAAATTACTCAGGTATTAGTTAGGGGAAAATTCTAAGTTCACTCAAAGAGGTTATTTACTGGTTCGAACCATAAATGTTGTAAAGATAAAAAAGTACATAAATATTATGTTCACCCCAGGAGGATCTTGATAGACAGGATAAGGTGAAGGTGTGCTTGGGTACGGTTGTAGCTGAAAAAGAAGATGTGGACACTGAAACAGTTATTTGTAAAAAAAAAAAAATAATAATAATAATAATAATAATGGTTGAACGAGGATACAAGTCTTTCCAATTATCCTCTCGCCATTTTCCTTTCCCTACATTTGACATTTTAGTGGAGATAAGGTATTCACTCTCTCACAATTTACGAGATTAATCACTCATCAGTCTTTCTCCTGCTGGAAGTGAAATCCCAATAACTTTTCTCATCCGCCTTTCAAGTACGAATTCTAGAGACGTTCCAATAGATTGGCTCACTAACCATTTCAAACCTACGAGGTGAAGGCGAACGTCGACGAATTGGTGCCTGATGTTCTGGAGTGAGTTCCTAGGCAATAAATCATTCAATCAATGATATTTATCAGCTCAGTGGTTCAACTCAACACAATTATCCCATTCCTTGCTATAGACGATTTAATCGAGAATAACTATGGTGAATCTACACGCGTGCGCGCACGTTAGCATTCACGTTATTCAAATTCAATGTAACTTACCATCGCTGAAGGAGAAGGATCGCAATATAATTGCGGCTGTGTCTGTGAACAGAATATGAGTTTCCTACAGGCAACAACAAATTTGTCGTTCATCACAAATCAAGTTTTTCGTTGTTATTTTTTTCAACTTGATTTGTTTGTAAATTGTAACAAGATATAATTGATACCTACTTGCCTTCTTATCTCATCAGTACAACGCCTACAATCATTCTTCCCGTTTCGATTGACATTTTATTTTACCTTACTCGTTACGGAAGCCAGCTTATTCATTCAGCAGTACTTACTCTTGGCCACCGAACAGTAGGATTTTCACAGTATTCCCTCTGAGAAGATAAAAGAAGTAACGGAGAGGGTAGTTATTTCAGCAATGTTAATATACAGATTCAACGTCGAACGGAACAGTAATGATCTACACGTGAAAACTCGTACGTATCTTGAAACCCCTCTTCCTTTAATGTTCTCTGAACGTGTCCTACTACGTCTACTTTCGCGACATCGTCACATTGCTTGTTCTTCCCCACCATAGATGATTGGTGAAGGGTCCTCTCACTCGTCGAGTTGTTCACATTAATAATTGCTGGACTACTTACTCGTGGCGGTGTCTGAGCTTCTATGTAGTCTATTTCAAGCTGTAAATCACAGTTTTATTCTTTAATTAAGAAAAGAATTGACTCATTCATAGTAGCAATTTTGCCTTAAAAGGGGTCAAATATGCGTAAGTGGGATCTGTGAGTTTTTAGGCATCAAATAAACCGATAAAGAGCAGGCGCGGTTGATTTTTCATTTCTATGTATTTATTTATTTATTTTAATTTTTTCTTCTTTTTGCTTGAAGGAGAAAATTTGAAAGCTCTAAACTAGAATTATTATGGTACTATATACACGTCGATTATCACTTACACATCTCCTGCACTTAGGACGATGGTATGTAATTGTTGGATTCCACTGAAAACCAAAGAATTATTTCGGAATTTAAGAAAAACTAGATATTCATGAATAAGAAATCAAGGGAATTTACAGAGAATAAAACACAATTCAGTATGTACCTAAATCTTTTTTTTTTCATTCTTAGATGATTCTATTTCAATCAAATAATTATATTCAAAAAGTACGTAGTCTGCTTACTGGAGCACTAAGCGTTGTATTGCATTGCACTGTGTTGAGAACCACAACCTGAAACGGACCTGAAAACTTTTCGTGTGCAGTTAAATGTTAATGGGATTATCACTTATTTGTTTTGTAAATTTGATATAAGATATCGACTATTTAAAGTTGAATGAAGGATCCAATTAGATTGCGAATGTTGACGGAAATGATTAGATTCAAGGAACTCCTGGTGAATCAATGAACTGATGAGTGTGATGTTGTCAATTTGTTGAATGAAAAGATTTATAGATTACACCTGCTCATTGCATGGTTATTAAATACCCAGTTTGTTGCTAACTACTTTCATCATTATAAGACATACTGGATGACTTCTAAAAAGTACCTAATTTTCGAAACAATGGGTTGGAATTGAAGGGAAGGCTCATGAAAATTCCTACCGAAGTCAACGAGCGCGGTAGCGTAGTGTTTTTCATGGAAGAAAATGGGCGCTCTAGATCTTCGCTGGAATACCGCGGTCCATTTATCTTGTGCGTTGGAGCCGTCTTAAGAAAATCACTCAGACGGGAGGTCAAAAGGATTCGAACTTTCCTTTTTCTCTAAACCCCTAAGGACTTCCTGTCCCTCGACCCACAAAACAAAGCCGAAGACAAATTATCTTCGTCAAATGGTTCGTTTACAGTTGAAATTCTTTGTTGATTAAGGTCTTTTCTCCTGCAATTGCTTCCTTAGTCGCTAACAGAAGGAAGATTTCATCTGAGGGAGACTTTAACTAGTGGGTCGAACAGTCTCAGGATATCTCCTACAAGGTTTCTAAAATCCATCTCGGTGAGGTTTTTTTTTTTTTCTTTTTCTTTTTTTTTTTTATTTCGTATTGATTTTAATCCTCAAAATATATCTTACCAATCAAAAAAATAGAAAAACAGGTTATCAAAATGGAATGATCATCTATGTGCGTCGACTCAAAATAAATACATGGAACAGTAAGCACCCACCCAAAACAACAACCCTCCTCATTCATTTTTCGTTCTTCGAACTCTTAATTTCCCTTCTAAAATTGAAAAAAAAATCTTTACTGCTAAAAACAAGACCATCATTGAGTATTTATGTTATTGAACAATTTTTCATACCTCTAGTACACACTTTAATCCATCCAAATGGTGTAACTAATTTCATTACGAGGTAAAACTGCAATCATCTACCTATATTCATCAGTTCGAACTAGTTGCCCTTGCGTGGGTGAGGTAAGGAAACCATTAAACCTGTTCTCTCTCGTGATCAAGCCCATTTCTAACTGTGCAACTTCTGGGCCCAAGGTCGCAATTTTCGATTTGCTCCTTTTGTCTTTCATTTGAGAACAGTGCACCTCTAGACCAACAACAGGCCGTAAGTACTTGCTATTAAAAAGAAAAACGCTGAAAATTCTTTCACAAGGTTATTCCTTTGACCAGGCATCATGGATCTCAAATCTCAGATCATTGAAATAACCTCTTCCAGCGTCCGATCGGAAACACACATTTGCCCCTCCCCGCCAAATTGGTCCGAATCGGGGAAATTGAGACGTCAAGCCGAAAACGGACCCTGACCCAATTTCAGATTTTAGAAAATTTTCTACCAATGTCCGCGTGGACGGTGTAGGCGACGGACATTTGACTTTCCTTGAATAATCAACCTATGTTTTCATGCAAAAGTAACTTTTCCGATTCGGCCCAAGTTTTTCAAAATGTGTTTTTTGAAAAATGGAATTTTCGAGATTTTTGGCGGTCTAGGCGAGTGGGGTATTATTTTCCACTAAATTTTGGACGCTGAACCAATGAGATGGGTCCCGAAACGATTTTACGCCCTCTGGATGAGTTTATGGATCTATCTACCTTTCAAATATGTGTTTTCGAGATTGTCTGCTACCTACCGTGTGGGTATCATTTCCTCTAAATTTGGACCCTGAATTGATTGGGAATGGGTCCGGACCCAACCACACACCATTGTGTTCCTCCACTTATTTGACATGAAGTTGAATGTAACTTCGGACTTGCCTAAGCAGTTCCTTCCCGATTACCCCTCCTGCCTCACTAGGGTTCTAACTATAAATAGTCAATGTTTGATTTACGTTCGGTCGAAAAATCACTAGTCCACAACCCACAGTTACGCGAAAAAGCGAGTTGAAAAATGGAAATGTTGTCGATTGTTCTCGCAACGAGCGGCAAAACAACAGAGCTATTACGACTTTTGAATAAACGCGCGCTCAATTGGAAAGAATGAAAATGTCGCCATGCTCTTTTTAGGTTTGTGGATGACTGCGTCACTTGAAGACAAGCAATGTCATGACGTGTCATTATGGAGAAGAGAAATTATGGGTCGACAGGTGCGATGAGCTGTCCAGACGGCTTCAACGGGCGGTTTTTTGTGGTTACTCGCGGGGTAACAGGTCACAAATTCAATATGTTTCAATGGTCCTGAGATTTTAAAAACATATATAGAGTTACTAAAAGTTATACGAAGTTCACAAAACTTATATAGAGTTACAAAAAGTTATACGAAGTTACAAAAATTATATAGAGTTAATTTTTGTGAATCCGCCCTACTAAGATAGAAGATGGAATATCTATGAGTCCAACCAGCACCTGTTTAGCTGAGAGGTGGAAAGTTCCTTGAAACTAAACACATATTTTTTGGGGCATACTGTGACAATCTGTTGCAGTTGTGGGTCTGCCGATGATTTCTCACATTCGCGATAAGGCCTTTGTCGAAAATAGTGGTGAAGTGATGAAAACTTCGAAATCCACCTCATCGAATCGGTTTCACACTAATAAGTGAGCGCGGACGTCAAATCCGTGAATGAGAAATTCGATTCAGGACCAATCACAGGGGAATCGCCGACCTTGCTCGCTAGACTGGGAAACACAGTTGTTGGAACTCTGTGATGCAATGTTCTTCAAAACGGAAAAGACTTGAGGAAACTCTCCCCCTAAGTTGCTGACAACATCGTAAGTTGCTTCAAGTTGCGCCACAAGATCCTGTTCCCCATTATCGTGCTCGTGAGGCTGATTAGGACTCGAAGCTGCCACATTCTACAAGGAGGGATCAGCTCAACTCTCTGCTCACGAATATTTATCCACTAACCATTAGAATAGATCAGTTCTTGGTACGAGAATTATTAGAGGAATCAAAAATTATATCAGTCCTTGATTAAATGCGTTGACGATTTGTGAAGAAAACCGGTTAATCAAATGCGTATAATTTTTATCAGTGAAATGAATTTATGTAATTCCAAGCGTATAGAGGAAGTTTCTAATAAATCAGGTGCTTGGCAATCATGCAGTATTTAGCTGAATTTGACGCTGCAGATTTCTTTCTATAAACTTAAAGTATGCAGTTTTGTTTTTTTAACAGGATTTTTCCTGAGCTCCCTACTGGGCCCCCTCAGAAGTGATGTGTCGTGACATTCCCTGTTGCTTTTGATCGCTCTGTTGTTTTGAATCGAAATGAGGCAACGTCCTGCTTGTCACCCAGTTCCTCTTGAAGTTTGATAGGTTCATCCCACCACATTTAATAGGAGAACGCTGACAGGAACGATTCCCCGAGACATATTCAATAAACGATTGGATTGAGTGTCAGGATCGCGATGTTCGCCGTTGATCATTCTCAACAGAGGTTGATCGATAATTTTTTTTTTTTTTTTTCATTCGTACAGGTATTGGTTCGTATAGATCCAGCCTCAGATTACAAAGTGTAGATCGCTCGTGTGGCACGAGCAACAACAAACATACGGAACAGAAATAAAAATACAGGTGTATTGACAGCCGCCTTCATTATAATGTCCGTTAAAAAGTGGGCATCTGTCTCGAGTGCAACTGGTCGTGGAAAGGACCTTGAAAGAGAAGCACAATAAGAAAGAGGTTTTAGAACAATACCAACCGGTACGAGCAGATATACATCCTGGCCGTAGTGCAACGTAGGAGCGACCACCTCACTCACCTCAGGCTCTTAGCATGATGAGAGGGGGAAGGGAAAGGACTTCTTCTGTTCTTCTTGTGGAAGGTGGGGAACTTCGTCCTTCGCCTCTCCGCTCACTCACCCAGTCCAACCGGGGGCATCGGGGTGACAAGTTTGAAAACGTGTGAAGTACGAATCCACGAATGGTCAGCCGGATTGTCAACAATTTGTGTGTGTTTATGAATTAAGAAGACTTGTGTTTCATTGGATAATCGGAGCTCTCAGATACCAGATATGAAGGAACGCCCTCTCCATTTAGACGAGCCACCAGGTAAATTGGAAAATAATGACGAATTTAAATTTGCTAAAGTAAAGCGTTCAATGAGCGTTTGCAAACTGTTTTACTTCAGACTAAATGCCCATTCATGCAAAGATTTTGGTGTCCAGATAACTTCAAATCATGGGTGGAAAACAGGCCATATTCACCTTTGTACAATGATACATCCTTGTACTTACGAGTATATTGACTAAAAAAATTCTTTCTTCATTCCTAAAATTTCATTTTACGTTTCAACTTGTAAATTTAAAATTACAAATGATCCATCAATTTAAGTTGGAAAAGGTCTCTAAAATGTTTAAAATCTTAAATTCTTAAAAAAAGAAAAATCTTAAATTCTGCACTTTGACTCTCATTAGGGTCTTACTTGTGCCTTACTCATTCTCAGTCTGATCGCCCTAAACGAGGTAGGTAAGGTAAATAGATGTTGGGAAGATTTAGTGTATAGCTCATGGACTATCGCAGCTTGCATTGTGCTGGTTGTTACCCATGAATTACGATATTCGTAATAGGGAACCTCCTTGACGTGAACAGTTTGTAATGTAAAATTGGCTTGCTGTTCCAAAAATGCTGTCTCTCATAGAAGGAAGGGTGACGTACTACGATATTTATGTCGTGTTTTCATAAAAATATTATGCATTGTATTAATTTAATATTTTTATTATTATAATTTCTTATTTTTATTCTATTTATTAAGTTTTTAAGACTTACAACATTATGATTGAACTACCTTCGAGGAAAACCACTATCCACCCATGTTGATTGACACGCTAGTTGTAGGTATGAGTCATCCAACGGGTTCTCCACCTCGAATTAATGAAGTGGAGAAATTGAAGCAGAGCTACTGTATACATCAAGTCAAGTGGGTGCTTCACATCCATGCTCTTGTGCCCACATCAAACTTCAGACTGATTTCGATGAGCTCGTTCAATCTCTCATAAAGTATTCAATCGAACGAATATCAAACGGAAACTCAATAAAATGATTTTGTGATGAAGAAATATGAAATAAGCACACATGATATGAAGCATAATATTGTATATTATTATACAATATTTGATTGCTAATTGTAAATATCGGTGTGCATTCAAACGTTCATAACTCTTATAGTCAATACTAGAATTATCTCATGACTTATGGGATACTAATCCATGACCTGATGAACTAATGGTGGGATATAGGTGAAATAACGCACTTGGTAATCACCTTGGTCTTCATCTTTCTCAGAGGTTCATCGTGGGAGACTGAAACTCATACCGATCGATGAGAATCCGTCGTACCTTATGCAATTCCTATGGAAAACACATAAGTCTGTTTACTTTAGTGTGCACTCAGGATAATGTGAATTTGATACAGTTGAGGGGGAAGGAAACTAATGTAAACGTTAGTTGTCGTCAGTCATGCTTTAGAATTCTGTTTTTTGATGTCATGATGGTGAGACACACTCGCTTTGGACTCTAGTATTGGCATGACTTTGTTGTTAGCTCATATTTTTCCCCACAAGAATAGCGAGGGACTTCTGTCGTCACATTTTCACATTTTACGCAGACAGTCTCACGCATGTTCTGTTTCCCGACTGTTCGAATTTTCAATGAGGTAAGGGGGTAGAGAGGCTGTTCAAAGTTCACCTCCCGTCCACCACTGGAAGTGGTTTCCTTCTAATTGTTCGTCCCCAGTGGATCACGAAGGAGCCGTTGAGCTTATCGAAACGTGACGACGAGGGTCCGGGCAGACCTTTTGCCCTGCTGCGAGAAGGAAAGTGAAGCTGCTCACGTTCTTCGGGTCACTCGTCCGAACTCCGCTGTAGAGGAGGATGTTGCAGCAGAGAAGCGAGCCTGCAGATGGTCGCTGGCCTCTCGCTACAAAGGCTGCAAAACTCTCCTTTTAGCGCTCTCCAATCCAACGGCTGTAATACAGTAATTTTCATTTTCAAAATTGTTCTCAATTATTCATAGTTCAGTTTTTAATCAAAATTCATCTTATTCAGAAATTAAACTCAATATTAGATGTACTACTTATATACCGTTGGTCCGATCAATTCAGCGTTCAAAATACAACAAACAAATGTCTGGTAACTCCTAAAGCAAATTCTGGTGGTCTTGTTCCCACCAGAGAAGCATCAGGTATACGCTTCAAACCCCAATTTTCCTACTTACCTAATCGAGTTCCTTCAGTCGGTGAACTGAAATACATTCGCGTGGAAAACTGCTTGGCCGAGTTTTTAAGGTTAATATACGCGCATTAATTATTCATAGAACGGTTATGGGATGATGTGGGCGCTGTCGACTCGGCACCGTACCACAGTGCCCTCCACAAGTCTTATGGGAACAGGTTAAGAGGATTTGCAATGGACAACAGTGGGTGAAAAAAAGCCTGCCAACCATTCTGATTTAATTTCTTCATAATTTTTTAATAATCATCGATGTTTTTATTCTGGGAGATCTGATTTATTGAATTTTCATCGAAACATTTGACAAAAAAATCACCAAAACACACAGCAGGAGCATGGAGTGGTAATTGTGAGCTTATGGGTTGAATAACCTTTTATCTCCCTTTATAGCCTCGTATGGGATTTAGGAATTTAGGATGTATTCTAGTCGATCCTGCATTCATATTTTCTTCATAAAATATTTTCCCTACTACTTCACCCAAAGGTGAGCAAGACATCTCAAACCCGTGACCACAGGAAAACTTTTCCTTTTGATCCCATAACGCACGCTTTTTCTTCGATAAACGCGATAGTGAAAGCTCGACCTTTTATCCACTGGAGCCGCCATTCACCAAATATGACATTCGGTCTTCGGTTAGGTTCGAGAGAAATCATTCAGCCTGGCAACGTCACAGCAATGACTGCTGAATAGAATGGTGACTGATTGAAAGGGATTCAATCCTGCGTTTCCTACCGATGTTTGGCTCACATAGATTATTTTGTACCCATTGCTTTACACTATTATGACTTATTGGTGTTCTTAAACTGCAGTAGTAGACTAACCATCGTTCTTCGGTTTAGAGGTAACAAATTTTACCTCAAGAAAAACAGTGTACCTACCTTTAACGAATAGGAAATCGTGCAATGTCATCCAATTAACATTCGGCCCTCCTAACAATTGAACATGCTCCTGGAATCATTTTCGAGTGTTCGAATCCGCAATTCACGTCACATCCTGCGCCCTTTAGACAATACGAACATATTTCGAAACGGAACGAACATCGCAATTACGGTGATGCAGCTTTTTCATGAAAGTGTGAAAATATATTTAACCGTAACCCTCCTCTTACCATTCCATGACCGAATGAACGCCACAAGTGTAGAGATTCAGGGAGGATGTTTTTTGTACTTTTAACCCTTCGTTCAGATGTTGATAGCTTCTTGTTTCTCCTCTCTTGAGACACTTGTTGTCCATTTGTATTGAATAGAAACAAACTTTTGATTGGGCGAAGTATTTCTCTAGTGAATAATGAGTGTTGACGAACATAACCAGATCGAATATATCGAAGCCATAATGAGCATAAAACATTATATTGCGAAAACAAGGCAGTGATCCATGATATGTTTCAGTGATTTTTACGCCAAACTGTACGAAGACGTACTACGGGGATCATATATCGCATCTTTCCTGATTTAATTTTTGTAATAAAAGCTGTATGCCTGTTCACTCGCTTCGCTCTAAAAGGAGGTGCCTAATGGTACAGAAATTGCCCACGACTTTCTCAGTTTCTTGGTTGTGGTTTGTAGGCCAAAGGCCGCAGCAGCTTGAGAAGGTCTTGCGGTGCGGACGCAACCTACCGAAACCCCTCACAATCTAATTCTTCCTTCAATGACAGCAAAAAATTAGGTATTTACTATTCATAGGACGACCCAAATATCACTGTAAGAGACGTATAAATTACCTTTTGCAAACATGTTTCTGAATTTGTTTCCTCACGATCCGGCATCATTAACACACTGGCAGCTACACTAACAGCATCTATCCGTATGTGGTCCATGACGGTCAGTGATCTCGTACCTAGGTGCCAACTGATGCAAATCTCGAAGCACCTGTTGGTGCTCCCACACGACCATGATGTCCATCCACTGTTAGAGAAACATACTGTTCATTTACATTATTTACTCGATCAATTAGAATCAAATTCAGTTCCTGAAATCGGAGTCTTTGAGAAGGTGACACTGTTATCCTTACGGAGTGCATTGTTGGGAAGTAGTCGTAACTCTTCAGATCTGTGTCACGATCATAAACATGTTACCTTCTCTTATTTGTAGCCTTGAAATACGTACACTAATGTCCGTAAACAAGCGCAAGTATTTTACCCTTGAGTTCTCCTCAGCGGAAAACCAGTGAGCCAATATAATGGTAGTTTCCTTTTCCATTTGTTATGGGCATCGATTCAGACGAGACTTTCTCATCCTCCTCCAATCTTGTGAGGTCATTATGAGGGACGCAAATTTTGAGGTGAATGGAATTTTATTCATTCTTCCACTAATAGTATACTCACGCATACATGAATTCATACGACCTGCTATGGAATAACATTCCTCTTTTTATATTTCTTTGTAATATGGTTTTTGACCAGGAAACAGTTTCCGCGGTATTGGGGCCATTATGGGCTATTTATATGTTGGGGTACACAGCAGTCGGATACTGCAGCTTCTTCCTTCGGGATATTTCTTCCTGAGTAATTTCTTCATGACTGACAGCCACACCGCAACTGGAAATAAGAAGGCCTGGTTTACAAAAGAACTATCAGCATTCATCAGGTTGAGGAAAAACAATTCAACCGAAAATAGACTAGCCATCATTCAATGATCGGGAATAATATTGTTTCTTCGTATAAAACGTACCTATGCGTAGAAATATAATTTGTAATTTCCGCGTATTTTCTATCTAAATACCAATTATTAGAACAAATGCTTATTCCCAAATGTTGATTTGACGCGCAATTTAAAATTAAACTATGAAGAACATTTTTGGTTGAACCGTAGATACAAACAGCAGAGCACATCTTATTTGATTTCGAGATTCCCTGGTTTATTACCTGCGGCGCATTAGATTATCTCCGCTCGACTTAGATATGCAAGACCCCTGAAGCAACCCAGTTATCTAACTCAACTTTCATTGCGAAAAGACCAAGCAGAAGAACTTGCTCTACGAAAGTTCGGCTTATCATCGCTCATCTCCTAATGCCTAATCGTTTCCTACTTGGAGCTTCTTATGGTTGAAGTATAGATAAGCGTTCTGTTGGCGTAACATCAGTTTGAACATGGTTATGATCACAGATGCACAACCGTTAAAAATGCTGGAAGGGTGCCGAGGGGCGATCACACTCGTTTTAGTATAGAAAATGAAAGGTCTAGAGGCAACAATGTACTTAGAGGTAACAATGTACTAGAGGTAACAATGTAACCATGTACTTTGGTCCAGCCAAGCAGCGTTCTTGTTTTCGTAACGGAAAGCCGAACACGATTTATTCGTATTATCAATATTCAAATTTTTAAAAAAACCCTATTCCTTCGAACGCAATCCATAGTAATGTAATTAGATACCTTGCAATGATCATGCTTGTTCCGTCAGGACTTTGAGTGCAGGTAACCTCGACGCACGAGCCGACTGGTCTGTAAGACTCCCCTGGTTCAATCCTTCGAGATGAGTTGTCGAGATGTTGAATGTATGAGCCATTCAACATGCAGTGATCACCTTAAAAGAAGATAAATAATTGTAAACACCTGACTAATTATTTTGCAATCATTCATTTATGGAGGCACAGAACGGTTTGCGGCCACTGGTCCACTACCTGTCTCAATCTTCTGCGTCCAAAATTTAGTCCAAAAAGATGCCTACCCCGCACGGCTTAGGTCCACAAAAATATGTTTAAAATTATTCGAAATACATATTTTTACTCACAACCTGCTTCCTTTTCGGGCGAACAAGTTGAACAGTTTTGAGGACTAACTAGAGCCTAAAATCAAACTTCTATAAAAATCCCTAGAGTAGAGACAAATTATATTTCAAATTTTTAGTGAGCCGGAGAGATTTTCTTCAGGCATAATAACGTAGAGTTTATAATCCAGACATAATAAACCAATTGAAGCACAAAAGGAAACATTTCGGTTTGGGCCGCTATGAGGCCGTCAAGTCAACGTACTCTCCAGCATGACAGATGCCTGCGGAAAAAGCCCCTAAAATAAATAAAAGTATTTTTATTTATGAACTAAAAATAAAAGTATTTTTATTTATTTTACTCACTTCCATGCATGGTTGGGAAACGTGCAATCGCAGAGATGGCAACACCAAACATGGCAATCAAAATAATTAGATGTTCCATTGTGAGGCAACTGACTGAGCCAAGTCAGTAAATAACTTCCTTGTAACAACTGAGGAGACCGGTTCTCCTCTTCAATCGATGATTGGGGCTCAATTAGAGCATTGGAAGGGGAATGTGATCAGGAACAACAACACTTGAGTTGTTCCTCCTAATGGCTTATAGGCTCACACTGATACAACTTTACGCTGGAAAATTTACGCAAGTTACTCAACCCACGAAATGATACACTCGAGAATAGTACAGTCTAGTAACTGTGATTGTGTGGGTTTTTTTTTTTTTTTTTTTTTTTTTTAATTACGTATGGCCGCACTGGTTGTTGGTTTTATAAACACCAATTGTGGAAAAGATCACATATTTAATTATGTCGTTTAAACCCCCTCCGCCCTGTATGACTGAGTCGACGTCATTCTAGCACACTAGTCGTCGCCCTTGATGGTAGATTGCTCCGTATAACTAACACGCAGCAGCGGTTATCCTCCCATCGACCTTTCAATGCACTTTCACGTGCCCCCGAGGAGTCACGACTCCATCCCACTATCCGAGTATTCGCCTGCCGAGCCACTGTTGAAAGAGTCAAGTGCTCGTCACAAGCCAGAAGTTGCGCGGTAGAGCCTTTTAAACGGCCGCGAGATTACCCGTGGCTCATAATTGATGTAAATTGAAAGGTCTGCGCCGCTTCGTTCCTCAACCCGACCTCAAAATATCCATCCAGCCAATATCACATTCACCGTTGATACCTAGGTATCACGCGGTTGAGTAATGGATCCAACACCTTGAGCTCTGAGCGTTTTGACACGTAAGATAGCGCGATCCTGCCGTAATTAGGTAGAGATGCTAATGTGACCACTGACCTAATAGTGGGTCGTTTCTAAAAAACTACAGACCATTGCAAACGACTACGAATTATCACTGGCATCTTCCACACAACCTTACCTGAAACTCTTTTGCAGAAACAAACAAGAAAATGCGCCAACACGAAGCATGAGCATTAATCTTGTCTAATAACTTACACTATAGCTACCACCGCCTCTCAATTTGATCTCTATTGGATGATTCTATTATTTATTTGCAACAAAACGCCAGACATAAGGTATTTTGAGAGGCTTTGTTTTTAAGTCATGCTACTTGAGAGATTCGCACACTTTATTTCCTCCCCCTCACTCTCTAAAATGCCTCTAACTTGCTTACCTTTTCTCGCTCAATTGAATGATGAGACATCATTTGTTGTAAATTAGTAACTAAATAATTCCCTGAAATTTGAAGATAAGATACCCAATAGTGGACACCTCAACTTCCCAATAATGCTATTTTCCCTCATAAAATTAAAAAAAATGTGTCATTGTTTCCAGGAGGTGGACTTGTGATGTGTGATGATGGCCGATTGGGCGTTTCAATGGACTCTGGAATCAATGGGTCGTCCTCTGGTTCTGCGTCGCCGACTGGATCACAAGCCTCGTCTCAAACGGACAACGTCGTGCAGGCATTCAACAGGTTAACTCATGGTTCTAGAATAATGTGCTTTTATTTTAACTCATTTCTGGCTACAACAGAACAAAGTAATACAGTGTTCTCATCAAACATCCTGCTAATTTCAGCCAGTTGTGTGTGATAACGCCAAGAATGTCCCCTGTTGGATGCAGTTCTGACAGCAGCCTAGAGGCAGGCAAAGAGTCAGACAATCTTGTTGAAGAAGTTTACATTGCTAAACATTCCATCGCCAAAGGTTTGTTGTACTCAGGTACTTAGTCAAAACGCATGAACCGATGGTTTCACTGCTGTATCATCCATTCAAAAATAAGAATCAACAGGTCGAATGCACACCGATTCCTCTCCCTCCATGAGTGCGCTTATTAGTTTATTACCAAAAAAAAAAACAAAAAAAAAAAAAAAACTGAAATGCACCATACCAGAACAATAAGAAGGAAATAACGTGGTGTAAAAGGACGTAAAGGTTAAGTGTGTTTATGTACCATTTTCGACGTGAGAATGTGCTAAAAGTCTCAAAACGTGTCAGGTAGATATTTCTAAACTTCCTTGAATCTTCTATGCAATTTTCATTTCTTTGCTTAATGCACCCTGCTTTACTCGTATTGTAACGGGGCGGCAGATTCCAAGGGCCCCGTCAAGAAACTTCGGCGGCGGGGTACGGATCGGGCCCTCTCCCCTCCAAGCGCCTGACCCAGCTGGGCGAAAGGCGTGACCTCATTGGATTGGTTGGGCGATGGGCGGCGCGAGACACCCAGGGAGGAGTAGGAGGGGAAGGCGACTTGACGAGCGGACTGGGGAAAGGAACATCAGTCAGTCGTGTACGAACTCAAGTGAAGAAAGTTGGCTCCGAAACGAGGTTGGCCCCCCCTGCTCGCCATAATCTCGAGAGGACGAGGCGAGGCAGGGGCGGGGGGAACAACCTGTTTCGGGGCGGAACAACCCCAGCGAAACAACCTGTTTCGGGGCGGAACATCGAAGCGGAACAACCGACGCGAAGCAAATCAACCCCTTGTGAAGCCGGTGTTGTGAAAGTGACCTGAGGGAACAAGTGTATCGTGGTTCCTTCAGGGTGAGAACTCGGGAATTGGGAGATCAGCCAATTCCTCTCCCGTAACAGTGGGCCCTTATACGAACTGAAAATCCCCCGTCGGACCCGAGTGTTGATCCGTTCGCGCCCGATTCGACGGCCAATAGTCCAGGTTCCGCCAGTCGTCGGACCTCCGTCGGAAAGAGCCTCGCCTCCTCCGGCCTGGACGGCGTTCCCCTGACCGAAGCCGAGCAGCGAAGAGAACATCACCCTGTTGTCTCCATCCGAAGGAGTTGGTACACGTAAGTGGCGAAATACCTCTATCTCGTGAAGAGAACATCACCCTGTGGTCTCCATCCCAAGAAGTTGGTACACGTAAGTGGCGAAATAACTCTGTCTCGTACCCTCGCAACGCGAAAGTCGAACTATCTAAATCTGGCCCAAGCCCTGACGTTTAGTCACCAGAAAGCTGATCATAGAGTTGTAGATTGTGACCGTATTATTTAGCATTTCGTCTGCCGTGCGTTAGGAAAAGAGAAAGGAATTAGGGGAGGACGCTAACAAATCACTTTCATTTTACCGTTCTGTTAACTCAAACATTCCTGAGCCTTCAGCTATCCCGTAAATTCATTTGGCCCTCAGCCCTTCACTTCTGCCTACTCAATAATTAGATTACGTAATAGTCAATATCCTTCTCGGCCGAGACATTCCGTATTTTATATTTCTGTCAATTGCGTTATTATAAGTCAATATTGAACCCTTGTCTTTTCAATCACGAAACCCCATTCCTCAGAGCTTGGTAAATTCAGGTGTACTTGGCGTCCATGACCGACCATTGCAGACATTCCGGACGGTAAGTGAAAGTCTTTAATCTCCCACTAATTATTCGCCTAGGTCTATTTTTGGATCCCTAGCCCGTTACGTGAAAACGACGGGTTACATCTTTTGGTGGCAAGCGGTGGGATTTTTCAGAAATCTCGATTTCTGTCGTATCCACAACAAGTGATCTTGACCAGGTGAATATTGGTGAGAAAAAGCTCTGAAGGAATTGGGTCGCGTTCCATAATCTTGAAATTCAAACTGTGCTAGTTGTAGATTCCGAAATTTAAAATTGTAAGAAACAAACAAATCGGCCCGAGTGTGAGGAAGCGAGTGAGGAGCCAATTGACTTCAAATCCGTGTCTAGGATTTTTTCTTTCCAAAAATCGAAATTTAGATACTGGCTCATTTATTTAGTAGCATCACTCTCACTGTAGCCCTCTGTTCCGGGACTGTTCCGGGGCTTGTTCCGGGCTTCTGTTCCGAGACTGTTCCGGGACTGTTCCGGACTTGTCCCGGGGCCTCTGTTCCGAGACTGTTCCGGGGCCCTCTGTTCCGGGACTGTTCCGAGACTTGTCCCGAGGCCTTCTGTTCCGGGACTGTTCCGGGGCCCTCTGTTCCGGGACTGTTCCGAACTTGTCCCGAGGCCTTCTGTTCCGAGACTGTTCCGGGGCCCTCTGTTCCGGGACTGTTCCGAACTTGTCCCGAGGCCTTCTGTTCCGAGACTGTTCCGGGGCCCTCTGTTCCGGGACTGTTCCGAACTTGTCCCGAGGCCTTCTGTTCCGAGACTGTTCCGGGGCCCTCTGTTCCGGGACTGTTCCGAACTTGTCCCGAGGCCTTCTGTTCCGAGACTGTTCCGGGGCCCTCTGTTCCGGGACTGTTCCGAACTTGTCCCGGGCCTTCTGTTCCGAGACTGTTCCGGGGCCCTCTGTTCCGGGACTGTTCCGGACTTGTTCCGGGCCCTCTGTTCCGAAACTGTTCCGGAGCCTTCAGCTCCAATTGACATCCCGATTCCAGACCCGTCATAGCTCTTACCAACTGGGAAGTCCTTTCTCGATTCGTGGGGAAATTATCGGTCCTTGGTGCGCAAGAAAGTGATCTATCGGTTCTATAATTTTTTTTATTTATTTTTTTTATTTAACAAGTGAATTCGCGACCATGCACCAAAACAGCAGCCCATCAGACGAGGGCGAAGCCATGATGAACCCCAATCTGGAAATAAAATGCACAACACAAGTACTTACCTTGTTTTACTAATGACCGTACCTCATGAGTCGTGACAGGACTCCCTGGGTCCCCCCCCCCCTTTTTTTTTTTTTCCCTTTGTAATGGCAGCAAAATCTAGGGTTCGTTGTTCAGTTTCTGGCTTTGTGAAAGAGGTTGTCTGCATGACAATGAGCCGTCGATTGATGGAAAATGTGTGAGTTTGAGTGTGAGAGGAGACTAAAGAAAGGGCCGGTTTGTATGTTTCACATCATAGTAGGGAAGTAGAAGATAAGACCAGCGGAAGACACATCTCGCCCATCGCACCACCTGGGAACACCAGCGCCATCATGCTCTCGACGGGTGGGGACGTCCTGTGCCCGTCTGCACCAAGCACGACACCCGCCGACAACGTACCGCTGCGAGAGAAAATGCCGGAACCTGCGGCCCAGGACCCTGCCTACCCGAAGCCCTGCTCCCGCCGAACACGAGAAGGACCACCACCAACCTGTACCGCTTGTAAGCGATGGCGGTACGAACAAGCATGGATAGCGGCCAAACACCAGACGCAATGCCCATCGCACCAGTCACCCCCACCGGAAGGAAAATTGCCGAGGTAGACCTCGGCCTCCAAAGATCGGAGGAGTGTAACGGGGCGGCAGATTCCAAGCGCCCCGTCAAGAAACTTCGGCGGCGGGGTACGGATCGACCCTCTCCCCTCCAAGCGCCTGACCCAGCTGGGCGAAAGGCGTGTCCTCATTGGATTGGTTGGGCGATGGGCGGCGCGAGACACCCAGGGAGGAGTAGGAGGGGAAGGCGACTTGACGAGCGGACTGGGGAAAGGAACATCAGTCAGTCGTGTACGAACTCAAGTGAAGAGTTGGCCTGAAACGAGGTTGGCCCCCCCTGCTCGCCATAATCTCGAGAGGACGAGGCGAGGCAGGGGCGGGGCGGAACAACCTGTTTCGGGGCGGAACAACCCCAGCGAAACAACCTGTTTCGGGGCGGAACATCGAAGCGGAACAACCGACGCGAAGCAAATCAACCCCTTGTGAAGCCGGTGTTGTGAAAGTGACCTGAGGGAACAAGTGTATCGTGGTTCCTTCAGGGTGAGAACTCGGGAATTGGGAGATCAGCCAATTCCTCTCCCGTAACAGTGGGCCCTTATACGAACTGAAAATCCCCCGTCGGACCCGAGTGTTGATCCGTTCGCGCCCGATTCGACGGCCAATAGTCCAGGTTCCCCACGCACCGCCAGTCGTCGGACCTCCGTCGGAAAGACAGCGAAGAGAACATCACCCTGTTGTCTCCATCCGAAGGAGTTGGTACACGTAAGTGGCGAAATACCTCTATCTCGTGAAGAGAACATCACCCTGTGGTCTCCATCCCAAGAAGTTGGTACACGTAAGTGGCGAAATAACTCTGTCTCGTACCCTCGCAACGCGAAAGTCGAACTATCTAAATCTGGCCCAAGCCCTGACGTTTAGTCACCAGAAAGCTGATCATAGAGTTGTAGATTGTGACCGTATTATTAGCATTTCGTCTGCCGTGCGTTAGGAAAAGAGAAAGGAATTAGGGGAGGACGCTAACAAATCACTTTCATTTTACCGTTCTGTTAACTCAAACATTCCTGAGCCTTCAGCTATCCCGTAAATTCATTTGGCCCTCAGCCCTTCACTTCTGCCTACTCAATAATTAGATTACGTAATAGTCAATATCCTTCTCGGCCGAGACATTCCGTATTTTATATTTCTGTCAATTGCGTTATTATAAGTCAATATTGAACCCTTGTCTTTTCAATCACGAAACCCCATTCCTCAGAGCTTGGTAAATTCAGGTGTACTTGGCGTCCATGACCGACCATTGCAGACATTCCGGACGGTAAGTGAAAGTCTTTAATCTCCCACTAATTATTCGCCTAGGTCTATTTTTGGATCCCTAGCCCGTTACGTGAAAACGACGGGTTACAGTATTAGCGCTTTAAAAAATTTACTTCTAAGAAATTATTTTCTCTCTCCAAGTTGTTTTCTTCCTTTTCCAATGATTTTTTTGTTTTGTAGGTGATTATTTTGAGCAAGTTTGTTAGCAACACGATAGCTTGAATTCTCATTCCCTCGTCGATGGTAACCCCTAAAACTTGCGTTTTATAAAAGCATCATTTTTAGGATTTCGTTAGTCGAGAGTTAAGATTATTCTTAGTATTTCGATCCGATCAACACACTTACTCGCTTGTTCAATGCAGGTGTGACTTACGCAGTGCCGTTGGACCAAAACCTTTTATACCCACCGAAACCGTTCTTGTCCGACGGAGATGAAGAACATCTTGAAGACAGCTTCGAAGAGATTGACCTTGATAAAAACGTAGGGCACGTTGAAAAAGTCCTCATCAACGTTGACAAAAAAGATGGTTAGTACCATTTATGGTTTATTTTGACTCAATTGACTTTGACTGATGAACATTATTGGTTGAATATTATTTGGTTTATTTATCAAATAATTTTTTAAAAAAGTGATGACAAGGTGCGTCTGAATCATTGAGTCCAAGCCAGGAGACTTGTATTTTTCCACAAGGGAAAGAACCCCCACGTAGGTTATGCAGGTTAATTTGTGAGCCATACGTGAAACGAATATTAATCTCCCAAAACGTTTCAGGATTGACCAAACCACCGAATTCGTATGACGTGATCGTTTCGATAGACTTGGGAACAACGTACAGCGGATATGCATACGCCTTCGCTAAAAACCCTTCGGACAAACAGATCCATATGATGAGGCAGTCAGAAGGTATCGGAAGAAAACAATCATAACGCGTATAAAAATATATTCCAATACATCCTGCAGGTGTTATGTAAATACAATTATGTTTTCAACTACTCTACTACTCTTCCCTTGTACCAAACATGAAGATAAATGAATAAGACAGATAATTGCAGATAACAATTACTTTTATCTAGGAGGAGACAGAGGCCTGAACAATCAAAAAGTGCCAACTGTGCTGCTGTTAACTCCCGATGAAAAATTTCACAGCTTCGGTTTCACAGCCAGGGATTTCTACCACGATCTAGACGCCCAAGAAGCGAAATCTTGGTTGTATTTCGACAGATTCAAAATGAACCTCCACAATAACATGGTAAATTTTGTGAAAACATTAAGACGATCTGGAATTAACCAATTTACATAAGTGCTCTTTTTCTAGGATTTGTTGTTTTCTCAATTAGAGTTGGACTCTCATGGATACCATATACTGGTTATTTTTTCAGGAATTGAACCGAGAGAGTCAACTAATGGCGGCGAACGGTAGAGCAACGTCAGCCTTGACGGTATTTGCTCACACGCTGCGATACATGAAGAGTCATGTAATCCGAGAACTGTCCGACCAAGGAGTTAGCCCCGTCGTAAGGTGGGTCATCACTGTGCCAGCATTGTGGACTCAGCAGGCCAAACAGTTTGTCCGCGAGGCTGCCTATTTGGTATGTACATTGGGAATACCGAACCGCGGATTCAAATTGAAAACATTCTGGATAGTAATTTTTTCACTGATTTCTAAAGGACCACTTTATTGTAGCGAACCCGTCACAAATTCGTTCACAAAATGCACAAGATCTTGCAAAATCCTGATTATGGCCAAGGAAGCTGTCTCTCATCAATGTGAAATTCACTCCCAAAATCGATTCTGTGTTATAATCACGCTCCACTTTCAACAGGCTGAAATTAGTTCTCAGAATGAACCTGACAGTCTTCTGATAGCTTTGGAACCCGAAGCAGCCTCCATCTGCTGTCGTCATCTCCACTTTGACCAAATCATCAACATAGAGAAACCAACCAAACCAGGTAGCTTTTTGGCTTATCTGCCTGGGGCTTGGGTCAAAGATGCGATGGTTATCTAACAAATGTACAATTTTTTCCACCACGCAGGGAGCTACATGGTAGTTGACTGTGGTGGAGGGACAGTGGACATCACTGTTCATAGCGTATCTTCGACGACAGGCACGCTCCGAGAGCTCCACAAAGCCACTGGTGGCCCTTGCGGATCGTTGGGTACTAATCTTTTAATATGATAACGTTGGTAGGTACTTGGAGTAAACATCAGTCTTAGCTAGATTTGTTTCCCATCACCAGGGATTGACGAAGAATTCATCTCCTTGATGAGCGCTGTGTTTGGGAGCAGTTTCATGAGGAGATTTCGAGCCGAGCGAGCTGCAGCTTATAACGAACTGCTTTTGTCATTTGAAAGTCGGAAGAGATGCGCAACATTGTTCCGATCAACATCCCTCAATATTTTTCCACCTTTTGCCTTTATAGATTTTTACCGTCAAGTCGCCGGAGTTGAGGTAAGGACAAATTTTTGATGAAAACGTTAACGTTATTTTTATGATTATTTGTTAATAATGAATGGAAAATCGTCTAACCTCAAAGAATTATTCGGCTTCTTAATAAGTGGTCGATAAAAAACAAAATGTTCGGTTGAGCAAGACATTTTGCCTTTAGCTATGGAAAGATGCATCTAGATCGACTCGTTGGTTTCTATAGTCAAAGGCCTCTCAAAATTATATGTGAAATGATAATATTAAGTCATTACATGTAGGTGGAAAAGGCGGTGAAGGAGTACGGCTGCCCAGAGCTGACTTGGTCGAACGAAGGAATCCTTAAAATCCACCCAAACATGATGTATCAACTCTTCAAACCGACGTTGGATAAAATTACAGAGGTAGTTATCGTCAAGCACATTAGATCGTGCGACCAACCGAACAAAAAGGGTGCTAAGGAGTTCATATTTTCTTTTCTTTCTTTGACAGCATATTGAGGCGGTTCTATGCAGCCGGAGAATGGACGATGCCATCAGCCACCTATTCCTTGTCGGTGGATTTTCAGAATCTCAAATCCTCCAAGAGGCCATCAGAGATCAGTTTTCTAGCCGAGTAAACATAATAATTCCCCAAGTATGATCATTTTATCTTTAATCCGTGCAACACGAAAAAATGATAGAATAAGATTAGTGTGGCTGAAGTTTCTTTCGATTTTGCTTGTAGTGGGTAGACAAATTAATTAGACAGAAGTTACTCAGTGGAAATGGAGCAGATTGGTTTTGAAAAGGGGAGAAACGAGGGTAGTAATATAGTTGAACTGTGATCGTCTAAACTAATTTCAAAAATCATATGTATCCTAATTACGGACGGGGAAGCACGCAGTTTGGGGCTTTCTCCTCCATTTTAAAGTTTGGCTTATCAATCTTTAATTACTTAAGTAGGTACCCTATGTTTTTTATGCGCCATGTTTTATGGATGGAATGGGATATTGGGATTTTTGGGGACCTAAGGCGTGTGTTACATCTGAACTTCGGACGCCTACTCAATTTTGAAGCGATTGCAGCAAACGATTGCACAGGCCTGGTATGGGTAGAAATGGGTACTTTGGTAACAGGCACTGTATTCAAAGAGGCAGTTTGTCCATTTTTTAAATTAAATGATTCTTCTGGAGGCCTCGGAGGTACGTTTTTCTGCACGAGCGAGATCCTCTAAGAATAATGAACTATTTGGGAATGATTTGAAGTACCTTGTCGTTGTGGAGCACCTATTAGAGTGACATGGAAATGGTCTGTGCTCATCACTTATCTTAATTACCTCCACAAGTGTTGGTTTTTCAACAATTTTGCTCTTGCAGGCGGTGAGTTTGAGCGTATTAAAAGGAGGAGTTTTGTACGGATTGGACCCTTCCATTGTCACTTCCAGAAGGGTCACACACACCTACGGGCCTCGGGTTGTGAAGCCATTCCTGAATGGAATCCACCCTATTGGTATGATGCCTCCACTCGGAATTAGCTGGCCAAGAGGGGCTCTCAATCACCTTTTTTTAACATGTGCTTCGTATTTTTTAGAAAAACTCGTGATCCGAGGAGGGCAAAGGTGGTGCGTCGACGTCCTCGAGAGGCTGGTCGAGTCTGGGCAACCAGTCGCCGTGGGGCAGGTCATATCTAAAAAGTACGCCCCGGCATCTACGTCCCAGACAGAAATCGTTCTTCAAGTCTACGCTACAGTCTCCAAGTCCGCTCAGGTCAGTACCTAGATACTTAAGTAATGCATACCCAGTCCTGAACCTTCCGTGGTCCTGGTTAGAAGAGCGTTCTCCAGTTATGATAGCCAGACACGCAGTTGAAAACCTCAAAGGTCAACCGAAGGAACGTCAGCATGACCGATGGTGCTAGACGATCTGGTTCATCCACTTTTTTTCAGAAGAAAGTACCTCCCAGAAGTGTTTTGTGTTTGCCAAGTATGTACCTTTGCATGAGTGAACAACCTAGCTTCTGCTTGCAGTTCATTACAGATCCAAAAGTCTACAAATGTGGTAAACTAAGGTTAAAGCTCCCGAAAATTACGTCGTTGAAACCACGAGAAATCATTGTGAGCCTCATTTTCGGAGGTACTGAAGTAACAGCAACCGCCTCCGACTCCATTACGGGACAAGCAGTGCACACAAGTTTGGACTTCAACTCGTGAGAAATATTCCCAGCTGTTGGAGGTTTTGATGACATTTTCCTGAGTAAGTTACCGCTAAATAAGACTAGAGAGGCTAAGGCTGTAGAGCGCTGAACGGAATAAACCGTGAAGTTGAATCGTCCGAAGGCATGTCCTTCTTCAAAATCGTGAAAACCGAAGCAATGAACTGAAAACAATGAAGAAATACTGTCTGAAAATGTATCGCTTACCTACCTCCAAGCTCTGATTACTATCTTCTCCTCACTCGAGGGTTATTTTCTAGCTAAAGAAAATTTGTTGTTTTTTTGTATGATACATTTTTGTTCTCCGCCCCCTAACAAGCCCTTAAACTAGATTGGCGTATTTGTATCCATGAAGAATATTCAAATACGAATGGTTTATATGTTGGTTTTCCGTATACACCGCTCAATCAAAGAAGGGTACCGTTTTTGGGGATCCCTAAAATGGTAGAGGAAAATGGGTAATTTTTTTTTATTAAAGAAAACCCTTTTTGATCCATTAGTTACGACCTCCGGTATGCGGTTATGACGTCGAATCGAATAATATTCGTATTTTATTAATTTAATTCGTACATTTATGAATATGAATACGCTCATCTCTGCCTTAGCTAGGAGCATCCCCTCTAGTACTGGGTCCGGCAGTCAAACCTGACGGTTTTTGATATTGGATAAATTAAAAAGCTGTTGAGATATATTTATATATTTTTTTTATTGTAAAGAGGAGAATTGGAAATTACATTTAGTATTAAAAAAAATTGAAAAATAGCTTACGGCGAAGAAGAGCTTGGGCGTGACGAATGGCAGAAGGGCTCCGTTCAAAAGCATGTCGAACAGCCTCAACGTTAGCAGGAGTTCTTACCGTTCGAGGTGATCCTCCTCTCCTTCTTGTGGTTCCAAACGCAGTGTTCTGAAAGTTCCGAACCCACAGAAGAATTGTGTTTCGTGACGGGATCGCACCACGAGGGGGAATGTTAAACCGTATACGGAAACTCCTTTGCGTTAGAATCACAGAATCATTATTTCTAAAAAACGTCTCGACTACAAACGCACGATGTTCAGCGGTCCAACGCTCCATTGTTACTGAACTAATGAACTTCCACTCAAGGTGAACAAGATGGCGCCCATCCCCACCCGCCCAGTCACCCCCACCACCACCTATCCCCACTTAAAAACCGTCAGGTTTGACTGCCGGACCCAGTACAAATAATTGGTTCCCTGCTGCCGGTATCGTGCAATGAAGTCTCCTGTAAACACATTTGTAGGCAATTCTGGTAGAAAACGGGAGTATGCTGAATTCCCCAGTATGCCAACGCAATTGGTATCAGAATTTGTCAGTATAGTTTAAGCTTGCAACAATCAGCTATCAAATAATATTTTATGTCCACAAGTGGTACCACATAAATTGTTGGCCTGTTTGAATATATTTTAAACACTATTACGTTAGCATTTTATCATCTAATATATTTGTGTACGTACTTGATCGTTCAGCAATCGTCATCATTCAATTAGGGAAATATTTTTGCCACAAGTTATGAGCAACATAATAATTTTTTCTTAATAGGATTAGATACCTCTTGTAACAAATATTTTTGAACTCTCCATTTTTAAATTTTCATTTATTTTTTTATTATTATAAGAAAATGACTGTGATATTTTTGTAATAAATCAATCTCTCAAATTAAATTAATAATATTAATGGCTTAAGTACTACCATCGCCAAAAACCCCCTGTATTGATTCAGCGTCCAAAATGTGGAAAATGATAACCAACACCCCTAGGTCCCAAAAATTTTGAAAAAACATTTTCAGAATACCCACTTTTACCCTGCCTTCATTCCCGGCGATTGGGGTGAAAATAAATGACAACTTTAAGGCTCTATGGGCTTATTACTAGCGCCGGAATGACTTCTCAGCAGACAACAAGATAACAAGAATAATTAACCTAAATCAAGCCTTCTTTTGCGCGTGTCGGAATTAAATCATTGTCAAACGCGATTTTACTAGCCAATTTTTAACCACAGATAACAAAATCAACTTGGGGTAACTACGGACTATGCATGGCGGGCTCATTTTTCTCAAAGGTAATGTCGATAATTTTTCGGAAGACTGCATAAGAGTTTGATTGCATTCAACTGAGCAAATTAAAATAACAACCAGTTTTCGGTAAATTATATCAACACACCATTAACGAAAGTCCGTTTTATTTTACAAATTGTAATATGTACAAACTCAAAAGTCTTATAGTATGAACGTTCCACTTTGTCCACTATGATGGAAAACGAAGAAACCGAGATCTCAACACAGTTACCGTGCACTCGAAAGTCTTTAAAGAAGTTTCGATACTTTTTAATTTTCTTGCTTTGCGGAAAAAAAAGTTAGTTACGTAGCGATAAATAACACGAGAGATGACTAGTTGAAATGGAACTTGAACGTGAAGGGGCCTCCGCTGTGGAATTGGTGGAATTCCTGGAAGGGGTTGAATCCATGGTGGTTGCCAGATTCAGGGTCCAGAGGGTCTTCGCCAGCGTCAAACTTGGCACGTTTTTCTGAAAGAGACAAATAACCGATGAGCACGAGCATAACGAAGCAGAATACGATATTTACATGAAATCAGATGTTGGGTTGAAACATTTCAATCCATTTCGCTTCGACCATCAGTAACTTTTAAAATAATAGTTTCACCTTCATTGGTCAAGACCTCCTTTGCAGCGGCGATATCTATGAATTTTTTCTCAGCTTTTTTCTTCTCAGCGCCATCTGGGAAGTTGTCAGGGTGCCATTGCTGTGCCGCTTTCCTATAAAAAGAAAAAATACTTCGAGGAACAATGCGAAAAAAATGTGTTTAGCTCCAAAATTGATAATTATAAGCGGTGCGGGACTGTAAATGGTTTTTTCTATCTACATATTTGGCGGGACATTTTAAAATCGTCAATGCAAATGAAGGGTACTTACCGATACGCTTTGACGATTTCACGTTTAGTGGCAGATCGCTTTACATTCAATATTTTGTAATAATCTCGTTTCTCTGATTGTTTTTGAAGTCTCTGAGCCCTTTGCATGCCGTCTTTCGCTCGCTGGAACCCTTCATTGTGTTCCAAGACTTCGTGGAAATCTCTTACCGCTAAAAAAAAAAAATAAGAATGAGTACGTGTATCAAATGAAAAGAGGAATTTTCAAGTTGGCTGATACTTATATTATCTCGTATTTGCCTATAAAAGAATATCAACCACTTCGTACATCAGGGTAAGAAAAAAAATTGGGGTTTGTGCCTGAAAGTTGTGAGTGCTGGGCACTCAAAAATAATGTGAGAAAGCCTGCATAGGGTTATCGATTAAATCACCTCGCAATTCAGGTGAAAACGCGGAAGAGCGAAGTCAATAATATAACAACCATTAGCAAAAATAATGAAAAATTACCATCATCGTATTGTTCTAAGGCTATGTAGGCTTCCGCCCTATCACAGAGCATGTCAGGATCTTTGGAGATTTCAAGACCGTCGTTACATGCTTTCAACGCCTCCACTTCTTGGCCGTTCTTGGCTTGACAGATGCACAATTTTGAAAATGCTTGAAACTTGATCATTGGCACTTTGTTTTCAGTCTTCAACAGCTGTTGACAAAAGACGAAGGAAAATTAGAGAAAACTAAATAAGTGCACCTCTGCCGCTGGGGAGGGAATGCTTCAAATGGAAATAAGATAAATAACTCATACTAACCTTATTAGCGGAATCAACGCACTGAGACCAATTTTCGGCATCGTGGGCCTCTTGAGCATCTGAAAGGAACTTGTCGACTTTCTTCACTTTTTTTATAGTGCGGGAAACAATTTTTGTGGTCAGGGTCTAATTTCAAGCACTCTCGAACTTCTCTGTAAAAATATAAAGGGTGAAATTGAGTAAAAAATCCGATTCTTTATAGGACCAGGATGAGAGCTTAGTACCTACCATTATTGATATATAATAATTTATATGATTAACTTGTCATTATTCCTTCGATTATGAAACACCTTGTGCCGTTTAGGTACAACTAGGTTAGCGATAATCACTATATCGCATAAAAGAAAATAAACGCGATTACTTTTCCCTCTACTGTTTATTTCTATTGCAATTTGGCTGAATTAGAATCTTCGTTCACTTATACTAACTCCAATTTTGTTTTTAATTGATGTTCAATTGTAAGAAATAATCGTATTTGAGGTGGATAAGTACAGTAGGCACTCACTTCAAGCTCTCGTGGGCTTGCCCCAACTGGTAGTGGAGTAACGACAATTTGTAATAGCCGTCGGTGTTGTCTGACTGCAACTTTGTCGTCGAGCGTAAGTCAAGAATGGCGGACAACGGGTCGTTCAAAGCAACGTAACACTGAGACCGTAGCTCTCTCAGATACGAAGACCAGGGACACACCTGAGAGAATAGTGGATTTAAAAAGCTGAATTTGTACGTCACTTGTCTCACAACGTTTAAATTATGCGACTGGAGATCATAATAATATATGGAATGAGAATACAGCCCTTTCTTACTTCTATTATTCTACTAAGAAGATCGACGGCAGTGCTAAAATCATTTTGATGAAGGTGGTTTTCTGCTATGGCTATTTCTGATTGGAGGTTTTCAGCCCGTATATAGTTATTATAAGCATCACCGTTGTTTTCCTGTTGAAACTGAAAAATAAAAATTAATTTAGAACGCTGCAATCAACACCATTACAAGACATCTTGCCTTTACTCTACATACTCAATTTTGAATTCTTCGGGTATTGAGTTTTCACATCTCAGCAAATGATTTTATAGACAAAAAAGGATGTTCAATTTTAATAACAAGGACAATTTTGAGAACTAATAGCATCAAGATACCGGATACTTCAGTTAGCTGGCTTTAGTTCAGAAGGATACGCGTTTAATGCCCAACCTAGGGCGAGCCACACTAACTGCCAGTCAGATGGGTCCTGAAGCTACTCATCATCTTCCATCCGGCTTCATTAAAAGTACCGCGTTCTGAAGCGTTTTCACCTATTTTTGGCAAGGTCTGATCCGAATGCAAAAAGTAATTCGATAAGGTGGACTTATGAGACCTAATAAGTTCACAGGACCAAAGTCCCAGAGAGAAAAGTTTGCTTCCTTATTGTTGAAAGGAAGGAGCTTAGCGTGATAGGACTCCCCTATCTCGACTATTGCGACATCGATCAACTGATCAAGCTTTGGCTCCATCTAATCAGCTGCTGGCCTGGTTAGGACGTGCAACATATTGCTCAGGATCATCAGCGATCCGATGATGTCAACCTGTTGAGATAGTGTGATCCCAGAATAATGAGGTTCTTCCCATCACACAGTAAGGCGTTCGAACATTAGCAAACCCATCTTACAGAACTCCTGTTTACACAAGAAGGTGAACTATCTTATCTCGCACTTATTAAAGAGAAAAGTGTCGAATGACATTTGCCTCAACTGAGGCGGTAAACACGATCGATAAACCTGTCCTAACTGCATTAAGGCTTTCAATCAAACGATACTCTAGGAGATAAATTAGCTACAACAGGAACGTCTGAGCTTACGCAGATATGACCGTCCTATCTCGAATGGGATAGTTTGTTACCGCATCAGATGGCCTATCCCACACAATCATGGTCTACACCAAAACCGAATGGAAATGCTACCGGACAGCGGACACCTTAGTCGCAGTACGGCATAACGACCCATAGGGAACAGTCAGCAACTATTCAGGTTCGGAACCATCTCATCAGCAGCTGTCTGCTTTTCCCTGATCCGATCATGAAAGCAAACTCATCTTTCTTTAACTCTACGAATAGACCCGATAAGTTCATCCTATTGAGATAGGGCGACCCCCACTGCGTTGGTACGTTCACAACAAGTTGAACCCCCATTATTCTCATCAATCTGGAATTCTAAATTGTATTTTGTTGTTCATTTCATTTCTTGTCTCGAACAAGTGATATAAGTCTAGCAACTCGCGTTACCGCCTGATGTTGCCCATTCGACATGCAACATAATGGCTAATTTTGGTTAAGACAACATCCCACAAGAGTGCTTGTTGGCTTTCACAATGGACAGGTACCTTTCAAATCACTGACAATCGGCCATTAGACACTTTTTCAAAACGCGGATCAAGAACCATGTTGTTTTCTCCTTGCAAATTCATCGGTACCTATAAGTAATCAATATAGGTCCCACCAGGGATAGTACAGCTTTCGACTTACTATGTGGAGGAAGTCTTCCTTGGCTCCTTCTACATTAGCTTGCTTCAACCGAATATGACCACGCTGGTTCCTTGCCTGAAAAGAACACATGTTGAATCTTGCGCTCCCACGCACAGCTATTTTACTAATTATCTGCTGCCATACCGTACGACTGAACAAAATATACATTGACATAAGGGTTATGTACTCACTCCGGAGAAATCTGGTTTCAGTTCCAACACTTTATCAAAGTCTTTCACCGCCAGGTTGGCTTTAGCGAGGGCAAAATAGACGGTGCCCCTTTTGAAGTAAGTTAGGTAATTTTGAGGATCCCCCTCTGCCAATAAAAATTTATTTATTAAAGTTTAATATTATGGTAGGGAATGACGTAACAAGCGCCCAAAGCTTGGAGACTCACCAACGGCCTGATGGAAATGTTGAAGGGCATCTTGTAGCTGTCCTCTCGCCAGGAAATCTCCACCCAACATGAGATGGCGCATAACTTCATCTTGAACGCTTCCTTTGCTAACTGCAACAGAACCGTAAACATTTTCAAGCTCAACTGGCCTCACATGGGAATTGCTGTGTTACTTCCGGCTCAGTAGTACCTACGTGTGCATTAATTCAATCGGTTTTTAATTGAAAAAAATAATAATTTGTTGATAAATAACCTTTTACGTAAATATACAGAATTCCTGCTGTGTAAGAAAAAAAACTAACAAAAAATGCGTAGTGATGAATGAATTTGAAGTTGCGTCAGTCTGGTAGTTTCATTCAATTTCGTTCTTTCTGACGTGGTACATTGGGAAGAGGTACACTTACATATTAGGTTGTGTAGCCTTGATAAGCCCATCTGCATCTGCCCTACTTACTACAAAAGATCCAACCGAACACTTCTAGATCAAAATGTGTTCCCCTTAGCACTAAAACATGGCTTTCCTCCAAAGGAAGATAAATAAATAAATATTTAAATCAGAAAAAATGAATATTTCACACATCCTGCATCGAGAAGGAGTCCGAGAACACATCAAAGGTATAGCTCACCAGTGAAGAGTAAATCCAACGAAAGGAAGAGCAGGCACGCTGAGGAGAGTTTGTATGAAGAATACTGCCAATATTCCATGGCTATCAAAGGCACAATTTAGTAGAACAGAGGGATTTCAAGACAAGACGACGGCAATAGGGACTCGGGAAGTTTACGTCGTGTGCGACCCCATATCTCTTATCACATCAAATAACGCAACACAGATTCGTGGTCTTCTGCCATTGGTCAGGGTTGTGCTTGGGGTGGTTTTGTTTGGATTTAGCGTACCACCGTTCGTTTGAGTGTAGCTAAGTTCAACAAATGGAATGAAACGAGAAGTAAATACCTCAGCGCAGTATATATCTGTAGAAAACCATGGCAATAAAATCCACTAAAGTTTACAGCTTGAAGAATCCAGGCAACGATGGAGTATCGATGTTTTAGTTCGATGTTTGAACCGTTGTTAGTAGGTAGACGTTCTGGAACATCAATCTTGATAACATAAAATAACAAAACCAAATCAGTCCTCACTAATAAAATTTAATTTTCCGAAAATTTGGAGGTTTTTAGAAAACATTTTTAAAACGAAAGTACTTCCCAAAATCATGGTACTCAAAATCCATTACGTTAGGATAATGGAAAAATCAAAAGTACCTCCTTCATAACGTTGAGCATCGATATTTTTCAAACTATCGATGTATATTAATCGAAAGGCTCCAAATCTTCATAGTACGATGCATCGACCCCGTCTCTTGTAGAACGGCTCATCTGACCCAAAAGTGAAGAAGAAGAAAAGAAACTTGCAGGCTTTCAGCAGCAGCTGTTTGTGTTTATAATGTGGTTGTTGTGTTGAGTCTAACAAAATTAACATACCTAGTCCATCTTTCAACAGATCTTGGTTTCTAGAGAATGTTGTGCTGATTAGAATGGTTCTCTATATCTGAGATAAATTAAATGCTGTGAATTCTGCTTCTCTTGCTCCATTTCTTAGCTCTCCGCTGCGATCAATTCGTTCCTGAGAGAAGTCTTTTGCGACTCCCTGAACACCTTGGCCAGGTAAAAATCTTTAGTCGGTAAATAAGTTTTAGTTAGAAAATTTGGCACGTTCTTCTGATGATAATACCAACATACTAGCACATTACATTGTATAGGTCTCTCGTTTGTGGTGCTTGTCATTGGTGAAGTCTGGTAGGTTGGCACCCACTTGTTGATGTTCAGCTTACTCATCATTTCTATTAGTACACCGGATCCAGTTTTACTATCTACGAAAGAATGCGATCATTTCCCTGTCGGGTATCAACTTATTCTGTATTTATTCCACCCAAAAGGTACCTACTGAAACCGGGACCGTAATAATTGTGTCCTAAAAACAAACATCAATTGTTTCATCTTAGATCATAACGTTTCAATAGCCGGAAAAAGATCACTCTTACTATCGTTGGACCCCGTTCTGCAAGGTTAAGAAGATCAGGATAATCAGCGTTTTTTCATCGTGGTGAATCAATTTGATGATTTGTCTAAACAATTTCAGACGATGAAGGGCCATGGAATGCAGCTATCTCTCAATAAAAACGCAAACGCCTCTTGTAAGTTTACAAAACTGAAATTCCTAGTCTTTATTGATTTGTTATCAATTTTCAATGTCAATGGTAAATTTACACCTTACAGCCAACGACACGCCGACCCCCACCAGATTTAGAAATTGCGAAGCCATCGGACTTTTCCAAGATCTGAATCCTTTCGATGAAACATTCAAAAAGGCAGTTGAAAACTCAAAACGTGGGGCGTTGAAGACGTCGGGAGTAAGTGAATCCGTTTTATGAGAAAAAAACTAATTTTTTGGCTTTTGGGATTTTTTCCATTCATTGTAGAGAAAAAAATTTCTCAGCCTATAGTTAGGCACATTTATGACGTATTCGCAGATCTCACTTGCGTTTGAGTGTACAGAAGTGTCACGCGAAAAGTACTCGCCAGTTGCAATTACTGATCGTGTTGCTAACTTTAATGGAGTCAGCAACACGAATGCTTGAGTTCATCTCTTGTGATCTCTTGGACAGGAAGCTCGAGGTTTCAGAATATTTTTGTCCAGGGCTGCTGTCTCAGATATATTCAAGAAAAATAGGAAATTCTCATGGTCACTTTTATATTTTGCGTTTCATGATCTGTTTTATTTTATGTGCAGAGTTCTTTCCTGAGTAAACCAGCCGGCGATGATTTGCATACCCCCCAAGTGTTTTTGGATGGCCTGGAACCACAAGATAGTTCAACAGGTTCGTATTCACACTAAGACTTAATTTTAATCACCATCAGATGACTGATTATCATTTTATTCTTACTCTTGTCAATAGCCATTGTCTCTGAAACTTTCGAAGAAGTCATCGTGCGGTCTGAGGCAGATACGTCGATTGCTGTTGAAGGGTACGTTTGGCTTGCTCACCACTTGTTTTTCGTTCTCTCGAATGTGCGTAGCTCACTAAAATGAGGGACTTTTCTCTCTACAGGACTCCACCAACCGTCGCGCCCGTTGAAAATGCATCCGAGGAAAGTGTTCATGTTTTATTCCAAATGCCCAACGGCACCGTTCTCCAGTTGTCCGCTAAGCCCGTAAAAAACGAGGGTGTAAGTAACGTTTTTTTTTTTTTTTTTACATGAATATTTTTTGTTGTTTTTCTTAAAAATTCAATCTTTTGACTTCCAAAAAGAGCGTAACACTTTTTGGTTCATATGTATATTGACTGCGGAATAAATTTTCAGCCTCAAGCTCGAGAGGCAATTAGGATTGCTCCGATGAAAGCTGCCTCAAACGACTCAGTTCTCCTCACAACACCCCACCCGGTCACACAGTCAGCTAACCCACTCGTTAAAGAGGCAAGTACTGAGTCATCAATGAATTCAAGTTCAGTAAACACTTATT
>CM034000.1:22031546-22109902 GCA_019603395.1 Cyrtorhinus lividipennis | reverse complement strand
AGTTGTGTGGAGTATCATTTCGACTAAATTATGTCGCCGATTCCAATAAGACGGTCCCGCGGGACGGATTGGGCCCACTCTAGGCGAGGTCATGGGCCCCATTTGAAAGTGGGTTTTTTGATATTTTGGTACCTAGGCGTAGGGGTATCATTTGCAACTAAATTTTGGCGCTGAATCCATGAAACGTGATTGATGGAAATCTTTTTTTTTTTTTTTTTTAACACACTTTGACCACATATCCCCCCCCCCCCCCCCATTTGGTCCGATTGGGTTGAAAAGTTTCGAGGACCAAAACCTATTTCAAACCGCGCATTTTACTGCCCTACCCACCACACGTTTTTCAAGATTCCGAAGAGAGTTTACTTACTTACTTACTCCCTGGCGCTACCAGCCCATGTAGGGCCCTGGCCGCCTCAACAACAGTCCGCCAATCAGCTCGATCCTGTGCTCTGGTCCTCCATCTTCCCGCTCCTGCTCCCCGGAGGTCGTCCTCGACGTCGTCCAGCCATCTCTTCCTCGGCCTTCCCCTCAGTTCGGCGACCTCCCGGCTTTCCTTGGTGGTACCCGTCTCACGGCCCGATCTCCGCTCATCCTCTCCACATGACCAATCCATCTTATTCGGTTCGCCTTTATTTCGGCGACTATGTCTGGCTTTCCATACAGCAAACACAACTCGTGATTTGTGCGGATTCTCCAGCGACCATTTTCACATCTGGCGCCAAAAATCTTACGGAGGATTTTCCTTTCGAATCTTTTCAAAAAATTCCTCGTCGGCGCTGGTCATGGTCCATGTTTCTGAGCCATACAGTACTACAGGCCTCACCATAGTTCGGTACACCATGAGTTTAAGTTTAAGGTTGAAGAGAGTTTACTCATTGCAAAATAGTAATAATTGTTAAAACTTTAAATTTGGATTCGTTTTCAAATTTCCCATGAGCAGCAGTGTTGAAACGACGACACAAGACACGCATCAGCTAAAATACTTTTGAGATTCAGTGAAGTCTGTACGAGCTAAGTGGGCAGAGGACGGATTATAAATAAACTTCTCTATCGAGGTCTATTCCCTCCTTTCGTTCCGATATAATTTATTTTGACAACTTATTTCTCCGTTTACGAGAGAAAAAAAACCCATCGGACTCCGTAAGGTGTAAAAAACTTGTAAATTCAACTCGTGGCTGTTAACAAATTGGTCGTCTAGGAAGCGGCATTTATCAAGGTTTTTAATAAATAATGTTCTTCTGGTTGGTTATTCCTTGAATAATTAACCTATGTAATCATGCCCAGAATCATAAACGGTCAATTTCTCCGATTTGCCCAAAAAAAGTTTCAGGGACTTTGATGTCCTTATCAAAAAGGCCAAATGTCCGGGAAAATGTGTTTTTTAAACTCGATTTTGGTTGGTAATTCTTTGAATAATCAACTTAAGTTTTAATGCAAGGTGATATTTTGCGAAGGTATTTGAAAACTTCGGAATCCCTTTCATATATTAATTTCATTTAATCAAATGAATAAATGAATGAATTTAGTCAATTACTACTACATTCGTTTTCATTAACTGCCGGAACAATTTTTTTTCAAGGGCTCCGTAATCTTGTTATCACCTTAGAACATGAAAAACACATTCATGTATTCATGGAGAAAATACGACAAGAAAGAGTCTGGGGCGGAGTTTCTCATTTGCCCAAGTGCCAAAAACGTTACTCTTTTTCAGCGCGCTCTAGTGGCGGTGACCTGCCCTCGAAAATTTTTAATAAATTAAACAATTCAGTAGGTTGCATATTTTCAACTTATGAGCGATTTTTGTGAAACAATCCGAAATTTTAAAGGTTTTTGCAATTTTTATTCTGAAGCCGTCATTTTTTGTTGTTGGCAAACTTCAGATACGGATACCGCACGCCAAAAAATGTAGGAATTCGTCGAGAAACCTCCTACCCCAATTATTTTTTGTAAAAACTAACATCCGACCACGCCAACAGCTGAAGGGTCTCACGTGATAGTACATCTGACCTGACCCCCACCCCGCAAGGTCAAGCTCTCATAACGGTTCTCCCTCACTCTACAGTGCAGCTCACACCAGAGTAGAGGGTCACTTACGAATCAGTTTTCCCCGTGGAAGGAACCCTCAATCCATGCAGTTTACCCAATGTGTCTAGTGAAGACGCCCATGGTGATTGATGCTATCTTCATTGGACTCTCCTGAGAACCTAAATTCATGAGGTAATGTTTTGCTCAGAAGTTACATTTGTTTATTCATTTCACATGATAAATGCTGTTCAATTTAGAACATAAGAGGGTTGTATTCTGTTTTATTTAGACTGGAGTTCTAAATCCTAGACCAAGTCGACCTTTCTGGTATTATGGAGGAAAGGAGAAGGAGGAAAATGTCCACAACTGCAAAACCATACACTTGTTATCATTGTGACTACAGAGCAACAAGGAAACAGACCATAGAAATCCACATGTTCACTCACACAGGCGACAAACCATATGCTTGTGATCAGTGTGACTACAGAGCTGCACATGCAGGGCACCTGAAAAGCCACATGAGTACTCACACAGGCGCCAAACCATATGCTTGTGACCAGTGTGACTACAGAGCTGCACAGGCAGGGAACCTGAAAAGCCACATGAGTACTCACACAGGCGCCAAACCATATGCTTGTGACCAGTGTGACTACAGAGCTGCTCATGCAGGGTCCCTGAGAAGCCACATGAGTACTCACACAGGTGCCAAACCATATGCTTGTGACCAGTGTGACTACAGAGCTGCACAGGCAGGCAATCTGAGAAGCCACATGAGTACTCACACAGGTGCCAAACCATATGCTTGTGATCAGTGTGACTACAAAGCTGCACATGCAGGGGACCTGAATAGGCACATGAGTACTCACACAGGCGCTAAACCATATGCTTGTGACCAGTGTGACTACAGAGCTGCTTATGCAGGGAACCTGAAACGCCACATGAGTACTCACACAGGTGTCAAACCATATGCTTGTGATCTGTGTGCTTACAAAGCTGCACATGCAGGGCACCTAAAAAGGCACATGAGTACTCACACAGGAGCCAAACCATATGCTTGTGACCAGTGTGACTACAGAGCTGCACGGGCAGGGGATCTGAGAAGCCACATGAGTACTCACACAGGTGCCAAACCATATGCTTGTGATCAGTGTGACTACAAAGCTGCACATGCAGGGCACCTGAAAAGGCACATGAGTACTCACACAGGTGCCAGACCATATGCTTGTGATCAGTGTGACTACAGAGCTGCACATGCAGGGTCCCTGAGAAGCCACATGAGTACTCACACAGGTGCCAAACCATATGCTTGTGACCAGTGTGACTACAGAGCTGCACGGGCAGGGGATCTGAGAAGCCACATGAGTACTCACACAGGCGCCAAACCATATGCTTGTGACCAGTGTGACTACAGAGCTGCTTATGCAGGGAACCTGAAACGCCACATGAGTACTCACACAGGTGTCAAACCATATGCTTGTGATCTGTGTGCTTACAAAGCTGCACATGCAGAGCACCTAAAAAGGCACATGAGTACTCACACAGGAGCCAAACCATATGCTTGTGACCAGTGTGACTACAGAGCTGCACGGGTAGGGGATCTGAGAAGCCACATGAGTACTCACACAGGTGCCAAACCATATGCTTGTGATCAGTGTGACTACAAAGCTGCACATGCAGGGCACCTGAAAAGGCACATGAGTACTCACACAGGTGCCAGACCATATGCTTGTGATCAGTGTGACTACAGAGCTGCACATGCAGGGTCCCTGAGAAGCCACATGAGTACTCACACAGGTGCCAAACCATATGCTTGTGACCAGTGTGACTACAGAGCTGCACGGGCAGGGGATCTGAGAAGCCACATGAGTACTCACACAGGTGCCAAACCATATGCTTGTGATCAGTGTGACTACAAAGCTGCACAAGCAGGGAACCTGAAAAGGCATATGAGTACTCACAGCACACACACAGGTGCCAAACCATATGCTTGTGATCAGTGTGCCTACAGAGCTGCACAGGCAGGGAACCTGAAAAGCCACATGAGTACTCACACAGGTGCCAAACCATATGCTTGTGACCAGTGTGACTACAGTGCTGTAGATGCAGGGCACCTGAAAAGGCATATGAGTACTCACACAGGTGCCAAACCATATGCTTGTGACCAGTGTGACTACAGATCTGCACATGCAGGACACCTGAAAAGGCACATGAGCACTCACACAGGCGCCAGACCATATGCTTGTGATCAGTGTGACTACAGAGCTGCACAGGCAGGGTACATAAGAAGCCACATGAGTACTCACACAGGTGCCAAACCATATGCTTGTGATCAGTGTGACTACAAAGCTGCACTAGCAGGGAACCTGAAAAGGCATATGAGTACTCACACAGGTGCCAAACCATATGCTTGTGATCAGTGTGCCTACAGAGCTGCACAGGCAGGGAACCTGAAAAGCCACATGAGTACTCACACAGGTGCCAAACCATATGCTTGTGATCAGTGTGACTACAAAGCTGCACATGCAGGGCACCTGAAAAGGCACAAGAGTACTCACACAGGTGCCAAACCATATGCTTGTGACCAGTGTGACTACAGTGCTGTAGATGCAGGGCACCTGAAAAGGCATATGAGTACTCACACAGGTGCCAAACCATATGCTTGTGACCAGTGTGACTACAGTGCTGTAGATGCAGGGCACCTGAAAAGGCATATGAGTACTCACACAGGCGCCAGACCATATGCTTGTGATCAGTGTGACTACAGAGCTGCACAGGCAGGGTACATAAGAAGCCACATGAGCACTCACACAGGCGCCAGACCATATACTTGTGACCAATGTGACTACAGAGCTGCACAGGCAGGGCACCTGAAAAGACACTTAAGAGCACACCATAGCCCATGAAGTGTGCTTGTGATCAGGGTAACTATATCACAGCCAGTCATCCTGACTTTTTATATTGTTTTTATATTTTCATTGTATAATGAAGTGATTTCGAATATGATTGAA
Source organism: Cyrtorhinus lividipennis (assembly GCA_019603395.1). Taxonomy (NCBI): domain Eukaryota; kingdom Metazoa; phylum Arthropoda; class Insecta; order Hemiptera; family Miridae; genus Cyrtorhinus; species Cyrtorhinus lividipennis. The sequence goes on along the minus strand of CM034000.1, from coordinate 22,104,869 downwards.
ATGTGGTTTATGAAATAAATATTTCTCAGGTGATTTTTGTCCTCTTTTCCCCGTTTTTACTTGCACAACAATTGAGAAATTGTGGGAAAATTGGTGAGGTTGATTATTATACTCTCTTTATATCATTACTGCAACTTGGGGCTAACTCTACTGACACTACGGCTATGTGGACGTTAATCAAAATACTCTCTAGATTTGAAAATAAATAATAATCATGTTAAAAAAATAAAATAATAATAACGTTGCTCCAATTAACCTCAGTGGAAAAATTAGCAGCGTTGGTCGTTGGTGTGTTTAGGTTTACATGCAAAGAGTCAATTTCTACGATTCAGCCCAAAAAATTTTTTCTGGACGTTTGAAAGAGTCTATTCTAAACGTGTTATTCAAAAAATAAATTTTCGAGAAATTTCATCGATCAAGGAGTGTGGGTATAATTTTCCACTTAATTTCAGACGCTGAATCGATTGGAATGAGTCTCTGTGTCCGAGGAATAACTGACCCTTGTGAAGGAATTGGCAGGAACTAGGCATGAGGTGTAAGTATGGGTAAAAATGTGTTATTAAAAATGGGTAGATTATTCCCAGGACCAGGGGCATGGAGACTCATTCAAATCGATTCAGCGTCCAATATTTAGTGGAAAATGATACCCCACACGCCTAGATCGCTGAAAATCTCGAAAATCCATTTTTCGAAATACACATTTTAACTCATAACCCCCTCGAATTTAGTTCGATCGGGCTGAAAAGTTTCGAGAACCTACTAAAGCCGGAAACGGGTCCCAGACCAAAATTTAGGATTTTTAGAATGTTTTCTAGTACCAAAATCGGCGTGGACGGTGGACGGACATTTTCTCGTTTTGATCAATACACCATAAAACACACAGAAATAATCGGAATGATTGACTTTCTGCATAAAAAGATAAGTTGATTATTCAAGGAATGATAACTCAGCCCCAGTAGCTCAATACCGGTAAAGACTTCCAGAGAAATCCCATCTTGGATACGGGATATTGTCGCGTGAATGAAAGATTTTACGACCAGCGTAGATATCAGTATCACACTTTGATGACACAGATGCTACGCATACAACAACAATCGTTCTCGAACCGACACTTTGCTTGACGTTTTCGGAGATAACAAAGGATCGAAGTCCATCCAGACTACAATAAACTTGTCTTCACTCATTTTGGTTGGTTATTCCTTGATTTTAATATTATTTTGTTGAGTATGGGAGATAGTAACATTATTAAAACATTCGAAATTATGCGTTGAACGTTGAAATATCGGTATTTGTCTTCGTTGCCTATACCTCACGTCTAGGCTGGGTTATGTTTTTTTCCTGGCTTCTGCCGGAATCAAATGGGTTTCAAGGAATAATTTACGTTTATTCCTCTTGTGCGGTGTAAACATCCACGGTGACTATAACAAGGGGCTCAGTCGCGACTGAAGTCAAGACAAGGGATTTTATTACCGTCAGAAGTTTGATACCGACGCTGCTCAATGAATATTCATCAAAAGGATTCATCGCAAATAGCGAAAACCCACAGGTGGTAGAACCATAGCTTATACAACACAAATTCTAGAAATAGGATTATCATCATGGCACCTGTGGGTTTCGGCATAAAACCAGTAACTGCGTCAGAAATGTGAAAATCTCACCATGACTCAACCTGCATGGGGTTATAGTGCTAGTTGACGGCCCTAGGGTGAATTTTCAGCCTCGATCACCGTTTGAACATGAATAATGAAACCTAAAGCGGTGAATAGCCAACGGACTGCGAGGGATTTTACTGATTACTCCTCTAATTAACGAGGATGCAGATTCAGCCTGTCAATTATTTAATTAATTCGCTTTATGCAGTTAAGTCTTGTATAGTTAATTCTTGTTCATTTGGCAATTCTGAGAGTAACATTTTGATGAGCTTACCTGGAGACACAGGGACGTTGTGGTAATCCATTTCCGTTCAAAATTCAGCAGTCGGTGAAAAGCTTGTATATTTATTTATTTTTTCAAATTAAGAGGATCCCTGGTGCAAATAACTATTACATGAATGAAGGAGCTCTTTTATCTACTAATGAAATAATCGCTTGGGCAACGTTCTTAAGAAAATGTGAAAATTTATCTAGCCAACTGAAATATGAGTGGTTAGAATGAGCAAATTCATGTTTTGGGTGATGAAATTAAATTCTTGAGAATTTTAAGAGAGGAATAAAGTTGATTTTATGCAGTAATGCATTCATAAAAGGTATGTTTGACGTGCATATAAAATCGTTGGTGTTTCAGGTTGGAGGTAGCTTGTTGATAGAAACAACAGTCGGCTTACAGATGTCAACTTTCTCGTATTGATTGCCAATTTGTTGGGGCGTCACCATCGACAAAGATGTTTTTCCCGACTTATCGTAGTTTGAGGGTGGAAGCGATGCAGGGGTTTTGGCGGTATTTTGGGGTGAACGGCGTTTTTTTTCTAACTTTTGGCGGAAATGTCGATCAAATCACCAGGCCCCAGACGAGAAATAAGGCACGGTAAATACGGCCCGGGGGTAGGCGCGCGACTGGAAGCTTTGGAAGATAGCCGGAGCCTGCGAGAGGGGGCCAAGGTGGAGATAACGTAGGCCTCCCATGTAGAGGCTGAGGACAGATAAATTTTTTTGGTTGGTTATTCCTTGAATAATTCGGCTCAAAATTTTTTTTCTGGACGTTTCATGGTGTCTGGATCAAAAAGGTCGATGTCCGTCCGCCGTACGCCGTCCATTGTCCGCGCCGTTTTTGGTAGTAGAAAATTTTCTAAAAATCTGAAATTTGGGTCAGGGGTCTGTTCCCGGCCGAGACGGGTCCTCGAAACTTTTCAGCCCGATCGGACCAAATTTGGGGGGAGGGGGGGGGGGGGGGTTAGGGGTCAAAATGTGTTTTTTGAAAAATGGATTTTCGAGATTTTGGGCGAGTAGGGTGTCATTTTCCACTAAATTTTGGACGCTGAATCCAATGAAACAGGTCCCAGAACGATTGGCACCCACTGGAAGAAGTAATGGGTCAAATTGGGTATTTATTACCCATTTTGAATATGTGTTTTCGGAATTTTTTTTTACCTAGGCGTGTGGGGTATCATTTTCCACTAAATTTTGGACCCTGAATCGATTGGAATGGGTCTGGGATTTAAATTGTGTCTGGGATTTTATTGTCTTTGCATTAGCGAACAATGTGGTTTCTTGCATTTAAGCCTTCGGACGAGATCATTGACGTCAAGAAGTCGAACAGCCTCTTCGTTGGCATGATCTTGTAGCCTTTGGAGATGGGTAGCTGCTTGAAGCCTGATGGTTTAAGGCCTTACTGTCGACTTGTAGGTCATGGTGTAACCGGTCGTTTCTGAAGTACTACGGAGCTTTCGTAATGCACCCAAGTACAGTATTTTGGAATCTCTGTATCATGTTTCGATAGGTTTGAGCTGTGCAGCCCCACAGCTGCGCTCCATAAGTCCAGACTGGCTTTAGGACTTGCTTGTAAAGGAACATCTTGTTTTGAACAAATTTTATTGTCGCCCCATGATCCAGTACATTTTTCTAAATTTGAGTGTCAGTTCATCCTTTTTCTTCACGTGGGCTCTCCATCTGAGCCTCGCGTCGAGCGTCATACCATTGACCATTTTGTTGGTAAAGTCTACGTGCACAGACTTGGTCTCATTTATTTTAATTCTCCACCTTGCTGTCCATTCTTCAATTTGGGAGATTGAGAGGTTAAGTTTTGACATTGACTCTTCATTGTTGTTTCCCACAGCCAAAATTGCCGTGTCATCGGCGAAGGTCGCTGTTGTGTTTTGTCATTTTCAGGTAGATCACTGGTGTAGAGGAGATACAAGAGTGGGCCAAGTACACTCCCCTGTGGCACTCCAGCATTGATCATTTTGGGTTCCGAATAGGCATCTTCATGTTTTACGCGGAAATATCGATCTGATAAATAGGATCTTAAAAGCTGTGCATACTTTTGCGGTAGCATCTTTTGAAGTTTATGATTGAGCCCTTTGTGCCAAACTTTGTCAAACGCTAGATAAATATGAACACAGACACGTAGTGCAACTGTTATCCTCATGAACAACGCCACATAAAACCAGTTTTGACCACGTTTTACTCCAATTATAATGAACAACTTAAAAAAATGTTGTCCCTGAGTTCAGTCGAGGTAGATTTACTCTCCAGCTTTTGCAGCCCTTGAAGGCAATTTTCCCAGCATGAGATCTTCCACAACCAAAACACCAATACCAATCAAAATATCATCGTTAATTTTTGGCGATTAGCCTGGCTACGGAAACAGTGATTGAGCCATCTCACTAAATTCAAAGTTTACCTGATCAATCAGAACTAAAATACTACATGTGTCTACTTCAGCTGTCCTTCCAGGGACTATGCTCTTTCAAAAATTGATATACGACTTACTGTGCCTTATTTTTCGTCTGTGGATTTGAAAAATTGGCAATCAATAAGAAGAAGTGACATATCTCACCACCATCGCCTCAAAGGACACAAGGTATTCGTAAAAATGGAAATTTTAATCGATTCAGATGGGCCCAGCATTGTCGCACACTGGAGGTTGTTTCTTAAGGGCCAAAAAGCGTATTTAAAAAGTATCTCATGAAGGTAGGACCACGTCGAATTGGAGGATTACAGAGACTTTAGAATAAAGTGAATCAACAGGCACCTTCAAAAGCATGGCATTTGGAAGGGATTGATGGCATGTCTTCGTCATGTGTTGCACGGAGTAGGTATTTTCCAAATCTACGCGGGCTTTTCTGCCAACCTCAAATTTGAAATGGAAAATCTCTCATTCGAAATGGAAAACCTTCAGTTGGATGTGTAAAACCTTCCATTTGAAGTGAAATAAGAGGTTGAAATTAGATTGGACATGAAACAAGAGGTTTCCCATACCAAATTAGTGTCAAGAGAATATGGCTCTTTTCAAATTCGTTTCACGTGAGTTGGAGGTTTTTAGAGACTTTAGAATAAAGCGAATCAACAGGCACCTTCAAAAGAATGGCATTTGGAAGGGATTGATGGAATGTCTCTGTCATGTTGTGTTGCACGGAGTAGGTATTTTCAGAATCTTCACGGGCAGTTCTGCCAACCTCTAATTTGAAATTGAAAACCTTCAGTTTGGCGTGAAAATGCTACAAAGAGTTGTAAAATCATTTGCAGCGTTTTTTTTTTTTTTTTTTCAAATTAGTGAGACTCTAGTTAGTAAAGTGCATGCAAGTACATATTATTTAGATTGGACTTGAAATAAGATGTTGTCCCATACCAAATTAGTGTGGTTCTTTTAACATGCGTTTCACGTGAATTTGAGGTTTTCAGAGACTTTAGAATAAAGCGAATCAACAGGCACCTTCAAAAGAATGGCATTTAGAAGGGATGGATGGAATGTCTTCGTCATGTGTTGCACGGAGTAGATATTTTCAGAATCTACGCGGGCAGTTCTGCCAACCTCTAATTTGAAATTGAAAACCTTCAGTTTAACGTGAAAATGCTACTAAGAGTTGTAAAATCATTTGCAGCGTTTTTTTTTTCAAATTAGTGAGACTCTAGCTAGTAAAGTGCATGCAAGTACATAATATTTAGATTGGACTTCAAATTTGCACTATTGTACATTACAATACAGCGTGGCTTGTTCTATTTTATTTAGACAAATGAGCAATTCCCAACAGGAACTCGTTAGATTTCTTTGTAATTTGGGGTTTGGCAAACCTCTACGTTTAGTCTAAAATGCTTTAAAATTGCTGTGTGATTTAGCCTCGTGAGAAGGTACATAATCGTCAGAGGTGAGTCGCGAGGCCTTGATTGCACTGCGCCTCCTGCGACGCTCATGCGCGATATCTCGATCGCGATCCCCCCGACCCGCCTCGACCTATAGTAGGAATCCCCAAGGAAAAATCTTTCTCAACCTACCAGTGGCCAAGGTGGGAGAAACGTTCCGGAATTTACTATACATCACGTCCACCTGGAACTGCCTTTTTTCCCTGGTGAGTGCCAGAGGGGGTTGAAAATCAATTGGCTCGATTTTCACGGCAGTCACAGCCCATGGTGGTTGTACCTTTATAAATCAGAGCCGAGCGAGGATTCTCGGAGGTGATAAATGCCAAATATAAATAAGGGTTGGTTTTATCTCTTCAACATCCCACGAAATCCACGGCCTCATAAGACAGGATATACACTCCATTCGTCCGTGACACTTCGGCATAAATTGCTCCTCATTTTAAGGAAAGCGAAGCTGTGTGCGATCGTTGACAAAGTATTACTTTCACTATCATGCGCCTAGGTCTTTAAACAACACCAAAAAACTATTTCAAAATACCAATTGCTTTGGGCGATTAGGTTGAAATTAGGCCTGAATGAATCGAGCCTATACACCTACGCTGAAGATTAATTTGTACACCTACGAATACGAGTGTGTATTATTCAAATATGACTCATAAACCAAAGGAGATTTTATTGTGCTGTCTGTCATGCCTCATAAACTCCTAAACGACTTAAAAGATTTTGAACAATTCTTTTTCAAATTATCCATAAATTTTATGCTTGATTGCAATTTTACAATGTAATAACCATAAAACCTCTCGAAAGAGTTACCCAGCGAATGATAAATCAGGCAGTGACACTAACTCCTCTGTTCAGCAAAATAGAAAGCAGGTACTTTTGCTCCGCTGAGACGCACTCTAGGTTATAATTACGTAATAGCGACCCTATTTTCCAATAACTTCGAATTGAACCGTCAATACCAAATTTAACCGAAAAGGCAAAGAAGAAATATCCAGGCGTTGGAATTCTGGGCTACCAACCGTAGGTAAATTTTGGCTTAAGTTCACGCATTCCTGAAAATCGATAATCGTGTTACAATCGATTATAATAGACTAGCCATCTAGGACATAATGGAACCAAATAGATGCGATACATCGATTATCCGGGGTGCGTGCACTGATATCGAGACTTGCCCAACTCTCTCACTCGCTTGATGATGCTTGTCCTTTGTGATAAATGTTGATATTTTCTTTCAAGATTTCCTAGTCATTATCAGTCGCTTCAGCCCAAATCTAACAAAATTGGACGTGAAAACATCTCCTATTTAAAACCATTGATCTATTACTTTATCCAATCAGTATAAAAGTAGAAGAAAAAAGTTAAGTGAAAAGGCATTTCATTTCAGGGTTATAAGTCCAATTAGCATACAGGGTGTCGTGGACGTGGTCAGCTGTCTTCCAATGGAAGGATCACCACCATTTCAGACCGTTTTGCTAGAGAAATTTCATTTTGTCACTGCCTGGAGTATACAGACTGGGCCAGTTCTTGCAAGGCTGAGGCCTGAAGCGGTCACCCATCCAAGAAGTAACCACATCTAATACTGCTTAATTTCGGATATCAAACGGAATTCATTCATTCGGACTTGAGTCCGTGGGCTGGAATCTGATCAATAAGGAAAACTAGGCTGTAGCCACTTATCGAAACATTCCACAGCCCATCTGTTCACTGTGTGAATAAACCCCATTCAGAAGACATTTTAAAAAGTCCTCTCCCGGTTTTCCCTCGTTTAAACCTTCGTGGTGAATAAAACCGAAAACCCACCCAACACGATACGAAACGTTTAAAAAGATTTACGTTGTGTAACGTAACTTGGCGAAACTGGGTCCGATGCGCTGGTAAGGGGGAGCTTACGCTGACATAGTGTAGAGATTTTCCTTCTAAAACCGCGTCGCGTACCCCTTTTAAATGGGATCGTAAATAAGGCGATTTGTTAACCAAAGTTATGTTGGATTGTGGAAGGCCTCTTTCCCGCCGGCGGGTTCTAAAGCGGAAAACGTGATCAGCGAGAGCGCGCTGTAACTTTATATCTTCCCGGACCATGTCACAGGAACGAGCGGAAACGAACGGAAAACTCATTTCCTTTATCGCGTGCATGATTTATATGGGCATTTTCATGCTTGTGTCCCTCCCACGTAAAACTCCTTGTTTGTTTTTGCACCAAGTTACGCTAATTAAGTATTAAACGTTCGGGGTTAGTTCGTTAGGATTATTAGGTAATGTGAGAACGTCCTAAGCACTCGCCTACTGCGCCAAATATGTTATCTCAGTCAGACCCTTCCTGTATAAAGTATTCACATTAACTCTCATTATCGTTTGAAAAATGGAACGATAAAAAAAAAAGCTTTAGGGGAGAACAAGGATGACCGATGACTCCCAATCTAATAATTAGCGCTAGTATAATTAACTCGTATCAGATTTACACTTTTTAAACATTGCAATCAGTGTTGATCGTTGAAGAGTTACCTACATGTAAATGGTATTGTGGTGAAAAGTCTTCCTTAGGGGTCACACAGGCTTTGAAGAAAGGGCTAATACTTAGGAAAGTGAAGCTAAGGATTGAAAATGAGGTTTTAAAATGCAGGTTTGTTTTTTATTTTATTTTTATTTAGTGAATGTGCCTTCTGGCTCTGAGAATACTTTTAAAAATTAATTGTGACTGTGTGTGCGCGTGTGCTTATATTGATACACGCAAATTGAGTTTCGCCAGTACTTCCTTCATTTGTATCTTCATAGGTGCCAAAACGTATTGAAAAGAAACTTCTTAGACGCTCTCTGTTGGTCTGAGTAGGGAAGTGCAGAAGACGAAAAAGGAAAATGCGTTTTTGAAAGGAAACTTCCAAAACACTCTATGTTGGGCTGAGTAGGGAAGTACAGAAAACCATGAAAAGGCCAAAAACGTATCGAAAGGAAGCTTCTGAAACGCTCTCTCTTTGTAGGATGAGCGAAGAAATATAGAAAACCATGAAAAGCGCAAAAATGTATTGAAAGGAAATTTCTGGAACAATCTCTGTCTGGCTGGGTAGGAAAGTACAGAAAACCATGAAAAGGGTAAAAACGCATTGAAAGGAAGCTTTTGAAACGCTTCTGTGGATGAGCGAAGAAGTACAGAAGACGAAAAGGGGAAAATTATTTTTGAAAGGAAACTTCCTAAACATCTAAGTTAACAGTAGGGGTACAGAAAACATGAAAAGGCGCAAAAACTCATTGAAAGAACACTTCCAAAACGCTCTCTGTTGCTGAATAGGGAAGTGCGAAAACCATGAAAAGGGCCAAAATGTATTGAAAGGAAGCTTTGAAACGCTCTCTGTTGAATGAGCGAAGAAGTACTGAAAACCATGAAAACGCAAAAATGTATTGAAAGGAAATTACGGAACAATCTCTGTCTGGCTGTGGGAAGTACAGAAAACCATGAAAGGCAAAAAGCATTGAAAGGAACTTTGAAACGCTCTCTGTTGAATGAGCGAAGTACAGAAGACGAAAGGGAAAAAGTTTTGAAAGGAAACTTCCCAAACACTCTGTTGGACTGAGCAGGGAAAGTACAGGAAAACATGAAAAGGCGAAAATGTATTGAAAGGAAGCTTCTGAAAACTCTCTCTGTTGGCTGAGCAAAGAATACAGAAAACCATGAAAAGCAAAGATGTATTGAAAGGAAATTTCCGGAACGATCTGTGTCCAGCTGGGTAGGGATGTACGAAAACCATGAAAAGGGCAAAAACGTATTGAAAGAACTTCCAAAACGCTCTCTATTGGGCCGAGCAGGGAAGTACAGAAAACCATGAAAAGAGCCAAAATGTTTGAAAGGAAACTTCTGAACTCTCTTTGTTGGATGAGCGAAGAAGTACTGAAAACCATGAAAAGGGCGAATGATGTACTGAAAGAAATTTCTGGAACGATCTCTGTCTGGCTGGGTAGGGAAGTAAAAAGAAAACCACGAAAAGGGCAAAAACGTACTGTAATGCAATTAAGAGTCTATATGGTAAGGTGAAGATAGGCAGGAACGATATTCAGTGGAAATGAATGCCCTCAGACTCCTAGGTTATGAGTCTCGAACAACCATTCTCAAATGAATCGTTTTGACATGTTTATAAGCAGCCTTTGTTTTTGGCTACAAGTCCTAAGAAAATTGTTTCAACACATAAACAAGGGTGTATAATTTTAATGACAATAAAATTAAGAACCCGCGACTAAACTTAACCTACAACTGGAAAAGTCATCAGGTTTTTGTTTGGCAGCTCAGTTACTTGCTTCCGTTTTTAACCGCAAACCTCCTTAATTGGTCACATCTATTGCTCTTAGTACAGCCTACGATAGCGTACCTTACCGTTTTGCAGACCCAGTTTGATCTAAATTCTACTGGAGGAATACAAACTTCTCACGCCGGCGTCTAGCAATGACCTTGTTCGAGAGTAAATACGATCAAAAATCATCAAGGGGCCCGCCACTGCTGTCCAGGATGTGAACACTTTCGTACAATCAGTTCGGAAGGTTAGAGAAGGGCTCCTCGTACACGATCCACCCACTCTAAATGCTAATGTGACGTGATTGTTTCGATGGAGGGGTCTAAAAGACAACCTTGCAATCATTCCATGAAGAATGAACCTGCATCTAGTGAAAGCCACCTTCTAAACATTGTAGGTCTGACGAATATAAGGTGCAGACAATCAGAAAATTATATTTATTTAACTCACCTTTGCTGACAAGAGTAATTTGGCTGGAAACTGCAGTCGAACTTGGGTTGTCAGCTTCCACCATTGCGATTTAAGCTGAATTCCGGCTTTGTTGCAATGTCAGGTACCCTCATTTACGCCCTGGAAATTAATAAAAAGTTCTTAACACCACGTCACTTGAACCTAATAATTGGCAGCCATAATGGTTTGATCAACTTATAACTAGATAATATTTTTAAAAATGTCAATAACCATTCAGGTTGGACGGTTGGATGATTGAGAAGACGCAGAATGACAGCTACTGTGTTTGTGATCGGTTGGTACCAAGCTGTTGGATTATCTTTTGTCAACAACAAAAAATTATCTCTTTCCAAATGTACCTCAAGTATGAGAAAAAAACGAGATATCGATATGCATTTATAAATAAGCGAATATGGATTATGCTGATTTGAGACGCGCATCAAGGCATTACTTAACACCATAAAACGAAACTATGGGGTCAGGTGGACCCCAACAAATAGAATCTGAGGTTTCTGATAATCGCGACATCCATGGTGTAGTCGCTATAAAAAAACATGACCCATAAATTGAATCACTAATAGTGAAGGTTGATTCATAATATTCATATGCTTGAAGAATAGAAAAATAAATTCCTAAAATAATAGTTATAAATAATCCTTGGGATGTTTGTTTATGTCTTTTTTCTATAAGGGCATGATGTGCCCAAGTAATTGAAATTCCAGATGATAATAAAATTATAGTATTAAAGTAAGGGAATTTGTATAGGATTAAAAGTGATAATTCCTTTGGGGGGTCAATTTATACCAATTTCAATAGTTGGCGCTAATCTTCTATGGAAGAATGCTCAGAAAAATGAAATGAAGAATATAACTTCTGATACAATAATAAATATTAAAACTTATAATATTTATAAAAATAAAAAATATTATGAAAAAAAAAAGGTAAAATATCAATTAAAAAATGGTAAAAAAAGGATTATTATAAATATATAAAACATCATCTTTATCATTTTATTATAAATAAAGAATTAACTTGATCATTACCATGACACCGAATAAAGTTGACCAAAATTGATAAACCTAAAACCCCTTCACAAACAGAAAAAGTAAGAAAAATTAAAATTAAATATATATCTCCCTTTTCAGGCAGTGCATTTTTTCTTAGTCACCTTGTTTGTGCTCAATGTTATTGCGGCTTCGACATTGGTTTGTTTTTCATTTATCCCTAGTTTATGTATAGGAAAACATGCAATTTGTCTATTTCAATACCTTGTCAATTGATAAATTAAGTGAAACATAAGATTGGGGTCACTCCAGCGCCACAGTGTCAGACGAAGGTGTCAGTGTCACAAGGCAAAGGGTTGTTGGGGTGGTTTCTGCCTGTTAATGGTGCTATCCTCGTATGGGGGGGGCTTCTTCCTGGTTAAATGCAGCTGTGCAGATCAAATAACTTTTTACGCAATCCCAGCCCGAAATCTCCAACAGCGAGCAAAGTGAAAGGTCATAAGCTAGCCAAATAGGCTATAAGGGTGCTCTGACTGGTGCTCTGCAACAATAACTTCATAGATTTGTCCAGCATTAAGGATTCCCTGTGCCCGTTGACCAAATGAATAAATTCAAAAATACTTGTACAAAAGTACTTGGACTTGTTGTTGACTGCATAACGACCCCTGTACAGGATGGGGCAAAAGATACAAATCGCTTTTGAAGGGCTAGAAATTAGCCTGTGGTAGGTGTAAGATGAATGGAGGGGTCTCATTGAAACCGTCAAATAATCGCGACTTTGGTCATCATAGCTGCAGAAGGCCTGATGGCGTCCCTCAGGGTAATGCTATCCAATGTTGGGCTCTTGCATTAGAATCCACAGGTTCTACAGTAATCTCCAGGACAAACGGAAGACCTCCAACACAGATAAAACTTGACAGATGAACATTTGCAATTGAACAGTCGCCAATACGTTCAGTACAGAAACGTAGATGTTTTAGGCATGTAAATTCAATCTCCAAGAAGGATTTTGCAAGAAGATCTATCGTTTCATTCTAAAAGATGATGATTGTTCAAGGATTGCCCCCTGACTGCCTAAATCGTGCAAATTGCTGTGAGGAAATGATGAACGTAATCCCAGCAATATCTACTTGCTTCAGTAGCAACGAGGCCACTTCCATCATGCTGGAACTGTAAACAAACAGAATATTTGCTACTGGGCAGCTGAAAACCCAAGACAGGCCCACTGAAGACCTGTCCACTCTTTCTAATGGGCAATGTGGTGTTTAATTTCTGAATTGCGCCATTGGGCCTTATTTTTTTAAGGAAGGTGGCCAAGCCACAATGGTGATCTGGAAGGACTGAGTGAGAAAACTATAATTTTTGATGAATTATAATTTGACAGACGCCTGGTTTCTACAGGAAGGGGTAACAGCACATACAGCTCGTGTTTCATTGGAAAAATTGAGGCAAAGCTTACACGAGCGAATGTTCCCTCCCAGGGATGATGTGAGGTGGACAGCATGCTCACCCAATTCGAGTGTTTTGTGACTTTTGCCTGTGAGGGCTACCTGAAGGAGATTGTTTTCATACATCGACCTCACACTCTGGATGAGCTCATAAAAGAGATTGAGGGAGGAAATTGGGGGGATACCTACACAAATGAGCAGGGGAGAATGTCCAAAATTGCCTCCATCATTGTATTACTGCTGAAGTCCGCCATCTTGGTGATGTAATTTTCTAAACTTGATATAATAAAATTCTTACACACGGGTTGGTTATTCCTCGAATGGGGGAAACAGTGGGAGTGGCGGGTCCCAGACCCATTCCAATCGATTCAGGGTCCAAAATTTAGTGGAAAATGATACCCCACACGCCCAGGTACCAGGATGTACCTGGTGTCAGGAAATAACCTGACACATAAAAAATGGGTGGATACATACCCATTTTGACCCATAACTTTTTCCGGTGGGTGCCAATCGTTCTGGGACACACATCATTGAATTCAGCGTCAAAAATTTAGTGGAAAATGATACCCCACACGCCTAGGTAGCAGAAATACCGAAACACATAATCAAATTGCGTAATAAATACCAATTTGACCCATTACTTCTTCCAGTGGGTGCCAATTGTTCTGGGACCCATTTTTTTTGATTCAGCGTCCAAAATTTAGTGGAAAATGACACCCCACTCGCCTAAATCACCCAAAATCTCGAAAATCCATTTTTCAAAAAACACATTTTGACCCCTACCCCCTCCAAATTTGGTCCGATCGGGCTGAAAAGTTTCGAGGAGCCATCTCGGCTGGGAACAGACCCCTGACCCAAATTTCAGATTTTTAGAAAATTTTCTACTACCAAAAACGGCGCAGACGATGGACGGCGTACGGCGTACGGTAATAGATACCCAATTTGACCCATAACTTCTTCCAGTGGGTGACAATTGTTCTGGGGCCCACTTCATTGGATTCAGCGTCCAGGATTTAATGGTAAATGATACCCCACAAGCCTAGGTACCAGAAATCCCAAAAATATATATTCAAAATGGGTAATATAGGAGAAGTTATGGGTCAAATTGGGTATATATTACCCATTTTGAATGTTTTTTCGGGATTTCTGGTACCTAGGCGTGTGGGGTATCATTTTCCACTAAATCTTGGACGCTGAATCGATTGGAATGGGTCCGGGACCCGCCACACCCATTGTTTCCCCCATTTTCCCCATGTTGAAGAAATGAATCTCCATGCGCCTGGTCCGAGGAATAACCAACCCGTGTGTAAGAATTTGCAGCGTTTTTGATCTAGTCACGTCCAGAAAAAATGTTTGGGCCAAATCGGAGAGATAGACTTTTTGCATGAAATTCAAGGAATAACCAACCAAAACGGAATTACCTATTGAGCCAAATAAATTTTAGATCATAATTCCAGATTGGGATTCGAAGAGCTATTGCCTTCCAAAACCGATTCATATCTTTTGCCACACCCTGTATTTGGTAAGCCCCCTCCAATGACTGAACAGATTATTATGTATAACTCGGCTTGTATACATACGTCTGAGGAACGAGAATAGCACAGCTGACGTGTCATTCCACGAAATGACTCCTCATCCTCATTTTAATCCTTTCAATCCACCCAAGAAGACGGTTTAAATCGACCTCTGCCTTATTGTCGCGTTTATTTTGAAAATATATTATCTCATTTGATGGTTTAGGTTGTAAAATTGGCTTTTCGACGGCGGATTTAGGTTCCGCATAAGCTTCTTTTAGGAGATAAAAAGTAGGTCATAACGTATAAGATCGAAAATTATTTATAGATGGGGTTGCGGGGGCGGTTGAGATTTAGAGGCCGCTTTCAAGAACCAATTGGCCAATACTGAGTGTCATTGTACCGCTTAGGGCTTTTTCCTCCTTCGTCTTGCGAAACGAAAGACTTTCTTTTTCCTTTTTGAAAGAAAGGGTTCTCCCTTTTCTGCACGAAAGGACGCAATTTCCTCTTCATTCTTTCCTCAACAACCCCCACTCCCAGCTATTCAAACATCGATCCAAAGCTCTCCCACCCATTTTATGACGTTTTGTGTCTTTTGACGTTGGAACCCGCCACCCATTGCCTTGTAGTAGTAACTTGCTACATTTTCACTCATAACCTGCCTCCGATTGCTACAGTCGGACTGAAAATGAGTTAGGGCCAACTGGAGTCCAAATTGAGTCTATATAAGTGAAATTTAAGATTTTGTGGAGTTATCCGAAGGCATTTTTTGGACGATGTAGCGCCTGGAAGTCCAATCACACATTAAAACGTAAGCAAGGAAAGAATTATTTTTCAAAATGTCGAAAAATACGAATACAAGAACGTAAAAAAAGTCGTGTAGGTACTACGATTTTTTTTTTTTTTTTTTCAAAGTAAAATTTTTTGTGCTTAATACCTTCTTAAGGTATTAGGTATCAGGTCAGGGGTCTGTTCCCGGCCTAGGACGGTCCTCCAAACTTTTCAGCCCGATCGGACCAAATTTGGGTGGGGTAGGGGTCAAAATGTGTTTTTTGAAAAATTAATTTTCGAGATTTTGGGCGATCTGGGCGAGTGGGGTATAATTTTCTACTAAATTTTGGACGCTGAATCCAATGAAGTGGGTCCCAGGACGACTGGCACCCATTGGAAGAAGTTATGGGTCACATTGGGTATATATTACCCATTTTGAATATGTGTTTTCGAGATTTCAGGAACCTAGGCGTGTGGGGTATCATTTTCCGCTAAATCTTGGAAGCTGAATCCAATGAAGTGGGTCCCAGGACGACTGGCGCCCATTGGAAGAAGTTATGGGTCAAATTGGGTATATATTACCCATTTTGAATATGCGTTTTTGAGATTTCCGATACCTTGGCGTGTGGGGTATCATTTTCCACTAAATTTTTGATCCTGAATCGACTGGAATGGGTCTGGGACCCGCCGCACCCACTGTTTCCCCATTTCCCCCATGTTGAAGAAATGAGTCTCCATGCGCCTGGTCCGAGGAATAACCAATTCCTGTGTAAGAATTTGCAGCGTTTTTTTTATCTAGACACCATGAAACGCCCAGAAAAAAATTTTGAGCCGAATTGGAGAGGTTGACCTTTTGCATGAAAACATGAGTTGATTATTCAAGGAATAACCAACCAAAACGCTGCAAATTCTTACACACGGGTTCGTTATTCCTTCGACCAGGCGCATGGAGACTCATTTCTTCAACATGGGGGAAATGGGGAAAACAGTGAGTGCGGCGGGTCCCAGACCCATTCCAATTGATTCAGGATCCAAAATTTAGTGGAAAATAATACCCCACTTGCCTAGAACACCCCAAAATCTCGAAAATCCATTTAACGAAAACACATTTTGACCCCTACCCCACCCAATTTGGTCCGATGAGGCTGAAAAGTTTCGAGGACTGTCCTAAGCCGGGAACAGACCCCTGACCCGAATTTCATATTTTTAGAAAATTTTCAACTACCAAAAACGGCGCGGACGGCGGACGGCGTACGGCTACTGTTTCCCCAATGTTGCAGAAATGAATCTCCATTCGCCTAGTCCGAGGTTAAAAATTAGTCTCCATGCGCCTGGTTCGAGGATTTTGATCTAGACCTATGAAAACATAGGTTGATATTTCAAGGAATACTGGATAAGTGACTACTGCATTTAAAGGAAATTTTATCTTTATTTTTGTAAATTGAAAAATTCAGTAGGTTGCATAATTTTCAACTTATGAGCAATTTTCTGAAACAAGTCAGAAATGTTAATGGTTTTTTGCGATTTTCATTGTGAAGCCGTCATCTTATTTGTTGGCTTCATAACTTCATATTTGGTTTCAGCACACTGAAAAACGTAGGAATTCGTCGAGAGACCTCCTACCCTAATTATTTTTTGTAAAAACTAACATATGACCAGGCCAACAGCTGAAGGGCCTCAGGTAGGTGGTAGTACATCTGACCTGACCCCCACCCCGCAAGGTCAAGCTCTCATAACGGTTCTCCCTCACCCAACCATGCAGCTCACACCAGTGGAGGGAGTGGAGGGTCACTTACGAATCAGTTTTCCCCTGTGGAAGGAACCCTCAATCCATGCAGTTTACCCTAGTGAAGACGCCCATGGTGATTGATGCTATCTTCATTAGACTCTCCTAAGAACCTGAATTCTTGAGGTAATGTTTTGTTCAGAAGTTACATTTGTTTATTCATTTCACATGATAAATGCTGTTCAATTTAGAACATAAGAGGGTTGTATTCTGTTTTATTTAGACTGGAGTTCTGAATCCAAGACCAAGTCAAAATCGACCTTTCTGGTTTTATGGAGGAAAGGAGAAGCAGGAAAATGTCCACAACTGCAAAACCATACACTTGTTATCATTGTGACTACAGAGCAACAAGGAAACAGACCATAGAAATCCACATGTTAACTCACACAGGCGACAAACCATATCATTGTGATCAGTGTGACTACAGAGCTGCACAGGCAGGGACCCTAAAAAGTCACTTGAGTACTCACACAGGTGCCAAACCATATGCTTGTGATCAGTGTGACTACAGAGCTGCACAGGCAGGGACCCTAAAAAGTCACTTGAGTACTCACACAGGCGCCAAACCATATGCTTGTCATCAGTGTGACTATAGAGCAGCACAGGCAGGGAATCTGAGAAGCCACATGAGTACTCACACAGGTGCCAAACAATATGCTTGTAATCAGTGTGACTACAGAGCTGCACAGGCAGGGAATCTGAGAAGCCACATGAGTACTCACACAGGTGCCAAACAATATGCTTGTGATCAGTGTGACTACAGAGCTGCACAGGCAGGGACCCTAAAACGCCACATGACTACTCACACAGGTGTCAAACCATATGCTTGTGATCAGTGTGACTACAAAGCTGCACAAGGCAGGGCACCTGAAAAGGCACATGAGTACTCACACAGGTGCCAAACCATATGCTTGTGACCAGTGTGACTACAGTGCTGCAGATGCAGGGCACCTGAAAAGGCACATGAGTACTCACACAGGCGCCAGACCATATGCTTGTGATAAGTGTGACTACAGAGCAACAAGGAAACAGACCATAGAAATCCACATGTTCACTCACACAGGCGACAAACCATATCATTGTGACCAGTGTGACTACAGAGCTGCACGGGCAGGGGATCTGAGAAGCCACATGAGTACTCACACAGGTGCCAAACCATATGCTTGTGATCAGTGTGACTACAAAGCTGCACATGCAGGGCACCTGAAAAGCCACATGAGTACTCACACAGGTGCCAAACCATATGCTTGTGACCAGTGTGACTACAGAGCTGCACATGCAGGGAACCTGAAAAACCACTTGAGTACTCACACAGGTGCCAAACCATATGCTTGTGATCAGTGTGACTACAAAGCTGCACATGCAGGGCACCTGAAAAGGCACTATGAGTACTCACACAGGTGCCAAACCATATGCTTGTGACCAGTGTGACTACAGAGCTGCACAGGCAGGGAACCTGAAAAACCACTTGAGTACTCACACAGGTGCCAAACCATATGCTTGTGACCAGTGTGACTACAGAGCTGCACATGCAGGGTCCCTGAAAAGGCACTTGAGTACTCACACAGGTGCCAAACCATATGCTTGTGATCAGTGTGACTACAGAGCTGCACAGGCAGGGACCCTAATAAGGCACCTGAGAAGAGCACACCATAGCCCATGAAGTGTGCTTGTGATCACGGTAACTACCGCTTCCAGGAATGGCCTCCTGAGTAACAAAGACGTTTTTGAAGACTTTTTAATTTATAGACGTTACAAATAAATTCATCCTGACTTTTTATATTGTTTTAATATTTTCATTGTATAATGAAGTGATTTTGAACATAATTTAAATATGGCTTATGAAATAAATCCTTCTCAGGTGAATCCGATTTCTGTCCTTCTCTCCCAGTTTTGATTGGTTATTCCTTGAATAATCAACCGATGTTTTCATGCAATAGGTCAACCCCTCCGATTCGGCTCAACAATTTTTTCTGGACGATTCATGGTGTCTAGATCAAAAATGTCCAATGTCCATCCACCGTCCGCGCTGTTTTCGGTAGGAGACAAATTTCTATAAATTTGAAATATTGGCCAGGGACCCGTTTCTGGCTCTAGTTCGTCCTCGAAACTTTTCAGCCCGATCGAAATTTGGGCGGGGTAGGGGTCAAAATATGTATTTTGAAAAATGGATTTTCGAGATTTTTTGCAATCTAGGCGTGTGGGGTAGCGTTTTCCACTAAATTTTGGACGCTGAATCCAATGAAATGGGTCCCAGGACGATTGGCACCCACCGGAAGAAGTTATGGGTATCCATCCGAATATGTGTTTTTGAGATTTGTGGTACCTAGGCGTGTGAGGTATCATTTTCCACTAAATTTTGGACCCTGAATCGATTGGAATGGGTTCGGGACCCACCACACCCACTGTTTCCCCCATTCTTCCCATGTTGAAGAAATGAGTCTCCATGCGCCTGGTCCGAGGAACAACCAACCCATGTGGAAGGATTTGCAGTGTTTTAGTATATTTTCTACTATCAATGTCGGCGTGGACGGCGGACAGACATTTGATTTTGATTTTGATCTAGACACTTTGAAACGCTATATAACCAACCAAAAGAATCAGAGGGGTTGATTATTCCTCGGACCAGGAGCTTGAGAATGGGAACATGGGTTAATTTCTTCAACATGGGGAAATGGGGAAACAGTGGGTTGCGGGTCCGACCCATTCCAATCGATTCAGGTCCAATTTAGTGGAAATGATACCCCACAGCCTGTCGCTGAAAATCTCGGAAATCCATTTTTCGAAAAACATTTTTTATCCCCCTATCTCCCAATATTGGTTCGATCTGGCCAAAAAGTTTCGAAGTAGGAAATTTTCTAGAAATATGACATTTCGTTCTGGTGCCCGATTCCGGCTCAAGTTGGTCCTCGAAGCTTTTCAAACTCTTACAGGGTGGTGGGGTTATATCCGAAAAACGGATTTTTGAGACTTTTGGTGGTATTGTGTGGGGTGTGTTGCCAGAAGGGCAAAGGTGTATTGAAAGAAAACTTCCGAAACGCTCTCTGTCGAGCAAAGTAGGGAAGCACAGAGAACCAGGGAAAAGCAGAAAGGTATTGAAACACATCTTCCAAAATGCACTCTGCTGGGCTTAGTGGGAAAGTACGGAAAAGATAAAAAGGGCTGCACTACGAGAGCCAGGTCAGTTTGTGAAAGCAACCAAACGAAGAGGTTTGAGGTATGTACTGAAAGAAATATTCTGACTAAACAATTGATTGTCATTGTACTTGTTTAGATTAACGAATCATATTTGCATGATTGATAAAGGAAATTGGAAAGCCTCGGTGACTACAAAATGGTTGCCAGGGCGATTGAACCATGAAGTAGTAAGGTTATTAAATTCAGAGAGGATTGGGGCAGAGAAATAAAGGGGAGGTTGGTGCTCTGCTGGACCTAAAGCCCAAAGACTGTAAGTATTGTCTTATAGTCAATGAAAAGGATTCCTCAATTCCCTAAAGGAATTGTGGAATCCCATGATGTCAGTTAAGAAAGGTAACTGCAAATAATTACGCTGAATACGATATGATACCTAGGCAATAAAGTAAATGGAATTTGGTAAATCCGCGTAAATTTACCACAGGGTGTCATTTTCCACTAAATTTTGGACGCTGAATCGATTAAAATGAGTCTTGGATACTCCACACTGACTGTTTTCCAGATTTTCCCCATGTTCATGATTCTCGCCGTTTCGTCCTTTCGACGATGACACATTTATTGTCAAATCGACTTGTTGTTCTTCTATCAAGTGCCTCTTCCATACAGAATAATCACCAATCCGTAAAATCTCAGTCACAAAGAGTCTGTAGGTAATATTAACCTCCGTGACCCAATTCGAGTTTAGTGAAAGTTATGTAGATGAATGTCGGTGTGTTCATGTACAGGGTGGTGATTATTCAACTGTTCACGGAGACTCAGACCGTATTAGGTGCCCTCTTTAACAAATTTAGTCGGTGGAAAATTAGTTATTCATTGGATGGGTTCAAATGGCTGTTCGAAATTATTAGGGGCGGTCGTTGTCTCTTGGTTTGGTTTTCGCGGCGATTTAATTATGGCGTGTAAGGGTTGGAAAGAAGCCAAACGCCCTTGTAGCTCGAAGCTCTCGTTGATGTTGCAGATGCGAGTAACTCTTTGTAACCGTCCTAGTGAAACTGGTTCTTCGAGGGGAAAAAGAATGGGAATTGTTACTCTCTGCGTCAACTTTAGGCTTTGGAAACTCTGATTCGAATGGCCCTGCCAAAACTCGGTCTGATACCTTTTTGACATCTGAAAACTTTTCAATGATGATTGAACGATTTGACGAGGAAGATACTTTTTGAAAAAAGTTTGTCGTTTTTCCCGAATCCAAACCGGTATAATTAGTGAACGAGTCCTGGTCGAAATGGAACTCATTTCAGAGTTCTAACTCTAAACTACGAAAACATCAAACTATTCCACACTTATTGTCATGTTATAACGGGGGTGTAACGGCCTGTAAACCAATCACACATCTAGGAAGGCCATCGCCTACAAGTTCCAATAGGGATGGAAATCAAAAATCGATTTAATCAAAAAATCGATTATTTTCCTCGATTACCGATTTTTTGGAATCGATTAGTTGGGGCGATTTTTTAAGTGAAAATCGATTTTTGGGGCCGATTTTTTAGGGTTGACGACCTTATCAATGTTGTTCACTATCACTATCAGTACAGATCAGTTATTTTAATCGACAAGTATTTTACCATGCCATCAAAGAGTAAGTGGTGGAGTTACTTTGATATAGTAGACGGTCAGTTTGCGAAATGTAAAACCTGCCTCAGTCTGATTAAAACGTGTGGAAACACCTCAAACCTCGAGAACCACACTGAAAAGCGGCGGTTTACATCAAAAATCCAGAAGCGATCGGCAGAGTAATGATGGGCATAAAAACGTTGATGAAAGAATCCGCTCATTCCCCATCACATTCACCAGGTAAGATTTTCATGTCTGTTTCAGGCGATTCTTTCAAGTATCTAGGTACCCAGACAAAAAAGGGTACAAACTATGCCCTTTTGACGTGATTAATTTTTTGTTTCTGCAGATCAAATTAACGCAATATTCATCACATTTTATCATGATTTTGTAGGTTCCGCAACAGACAGCGATGACAGTGGTCCCAAGGATGACTCTCTCTTCGGCGATCATTCTAAAACTGTCCAAAGACATTGGAAAAACAATGCACACTCGTCGGTCGACACCGGAATGCCTGATCGGTTATCCCTGTACATGAAAGCGCCAGCTGAATGTGACCTCAAGAAGTCGCCACTAACGTACTGGGCGAATATGAAACCTGCCTCCCCTGAACTCTCTCAGATAGCAATTCGCTATGTTGCATCTGTTGCCACCTCCGTTCCTAGTGAGAGACTTTTTTCAAAGGCTGGATTGATACTCACTCAGGAGAGAAACAGACTGAGCAGCAAAATCCTATCAAAACTAACAGAGCGTTCCAGAACACTATTTTTTTTAAATGTAAAGAAATAACATGATAAAGTGATTTGTACTATGTTTTGAATAAATGCAATTTCTTCTTGTATTCACTATTTTTTTTCACCAGCCCACTTGAATATCAGGATTCAGTCTCCATGATACAATTAAGTAGGTGTATTTCAGAAGTTATAAGTATTTTTTTGCCAAAATCGAAAAATCGATCTTTTAGAGCCGATTAATCGATCAAATCGATTCTGGTTAACCGATTGCAAAATCGATTTGGCCTTCGATATTTCATCCCTAAGTTCCAACAGGGCAGGAAGTAGAACATTTATTATTAACCATGAATTCATAACAAGTTTGTTCAAGCAACTCCTCAATTAATGGCACTATTTGCATTTCTCGAAAAATGGATTTTCGAGATTTTTGGCGATCTAGGCTTGTGGGGTATCATTTTCGATTAAATTCTGGACGCTGAATCCAATGGGATGGGTCACGGAACGATCAGCACCCACCGGAGTGGTTATGGGTCAAAATGGGTTCGTACCTGCCTATTTTGAAAGTGGGTTTTCGAGATTTCTATTACCTAGGTGTGTGGGGTATCATTTTCCACTGAATTTTGGACGCTGAATCGATTGGAATGTGTCTCTATGCTCCTGGTCCGAAAAATAACTAACCCTTGTGAAAGAATTGACAGCGTTCTCGGTTGGTTAATCCTCGAATAATTTAATTATTTGGGAGGAAGGGGGTTTAGGGGTAAAAATGGGTATATTTCGAAAAATGGATTTTCGAGATTTTCGGCGATCTAGGCTTGTGGGGTATCATTTTCGACTAAATTTTGGACGCTAAATCCTATGAGACGGGTCCCGGAACGATTGGAACCCGCAGGAAGAGGTTATGAGTCAAAATAAGTACCTGCCTACCTATTTTGAATGTAGGATTTCAAAATTTATTGTACCTAGGCGTGCGGGGTATCATTTTCCACTAAATGTTGGACGTTGAATCGATTGGAATGACTCCGGGACTCCCCACATCCACCAATCCAATTGGGGAAAAATTTGCAGCGTTTTCAGGTCCCTGATTTGTTTCGTTTCGTTGTATGTGCGTACTAAGTTACCAGGAAATAAGCTATCTGTGTCGTTCTGTCAGACCAATAAATTGCTGATAATACGACATTCAGTGGATGAATAATTTCATTTGAATTCTTATTTTATTTTTTATTTTCGCGATTATTATTTACGCTTCTGGATGTTTCTAGAAGTCACCGCCAATCCTCTCCACTGGCGGGATTCGGTGGAGGAAGTGACCGTAGTGAGGCGCGGTGTATATTGGGGGGTGGATTGGGGGCAGGGGGAAGATTGGTTGGGGGATCGGGGGTGTTTCCCAAGTCGAAGATGTGACGTGGGGGAGAAGGTCCGGAAAAGTCCCATAAAAACAACGGTGGATGTAGTCAGTTCCCGCCCTTTTGGCGGCCCCCACTTGATGGAATTGCATTCCTGTGCGAGGCGGCGTAAAGGGCCCCGTTGCCCCTTCACCCTCCCCGCCGTATCGCTCCGCTCGCACCAAACCGCTTTTCTGGGCGCCCCGCCGCCCCCTTTTCGCCCCCAAGGGTGTTCCGCTCCCTTCGCGCGACCACCCTGCGCACTTCAGTCCGTCTTCAGATCTCGTAGGTAGAGGTTGTCTTACCGCCCTCACACGAAAAACATCGTCAACTCAGCTGCAGTAAGTCACAACCAATTCGCCTCGAACACCAAACCACTTCCACCAATCACCAATACTAGGTTGGAAAGACTTACAACAAAAAAAAAAAAAATTAAGGAAGAAAACACTCAAGCAAAAAAAAAAAAAAAAAAAAAAAAAATCTGCACATGCTTGTTGAAATTTAGTCGACGCTTATTTTTAATTATTTTTAGTTATAATATTATAAAATAACCGTACAAAACATCCCAATCGTTTTCTAGAAATCCACCCACCACTTATCAACGTTTTAATTAGCAATTATTACACCAATTATAATTTAAAATATTATCGAGTGTACATTTCTACGACAGAAACGAAAAAAAAAAACACATATTGATTGGTTGATTATTCAAGGAATAACCAACCAGAACTTGAACGGTGAACGACTTCAAAAAGAACCGGGCATCAGGCATTTTTGGTGCCACACCGAGGCGGATTCACATACAAAATTGTTCAAGAATTCACAGGAAAATACAAAACCTTTGGGAATCAAATGAAATCACATCGGCCGGAAAATATAGTTCATACGTCTCTTAAAAGCAGAAGAAAAAAGAGCAAAAATTTCAAAACTGCGCGCGCTTTTTGAAATTTAGTTTACGCTTATTTTTAATTGTAATATGGTATTATAAAAAAGCTACAAAAACTTCGAATTTTTTTTCTAAAAATTGACCCACAAACGCACTTAATAATAAAATATCAACGTAATAATGATAAGCAGTAATTACCAAATATAATTGGAAGCATTATCGAGTGCACATTTCTACGACAAAAGCGCAAAAAAGGCGATTTAGCTGAACCTGAACGGTGAATGACATCAAAAAGAATCGGGCATCAGGTATTTTTGGTGCTAAACTGAGGCGGATTTACGTTCAAAATTGTTTGTGAGTCCTCAACAAAACTTCGAGAATAAAATGGACGCACTTTGGCCAAGAAATATAGTTCATACGTCTCTTTGAAGCCGAAAAAAAAAAAATCCGAATCAGCACATGCTTGTTGAAATTGAATTAACTACGCTTATTTCAAATTATAATATTATAAAATTAATATACAAAAATTTGTTTTCTACAAATCCGTCCACAAATGCACTTAGCAATGTTTTTAATAAGAATTATTATACCAATTATAATGTAAAATTATTATCGAGTGTACATTTCTACGATGTAGCTGATCATGATTGGTGAACGACTTCAAAAAGAACCGAATATCAGGAATTTTTGGTGCTAAACCGCTTCCACTGAGGAGAATATACGTTCAAAATTGTTTGTAAATCCACAAAATATAAAAACTTAAGGAATCAAATGGACTCACTTCGGCCAAAAATGATCGTAGTTCGTACTTATCTTTGATTTGGTGTCAGTTGAAACGAGTAAGGAGCCACCAAATGAACTTTGGTGAGGAAACGACTTACAAATGAAAGAATTTTGCGATAATGTGTCCGTCCAATGAGAAAAAGCTATTGAAATACAACGACAATTTGTCAACTAAAGCGATTTTCTATCGCGTTGCCGTCTAAAAATTTAAAAAATTACAAAGTAAATGAGGAAAATTTCAGATTTTTTAATCCAGTTTGAATGAGTATTAGTAGCAAAGTGGATACATAACCGCTGTTTGAGCGTCAGAATTCACGAATATCACAAATATTCACATTAAACTGCAGTTAGTTCATTTTCGGAAATCCACATTAATATTATTTTTAGGATTTCGACCTCTATTTTGAGAATTCAGATGCGTACTTGTTCTTATGTTATACCGTGTAAGAGGAGTGATTCAAAATTGGTTTCAAAATTGGCTCGTGGCGTTAAATTCATCAATTCCGACGGTGTGTGCTAAGCGGTTATCAGCACAATCGAGTCATAGGTTGATGATTTTAAATCATTCAATATGCACTAGTCAACTACAGTAATTTGGTTATTTCTTGGTTTTTACAGCGGTCGTGAGTAACTTCAATGAAGAGTCATTTCAATCTGATATTGAAAAAAGAATCTGAGGGGTTGGTTATTTTCGGACCAGGCGCATGGTGAATCCTTTCTTCAACATGGGGAAAATGGGGGGAACAGTGGGTGTGGTGGGTCCCAGACCCGTTCCAATCGATTCAGGGTCCAAAATTTAGTGGAAAATGATACCCCACACGCCTAGGTACCAGAAATCTCGAAACTCCACTTTCAAAATTGGTAGTTAGGTACCCATTTTGACCCATAGTTTCATCCAGAGGGCATCATTCTAGGACCCGTCTCATTGGAATCACCGTCCAAAATTTAGTGGAAAATGATATCCCACACGACTAGATCTAATAAATTTTTGTTCAAAAACACATTTTTATTATTTAAATTTAATCTTAATTACCTAAAAATCCGTCTCCAACTCTAGTTGGTCCTCGAAACTTTTCATCCCGATCGAACCTAATTTGCGGAGAGGGGTTAAAATATGTCCATCAAAAAACGGATTTTTGAGAATTTCTGCCCTCTATGTGTGTGGGGTATCATTTACCACTAAATTTTGGACGCTGAATCAATCCGCTGGATAACCCCTGTGAATGAATGTGCAGCGTTTTTGTATTATTCTCCAAGTGATATCAACAATTGGAGTGATTTTACAGGAAAATGGGACAAATAATTTTTTTAGCGTAAATTTATTGTTTTTAACTTTTCCCCTATGTGTGTATTTTCTCCTAATATCACCATCAGTGATTGCTACAAGTTCCCTTCATAAATGAAGAGTACAGGGGAAGAATGATACATGTCCATAAAACATGATTTCGAGAAAAACCATTTTTAAAGTTTCAAAACGCTTAGAGACAAGGGTATCATCCAAATTCAAAAAATAAAAATTTGTGCATGCTGCGTAACTATTTAATAATCGATAATACAAGTTGCTAGCTACGGCAAATAGGCAAATAGGCCTTCATCCGTACCATACTTCTTTCGCGAAACCTATGCTTATTGGTAATAACTGAAAAAAGCGCTATCACAGAACGAAGGTCACAATTTAAGTTTGTAATACTTGAAATCTCTAGGTAACTCATTCTTTTCAACTGACTTAGTAATCTACTTAGTTAATCTACGAGTTGAACAAACGTATGTCTTCTTTTCGTCCCATTGCTTCATCTTCTTCCAAAAGTCTTGAAAAATTGCAACTCTTTCGCTATTAGGCCGTTCAATCCGGTTAGGTCCGTTCAATTTCTGAAAGAACGGACCTCAGAGAGACATTACCTTGGCTTAAATGCTCATTTTCATCAAGTTTCTCGTCACAGGTGGTTTTTGATGTTTTAGGCATGAGTGAGTCGTCAATAACAATCTCAGGTAGGACTGAATTCCCAAGCACAATCAGTGCGGCATTTCTCTCCCCTGAAAGCTCATTTTTCGTGAGATTCTGGTTACAATCGGTTTTCATCACTTCAGGCTGGAGTGAGTCATTAAAAAAAACCTCAGAAAAGGTTGAATTTTCGAGTGGTGAGACATTCTCATCTCTTGAATGATCATTCTCAGTACTGGTTATCACAATAACTTCCTCAATATTATTATCAGAGCATTACTCAGTTCAGAATGAGATTCATCAATGGTGATGGGAGGTATGCTTCTGGTAGTGACATCAGCATGACCAAAATCATGTTCAGAGGAGAGCAGCTCTTCTTTCCCATCAATGTCGAAAAGTCTCCCACTATCGTCTATGCACATACCGAGAGTTTGGAGCTCCCAAGATCCCTCACGAAGATTCTCTATAATGAGATTTTCATGTGGGGCGAAGGTGCCTTCCTTACGTTCAGAAGGACGGTGCAGACGAGGTGCATGAATGGGATCATCATCAGTGAGGGCCCTACATATCTCGTCCACCGTGAAAAGATCATCGTCTTCCGACTGATCAGTGCCAAAGGAACCTGAAAATCCCATTGATGATAACGAAATATGCACAGATTAAGGTAAAAATGGCAATATCCACAAAAATGCAGGCCCCATGAACAATGGCTATCTCAACATTAAGCAATGAACAACACAAGCTATCTCAACCTTCCCAGATGGTCACTATGTTTTTCACTGAAAACGTTCAAAACTTCTCTCGATGGAATGATTTCCAGGTTTGAACTCTACTCAATCCAAATTTAACACATATTCAGCTAAATTCTCATAAAACAGTACTTACTTCTTGGAGAGAGGCCGACTTGCCGACGATTCATTGTGCCTTGCACTGAGATAGCTGGTGTTGACACACCAATCATGATAGCCAGTGTTCAGGTTTTCGCGTTTTGTACGTAGCGTCATTTTCCTTCAGGAACCGTAACTAACTCATTTCGGCCAAAAATTGAGATAGCCGGTGTTGTTAATTCAGTGACGAAATGTATCTTAGCTTTACCTTTTTTCCATCAATGTAACTCCTATCTAACAAACATTGCTTATAAGTTGTATTACTTGGTGCAATAAAAAATACTTTAAAAAATTTTTTTTTTTCAATAAAATAAATAATAATAAAGGTATGAGAAGGGTGATAAATGAGCGAAGATGATGGCAAAGGAGTAAGGAAAGAGACAAAGGAGTAAAGAACCATACATGTGTTTGTAATATGCAAATAAATAGGGGTTTGTTTGTGTTTTATTGTGAACACTAAAATAAACACAAAATCAAAATTACATGTTTGCCTGATACATGTCACCAGTTGCGCACTCATATAACTTTAGCACGTTGATATCCGTGTGATATTCAATTAATCTGAAATATCCGAAAATCGGTTGCTATCGACGTATGATAAGTTCAAAAATGGCGGCGTTTCCACTCAAAATGCCGCATCCGCCAGACACAAAGGGATTCGCTGTCATCTGTACCGTGCCACGGGGGTTGACATTTAGAACACTGCAGGGGTGACCTCCTAACACGGAACATTAACTTCATCCCCTCTCCCGGCCCACGTGGACCTCGATCTAGCGCTAACTTTACCAATAATTTCCCACTTTTCTTCTAAAACGTCCGCGCAAATGGTCATCTTGTACATATATGAACTTATTGTTCCCAATATGAACGATTTGTTGTGTTTCGGCGTTGGAGTTGAGATTTAATTGAATTCTGGGTGGAATAGATGAGGATTGGGGCGATCAAAATTGACCAATTTGATTGTTGGAATTGTTCTTCCAGTAATCGACTCTTCCGTGCAACCTTCTACGTCTGATTTGTACGCATCGATGTTATTTATTTGAAAGATTACATACAAGAAATTGTACCTATTCACATTTCTCCCAATCTATACTAGTGTCTATATCATTTAAATCCTCGGACCAGGAGCATGGAGACTCATTCCACTCAATTCAGAGTCCTATACTTGGAAAATGATACCTCACACGCCTAGGTACCAGAAATCTCGACAACAAGTATACAAAATGGGTAGATATATCCCCATTTTGACCCATAACCTCCTCCGTTGGGCACCAATCGTTCTGGGACCCATTTCATTGGATTCAGAGTCCACAATTTAGTGGGAAATGATACCCCACACGCCTAGGTAGCAGAAATCCCGAAAACATATATTCAAAATGGGTAATAAATACCCAACTTGACCCATTACTTCTTCCAGTGGGTGCCAATCGTTCTGGGACCCGTTTCATTGGACTCAGCGTCCAAAATTTAATGGAAAATGACACCCTACTCGCCTAGATCGCCCAAAATCTCGAAAACCCATTTTTCAAAAAACACATTTTGACCCCTACCCCCCCCCCCCCCAATTTGGTCCGATCGGGCTGAAAAGTTTCGAGGACCCATCTCGGCTGGGAACAGACCCCTGACCCAAATTTCAGATTTTCAGAAAATTTTCTACTACCAAAAACGGCGCGGACGATGGACGGCGGACGGCGGACGGACATTGACCTTTTGGTTGGTTATTCCTTGAATAATCAACCTATGTTTTCATAATAATGGTCAACCTCTCCGATTTGGCTCAAAATTTTTTTCTGGACGTTTCATGATGTCCTGATCAAAAAAGGTCAATGTCCGTCCGCCGTACGCCGTCCATCGTCGGCGCCGTTTTTGGTAGTAGAAAATTTTCTAAAAATCTGAAATTAGACTACAGACAAAACAGAAGTTCCAAGATGGAACTAGGAATACTGGGTCTCCAGCTTTTCTTCCTCACCTCAAAATGCAAGTCCTTATGAGAACAAACTGATGTCATTTCTGTGTACACCTACAAGTTTGAGTCAGGCCTCCATTGTGACAGTTCTGGTTTTCTGGTGGGAACAGGGTTTTTGAAATTTTCTCACACTCAGACTCTGGACAAGAATATAGTTCCACGAAGGAAACCCAATTAACTAGGATCGTCCGATTTTTGTAGATACAATTACAGAGATTCGTAGGTACAAAGATAAATTCGCTTAGATTTTACTATATTTTGGTTGTTTATTCCATGAATAATCAACCTATGTTTTCATGCAAAAAGCCAATCTCTCAAATTTGGCCCAAATTTTTATTTCTGGGTGTTTCAAGGTGTCTAGATCTAAACAGTCAAACGTCCGTCCGCCGTCCGGGCTTTTTTGGTTGTAGAAAATTGTCTAAAAATCTGAAATTTTGATTAGGGACCCGCATCCGGCTCTAGTTGGTCCTCGAAACTTTTCAACCCGATTGGACCAAATTTGGGTGGGGTAAGGGTCAAAATTCGTTTTTTGGATACAAGGATTTTCGAGATTTTGGGCGATCTAGGCGAGTGAGGTACCATTTTTTACTAAATTTTGGAAGCTGAATCGATTGGAATTGGTCCGGAACCCGCCACACCCACTGTTTCCCCCATTTTCCCCATGATGATGAAATGAGTCTCCATGAGCCTGGTTCGAGGAATAACCAACCCGTGTGAAAGCAGCGTTTTTTCTTGATGCCAATACGGGTAAATCATGTAGGTACGGTCTACCTATTTGTGGTCTCCATGAACAAATGCCAGGAGCATGGAGACTCATTCTAATCAATTCAGCGTCTAAAATTTAGCCGAAAATGATACTTCACACGCCTAGATTGCCGAATATCTCGTAAATCCGTTTTCCAAAATACACATTTTGACCCCGATTCACCTCAAATGTTGTTCTAATTGGGCTAAAAAGTTTTGAGAACCAACCAGAGCGCAAGACAGTACTCTGACCAAAGTTTCAGATTTTTAGAAAATTTTCTACTACCAAAAACGGCGTGGACGGCGGGCGGAAATTTGTCATTTTGATCTAGATACCTTGAAATGGCCAGAAAATTTTGTTTTGGGGCAAATCTGAGAGGTAGACTTTTGGCTTATTCAAGGAATAACCGACCAAAATTAATTAAACAATTTGTGCTTACCGCTTCCTACACATATTCTCAGCCGTACACAAACACAAAACATAAAACATCGCCCATACAACCGGCACTTCGACTCAGCCCAACGGAATTTCCTCCGTCAAAGTTTGAACGAATCGGTAAACAAACTGGAAAGTCATTGTAGATCTTTTAAGCTGAATTCGAATGAATAATAACGTTAATTCCCCGAACAAACCCTTGTTTTGTTGTTCTTTGAAAAGACCCTCGTAATCACCCTCGTTTTGAGCAACTTTTACTCGTTCGACGCGCTATGAACACCCGGAGATTTCCATAATGATCCATCGTCATCAGCTGACTCAATTTTACGGCATTAGGGAAATTGTTGACCAATCAACGAGCGAATAAATATTAAAATGTTAGAGTAACTTTGACACAAGACGTCGAAATATCAAAATTATAGTTTAAATACTTTACAATTTAGAAATCAGAGTTTCATGAGGGATTTGGCTCCACCACACAAGTTAACATGTTCAGTACGGGACCCGCTAAACTTGTCCATCCTACCACCTTGCCTCCTTTAGGTAGTGGAGGATACTGTCAGATATCTTAGTGATGTCCACTGGGCTGGGAAGCCTTTACCGAAGATCCGCTGCCGTGATAGCGCGTGCACAGGTGTCTCATCCTCCTTGGCACACCAGTGGCAGTTTACTGTCTCTGATTTGCCCAGCTTGCCCAGGTGGTACCTGAGAGGGCAGTGACCAGTGTACTGACCAGTGTCTGTTGTAAAGCTGTTGTCGCACTAATTTTTAACAGGGCACAGGGAAGTGTCTGTATTTGGACTCCAAACTGAACTGAACTGTGCGGCGTTCCTCGGTCCCTTTTTATGCTTGCTCCCTTGGCCAAGAACCTTCTCGAGTCTTCCCTGGTTCTGGGAACTCGACGTGTTGTCTCGAGCAAGCGGGAAGGTTCCAGCCAATTTGATACAAATGTTCGAGAGTGACCCTTAGCCCTCCACCTGTCATTGACCTTGTAATGCTGTTTGCCCAGGAGACTGGTGCAAGTGTAATCTTGCAACAGTACATAGAGATGAGGATTCCAAGCTCCATCCTGCTCAATGTGAGGAGGAGGACGCCCTCTTTGAGTTTGGTGAGATAAGGAGCTTGGACTAGAGGTTGCATCTGCCAGTGTGCAGCCACTTGTGAGTGCTCCCACAATTTGACCTGCTGGTTCAATAGCATTTGGATGTCCCGACCTAAGGTTCAGGACCAATAGGAGAGGACGCCAACCCCTGTTTGGCAAGGAGGTTGGCATCCTCGTTTCCTTGAATACCCTGAGGAGCGTCACCTCCTTGCGAGCCTCTTCAGGGACTGAAGGCACTCCTCTGCCAGCCTTGAGGTGAACCGCAATAGCCTTTAAAGCCGCCTGAGAGTATGGTAATTCTGGCGCAGGTGAGCCCCCGTCGGTGGATCTCCTGCGCACAGGTAGCAATGACAAAGACCTCTGCCAGGTAGACAGTGACGAAACGGCCTAGGGGGGCAGCCAGTGAATAACCCAGCCCCATCACTTCCTCTATGGCTTGATTGAGAGCTGTTCTCATACTGCAACCAACATCTTGTAGAACAACCCTGTACAAGAAGTGGTGGGGGGCTCTAAATCTCCACTTCCACAAAGACAAAATGGCATGCAGGGCGTCTCCCGGACGCCTTAATTTTTGATCAAATTGCGTTTCGTCCTTTTAGCTCTTTTGCTTGTTGACGAATCTGGGGATGAAGTTTCAAATATCAAACCATATTCTCAGCATGTGTGCAGCTCTGAGAACAATTCGTCGAGAGAAAAAGAGTTTTCGAAGAAAAGGAAAAGACGAGAACAACAAATAACGCGATAGAGATGAAATATATGTCGAGGCTCGGTCGCAATGAGGGAGAATAAATATAAATTGAATAGAGCGAGAGGGGAGCGAATACAAGTATAGTAAGGCCAGTGGGGGCACCTACATAAGTGGTGAATGGTGAGGTTGGTTATGGGAGGGAAAAGAAACGAACGACTGAGAGAGGCGCAGTATTTTCTTTCGTTTTCCCCTTTGGTTTCTTCGCGCTATCCGATTTTCATATTGTCTCAGATATGATTTCCCTTCCTATCACCAACGTCTCGGCTCAAGTGTTTTCTCGCATCTTAGGATGTGTTGGGGCGGATTCTGAAAATTCAATTGCTCCTATTCTTATTTCGACCACCGACTGTGACTATCGTATTGTGAGTACGAAACAATTTTTTAAAAGTCAATTTTACGGTCGATTTTTAGGAAAATATTTTCGGCATCCCCAGGTTATCCTAATGTTTCTTGGCTTCCATTATGGAATGATTTTCAGTATACTTTGGAACATACAGACATAAGTCCGTTTTGGTTGGTTATTCCTTGAATAATCAACCTATGTTTTCATGCAAAATGTGAATCTCTCCGATTCGACTCAAAATTTTTTTCTGAGCGTTTCAAGGTGTTTAGATCAAAATTCGCCAATGTCCGCCGTACGCCGTCCGCGCCAACTTTGGTAGTAGAAAATTTTCAGAAAATCAGAAATTTTGGTCAGGGACCCGTTTTTGGCTTTGGTTGGTCCTCGAAACTTTTCAGCCCGATCGGACCAAATTTGGGGAGAGTTGGGGTCAAAATGTGTTTTTCGAAAAATGTATTATCGAGATTTTACGCGATCTAGGCGTTTGGGCTATGATTTCTTTTTAAATGGCTTTTTATTATTCAAAAATCGCACGGATTACAAAGACAACTTTTCAATGATTTCGGGTTGATTCACAAATCCGTGAATCGCAATCGGTGGCGCGAACGGTGGCGTCTTGGAGATCGGGGCGGATGTCGACGACAAACCGCGGGCTGATCTCCGGTTACATCTCCACTGTGCAACCGCCACCGCTCAACTCCTCGCGAAGAACGGCGTCTCCCGGGGTGGTCACTTTGGTCGTCGTGTGACTCAACTCATCACAAATCCGTCGTTGGGTCTGATAGCTGGGCGGAGCCGCTTGAGTCGGTCGAAGGCCTCGCCGTAGGTGACGAGCTGGTCCCGCATGACGTCGGCGACGACGACGGCGGCACTCCTCGACACTCCGGCGTTGCAATGGACGATGACGTCGAAACACTGCGGGAGAATAAGGAGCAAGTCAGTCTCGGGAACGTCGAGGAGCGGATCGTGAGACGTCGGAAGGGCGACCCAAATTTGGGTTGGGGTCAAAATGTGTATTTCGAAAAATGGATTTTCAAGATTTTTTGCAATCTAGGTGTGTGGGATATCATTTTCCAATAAATTTTAGACGCTGAATCCAATGAAAAGGGTCCCAGAACGATTAGCGCCCTCTGGATGAGGTTATGAGTCAAAATGGGTACTTATTTACCCATTTTCCATCATTTTCCACTAAATTCTGGACGTTGAATTGGTTGGAATGAGTCTGGGACACTTCACACTCACTATTTTCTCCCATTATCCCCATGCCCTGGTCCGAGAACCAACCCCTGTTAAAGGATGTGCAGCGTTTTTTGATCAAAAGAACCTACCCTTTCCAATATTCCTCATCCAAGACGCCATATTTGGCAGTCGGCAAGAGGCTATTTGATGTGGGACAGCTTCTCCAAGTCTGTTGGCGTCATACGTGTGAAATCTGTCTAAGTCACTGACATACTGATATTTTAAATTTAGCGTGAGACGCACCTGAGGTTCTTTGCTTTCCCCTGCATCAAAGAAAGTGGTAAAAAAATCATTGCGCTTCTCCCGTGAATCGAACATGCTCTGCAATCTTATTCGAAATCACTTCACGATGAAATTTCTACCTCTTATAATTGCATAGCCTACTCAAGCGGATTATATTAGCGAAACAGTTCTGAATTGAGAAACTTTCCGCAGTGTGATTTCGAAACAACGTAAATCCATACTTCTAATAAAATATTCATGCGAAGGCATCGTCTACCAGTTGCGGTAAATAATTTACTTGAAATTAACATTTCCCCGGTACAGTAAAACGGACGAGCTTTTGGCGGCCCTTACGAGCGAAAATGATTGTAATTCCTTAAAAAAGCAGCCACAAAATATCGGAAATTCTTATACAGGTCGGCAGAGTGTAGAGGTCGGTTGTAAAAATGTTCGTTGATATAATAATTACCCGAAGAAGAATGCAGTCAGTTACCACCTCGTTTAAAATTTTATTTTCGGTAAACGAAACTCCAATAAACTTTAATCAAATTCTCCCTTAAATATTTGAGAAATTGTAATGTGTCGGGAAGTCGTATTTTCAAATCTTTATATTAAATATCTTATTAGAGGAGATGAACCTTTTTTTCGAAAAAAAAACTGCAAATTCTTTCACAGGGGTTGGTTATTTTTCGGACTAGGCGCATGGAGATTCCAATCAATTCAGTTTCCAAAATTTAGTGGAAAACGATACCCCACACGCCAAAATCGTCAAAAATATCGAAAAAGGGGAAAAAAGTGAGTGTTGCGTGTCTCGGACCCATTTCATTGGATTCAGCGTCCAAAATGTAGTGGAAAATGATACCACATACGCCTAGATCACCGAAAATCTGGGGTAGGGGTCAAAATGTGTACTTCGAAAAATGGATTTTTCGAGATTTTTGGCGATCTAGGCGTGTGGGGTATCATTTTCCACTAAATTTTGGACGTTGAATCCAATAAAATAGGTCCCGGAACGATTGGCGCCCCATGGATGAGGTTATGGGTCAAAATGGGTCTATAATCTATCCATTTTGAATACAGGGTCCGCCAACGAAGTAGGATGGATTTAAAAAAATCATAACTCGGTTATTTCTCAAGATAGAATATATATATATATATATTTTTTAACTGTTCACAAGAAGTGGAATTTTCTGGTAATGTTCAATTTTTGAAGACGACGTCGAGCATGTGATGCCCATCAGCTTGAATGCATTTATCGAGTCTTTCGGTGAAGCTCCTCGAAACGCTGTCCAGCATTTCTCGTGGGATGCGGCTGATTTCTGTGGTGATAGCCTCCTTCAAATCGTTCAGGGTCTTCGGCTTATCTTTTTAGACTCTTTCCTTTAGGTATCCCCACAAAAAAAAAATCACAGGGGGGGCCAGGGAACGTCACCGCGCCGAGAAATGAGTCGACCGTTAAATTTTTGGCGAAGGAAGGTCATCGTGGCATTTGCCGTATGGCAAGTTGCTCCATCTTGCTGAAACCAAACATGCCTTAATGGGATAAATCTACGTCGGAGTTGTGGAAGAGAAAAATTGTTCAACATGGCCAGATAACGCTCAGAGTTCACAGTTACAGTCACTCCATTTTCCTCGAAGAAGTAAGGTCCGATGACAGCTCTCTTCCCAACAGCACACCACACTGTAACACTGTGGATTTTCAGGCCCCCAATACCTGAAGTTTTGTTTGTTGACAAACCCATCCAAGTGGAAATGTGCCTCATCGCTAGTGAAAAGAACGACATTTTCGTTGTCATCAAACACAGACATCATCCTCTCACAAAACATCTTACGCTCGTTATAATCCGCCGGCAATAATTGCTGACAAATTACCAACTTATACGGATGAAAGTGTAGATCGACTTTCAATAGTCGATGAACAGTTGATTGTGAGAGGTTCAAATTTGCTGCACAAAGTCGGACGGAATGGTGTGGGCTCTGGAGGGCAGCAACTCTCACGCACTCAACGTTCTCTGGAGTTCGCGCTGTTCGATCTCCTCCCCTCCTTTTCGTAACACTGCCCGTTTCCCTGATGTTTTCAACCCACCTTAGGATTACATTATGAGTTGGGATAGCTCCGCGGGGAGAAATCGCGTACTCTCGATGGAAATCTCTCTGTGTTTGAATTATATACATTCACTAGAAACCGACTTACCGCGAAAGCACGTTGTGGCATCGTCCAAACCATCTTTGCAACCAACCTAAAAAAACTTCCCTTCATTGTGAACACGATGGTCCCAACCCCACCCCTCACAGAGTTCCCCACGCTGAGTACTACCCATTTCAAAAACGTCCTACTTCGTTGGCGGACCCTGTATTATGTTTTCGAGATTTCAGGTACCTAGGCGTGTGGGGTATCATTTTCCAACAAATTTTGGACGCTGAATCGATTGGAATGGGTCCGGGACCCACCACACCGATGGTTTTCCCCATTTTCCCCATGTTGGTTTGCCAGAACAAAAATGGTTTGTATAAATTAACTTGCATGATAACTGGTGATTGGTGAAATCGGTCTTACATATCGACTATGTTGATTTTTATGGAAGGAAAATGGACTCCACTTGTAAATCCTCCTTCAAATTTAGAGAACGTTTCAAACTGAACAGTGAAAATCACCCCTGGGTACGCTCCCTTCAACGGATTTACGGCTGGCGCAATCTTCAACTTGAAACTTTCTTGAACGAACGATCATCTCAAAAATTGTCTTCTGACTTCCCATTGCGATTAGATGGAAAAAGTTAATTTGAGAAAAAAGGTAAAAAAAACAAAATTCAAGAAGGGAAAAGGGAGAGCTGAGCTTTGCGTGTCGCTTCTCGTAATTATCGTCGAAGCATTTTCCTGTTAGTTGATGGCACTCTCGTCGCGGAAGCCCCTGCAATGTGGATAGCAACCGCTTTGGGTCCTCGTAATCCGCTTATATTCTTCAAATCGTCTCAAGTGAAATGAAACAAAACCTCTTGACCCACTGTTGTAATGTTCGTATTTGTTGCTGTCACGGTCAGAATTCAATTAAAGAAACGGAGCAAATTCATTCACAAGAGTTGGTTATCCTTCGGAACAGGAGCATGGAGAAAATGGGGGAAAACAGTGAGTGTGGAGTGTCCCGGACCCATTCCAATCGATTCAGGGTCCACAATTTGGTGGAAAATGATACCCCACATGCCTAGGTACCAGAAATCTCGATAACACACATTCAAAATAGGTGAATAGGTACCCATTTTGACTCATAAACTCATCCAGAGAGCGTCAAGCGTACCAGGGCCCATTTCATTGGATTCAACGCCAAAATTTAGTGTTGTATCAAATCAAAATTGTGTATGTATCTACCCATTTCTGGTACTTAGGCGTGTGGGTTATGATTTTCCACTAAATTTTGGACGTTGAATCCATTGAATTGGGTCCCGGTACGGTTGGCGCCCTCTGGGTGACGGTATGGGTCAAAATGGGTACCTATTATTCATTTCGGATGTGTGTTTTTGAGATTTCTGGTACCTAGACGTGTGGGGTATCATTTTCCACTAAATTTTGGACCCTGAATCGATTGGAATGGGTCTGGTACCCACCACACCCACTGTTTCCGCCATTCGAGGAATAACCAACCCGTGTGCAAGAATTTGTAGGGTTTTTACGAATGAAATCTTCCACGATTTTGATCTGGACACCTTGAAACGTCCAGAAAAAATTTTTGGGGCGAATCGGAGAGATTCACTTTCTGCATGAAAACATGATGATATTGATAATGGTTATGGCATGGTTATTCAGGGAATAACCAACAAAAACCTCAAGCTGAATTTTAGCAAAACGCTTTACATGGTTTCTTCCCGGCTCGCATCATCACTGCCAGAGAAGCCAAAAATTGTTTGCCACCTAACAAATACGTGTCAAGGCAAATGTATATGCTCGTCAATAAGCCAAGTAGAACAAATTAGGTATTTGGGGTGGTTATTGATCAGTGTCTTAAATGGGTACTACAAAATAATTTAAGAGCTGAACGGGAATATTCGAAAACTAATCCCCATCTGCCGAGGAGGGTTCGAAACTTCTTGCATGAAAAAGCCAAAAAGCAATTTTACGAGGCACTAATCCAGTAATTCTTTATGGCATACAGAAATAATATGTTTTATGGTGGAAGAAATTACTAATAGCGAAATCAAAGTGGTCGTTACACTTCATGATTTCATGCAAAAGGTCAACTCTCTGATATGCCCCAAACTCATTTCGAGTCTAGGACACTCCACGTTCACTATTTTCCCCCATTTTCTCCATGATCCTGGTCCGAGGAATTACTACCCCTGTGAAAGAATTAGCAGCGTTTTATTTTAATCGATCTCCTTCATCAGCATTTGTAGAATAGGGATGGCCTTCGATGGTCGATAGTATCAGAACATCGACGTTCGATGGTTGATTTTTCACCATCCATGGTACAGGTTTCGATATTATCGATCATCGATGATAAAATAGCGACGTTACAGCCCAAGGCTTTCTTGCATGATAAAGAACACAATCTAACGGTAAAACTTTAGGGCTTAAAACTGCTCATCCTGGCTTGCAGGGTTAGTACTAATATCCACCATGGTATGGCGTCGATAGTCTACTGAAACCGCAGATGGGATTAAACAACAACAACAACCCGAAACCTGTTGGTCAGTTATTAATAAGGGAATTGATTTGTTCTGAATACGTGTTCTGAAGACGCAGTAATGTAACTAACTGGTAGTAAACCAATAAACCACTAACCAGTCCGAGTAAGATTGAAAGATAGTGTGATAGTTCGCTCATGACTATCGATAGGATTAAATGTTTAAAAATGGGGAAAACAGTGTTGTTATGGCGGGTTCCGGTCCATTTCCAATCGATTCAGGGTCCAAAATTTCGTAGAAAATGATATCCCACACGCATAGATTGCAAAAAATCTCAAAAATCCATTTTTCGAAATACACATTTTGACCCCTACCCCGCCCAAATTTGGTCCGATTGGGCTGAAAAGTTTCTAGGACCAACTAGAGCCGAGAACGGGTCCCTGAACAAAATTTCAGATTTTTAGAAAATTTTCTACTACCAAAATCGGCGTGGATGGCGGACGGAGGACGGGCATTTACTAATTTTGATCTAGACACCTTGAAACGTCCAGAAAAAATGTTTGGGCCGAATTGGAGGGATTGACTTTTTGCATGAAAACATAGGTTGATTATTCAAGGAATAACCAACCAAAAATGTCCAATAAAACAAGAAAATCTCCCATTGAAACAAGAATATCCAACTAGAATGGCAAATATCGT
Source organism: Cyrtorhinus lividipennis (assembly GCA_019603395.1). Taxonomy (NCBI): domain Eukaryota; kingdom Metazoa; phylum Arthropoda; class Insecta; order Hemiptera; family Miridae; genus Cyrtorhinus; species Cyrtorhinus lividipennis. The sequence goes on along the minus strand of CM034000.1, from coordinate 22,064,343 downwards.
TCCACACCCTCTTAAATTTGGAGATCTCCAGCTATCGATAGTTTTGCACCCCCAATATTGGCAAAAAAAAAAAAAAAAAAAAAAAATGTTAATGGTCGATGTTTGATGGGGGCTAACATTGATTATGAGAGGCCAATGTTTGATAGCGATCGATATTGACTTTGCGATGTCGATGGTAACATCGATGTTTCCCCTTCGATGTCCCATCTCTACTGTAAAAGACCTGAGCCGTGTTCTACATGTCCACCTTGTTGAACGTAGTAATTCGCCAAACTCTCTGAATCCCCAACAGTTGATTCCGCAGACCAAAAAGCAGTTGCGCGCCATCGACCATGAAACTTCTTTATCTCGGATGAAATCTGAAGCTCGCACTTTTGTAAGTAGGGCGAGGGTTTGCTGCAGGTAACCGAAACTGACTCACGAAAAGGAAAAAGCACGTTCTTTCATGATAACCACATTCTATACGGTCATCAGTTCAAAGTTTCACGTTTCCCGTGGTATTGAAACGATAAAAAGGGGCCACCATTTCAGTTTGGCCAATGAATGAATTTCTTCGTACATTGCGTCGAAGAAGTATGCTCGATGGGAAGTTTGAACGTGATGAAGATTTAGAAAAAGTTAATAAAAAATAATAGTAAATAAAAAAAAAAAATAAATAATAATATTATGAAACACTTCAACAACTAAGCATCTGGCGTTGATCGTATTCTTCTCAAACTAATCAAAACATACATAGCAATACTGCAAAAACGCTACGAAGTCTTCCACAATTGATGCCTATACATCTTGAAACGTCCAGAAAATTAGTGGAAAATGATACCCCACACGCCATTCGTTCTAGATGCATAACAAATGATAAAATTAATGGTGTCTAGGCCAAACTGTGGCGTAAATGGCTACCGTGTTCGGCAGTAAATCGAAAGGTAGTTGGTTCAAACCCACCCCGGGAGCGAATTTTTTCGTTTTCTGATTTAGTTTTTTTTTTACCCATAAATTGAACGATAAATTGACCCATAACTTCTTCCAGTGGGTGCCAATCGTTCTGGGACCAATTTCATTGGATTCAGCGTCCAAAATTTAGTAGAAAATGATACCCTACTCGCCTAGATCGCCCAAAATCTCGAAAAATCCATTTTTCGAAAAACACATTTTGACCCCTACCCCGCTTAAATTTGGTCCGATCGGGCTGAAAAGTTTTGAGGACCATTCTAGGCCGGGAACAGACCCCTGACCCAAATTTCAGATTTTTAGAAAATTTTCTACTACCGAAAACGGCGCGGACAATGGACGGCGGACGGACATTGATCTTTTTGGTTGGTTATTCCTTGAATAATCAACCTATGTTTTCATGCAAATGGTCAACCTCTCCGATTCAGCTCAAAATTTTTTTCTGGACGTTTCATGATGTCCTGATCACAAAAGGTCAATGTCCGTACGCCGTACGCCGTCCGCCGTCCGCCGTACGCCGTCCGCCGTCCACGCCGTTTTTGGTAGTAGAAAATTTTCTAAAAATCTGAAATTTGAATCAGGGGTCTGTTCCCGGCCTAGGACGGTCCTCCAAGCTTTTCAGCCCGATCGGACCAAATTTGGGCGGGGTAGGGGTCAAAATGTGTTTTTTGAAAAATGGATTTTCGAGATTTTGGGCGATTTAGGCGAGTGGGGTGTCATTTTCCACTAAATTTTGGACGCTGAATCCAATGAAATGGGTCCCAAAACGATCGGCACCCTCTGGAAGAAGTTATGGGTCAAATTGGGTATATATTACCCATTTTGAATATGTGTTTTTGAGATTTCTGGAACCTAGGCGTGTGGGGTATCATTTTCCGCTAAATCTTGGACGCTAATTTCCATGAAGTGGGTCCCGGAACGATTGGCACCCTCTGGAAGAAGTTATGGGTCAAATTGGGTATATATTACCCATTTTGAGTATGCGTTTTCGAGATTTCCGGTACCTGGGCGTTGGGGTATCATTTTCTACTAAATTCTGGATCCTGAATCGATTGGAATAGGTCTGGGACCCGCCGCTCCCACTGTTTCCCCCATGTTGAAGAAATGAGTTTCCATGCGCCTGGTCCGAGGAATAACCAACCCCTGTGTAAGAATTTGCAGCGTTTTGATCTAGACACCATGAAACGTCCAGAAAACGCTGCAAATTCTTTCACGCGGGTTGGTTATTCCTTGGGCCAGGCGCATGGAGACTCATTTCTTCAACATGGGGAAAATGGGGGAAACAGTGGGTGTGGCAGGTCCCAAACCCATTCCAATCGATTCAGGGTCCAAAATTTAGTGGAAAATGATACCCCACACGCCTAGGTACCAGCAATCTCGAAAACACACATTCGAAATGGGTAAATAGGTACCCATTTTGACCCATAACCTCATCCAGAGAGCGCCGATCGTTCCGGGACCCATTTCATTGGATTCAGCCTTGAAACTTTAGTGGGAAATGATAGCACACTTGCCTAGATCGTTAAAAATCTTGAAAATCCATTCCAAACAAAACAAAAAACACATTTTGACCCCCCTCTCCCCCCCTCCCGGAATTTTCGTCCGATTGGGTTGAAAAGTTTCGAGAACCAACTAGAGCCGGAACAAAATTTCAGATTTTCAGAAAATTTTCCACTACTCAAAACGGCGCGGATGACGGACGGCATACACATTTTTAACCCAATCAGACTAAATTTGGGGAGTAGAGGTCAAAATGTGTTTTTTGAAAAATGGATTTTCGAGATTTTTGGCGATCTAGGCGAGTGGGGTATCATTTTCCACTAAATTTTGGACTCTAAATCGATTTGGTTGGGTCCGGTACCCACCACACCTACTGTTCCCCCCATTTTCTCCAAGTTGAAGAAATGAATCTCCGTGCACCTGGTTTGGTTTAAATTTAAATTAATGGTCCCCCGGCTCTAGTTGGTCCTCGAAACTTTTCAGCCCGATCTGACCAAATTTGGGGGACCTGGAGTCAAAATGTGTTTTTCGAGAAATGAATTTTCATTTTCGAGAGTTTTGGCGATCTATGCGTTAGGGGTGTCATTTTCCACTAAATTTTGGACGCTGAATCCAATCAAACGGGTCCCAGAACGATTGGCACCCACTGGAAGAATTTATGGGTCAAATTGGGTATTTATTACCCATTTTGAATATGTGTTTTCGAGATTTCTGGTAGGTACCTAGGCGTGTGGGGTATCATTTTCCATCAAATTGTGGCCCCAGAATCGGTTGGAATGGGTCTAAGACCCGCCTCACCCACTGTTTGAATTGGAGAGATTGACTTTTCGCATGATGATTATTGAAGAATAACCAACCAAAACCGTCTGACTTTAGTGGATGAGATTACATCGAAAATCTCCCTCGATAACTCGAAGAGGCCATGAATGAAGAAAGACCCGAATCATGCCAGTAGGTGGCCTTGGTATGTTTGTGAGGCATGGCAGAGCCATTAGGATCCCTTGTCTCCCAAGTCTCATAACCAAGACGTGTGCCTCCCCATGACTCATCCCACGTTATAAGTAATGTACTTCTCTCTACGTCCGCTCTCTTTACAACCTTCTCAGGCATTTCTTTTTTCCCCGTTGCGGAACGTCGCCCTGAAGTAATGTACATCTGATATATCCTTGTATATTATACGTATTTCTTGCTCTTCGTAGCTCATCGCGATCGCTTTCCATATTTCAAAGCTCCCGAAAGGAAAATGTGCTTTTCTCGTTTTGTACTGCACTCCATTTCTCAACGAGGTTCATATGTGACGGGAGATATGATTATCTGTCGACAGTAAAAAGTAGAAGGGTTGTCAGTGGTTTTGATTTCAAACCGAATTGTACCATGACGTCTACTCGAGTGCTCATAGCATTTGTAAATTTTTTCAGTATCCAACAGTGTTATTTTTGGCTCTCGCTCAAGTTTAGTATGTTCAACTATGAAATATGTCGCATTTTCGGTTTATTATTCTCTGAATAATACTCCTACATTTTCCACCTTGACGTCGACCTGTCTAGGTAAAACCCAAGAATATGGACCGTTGTCACGTTATCAGCTGATATCGATAGTACGCTCTGTCGATATGCACTATCGATATATACGCGAAATATTTATCCCTGTCGGCCATATTTGTTTTTATGAAAAAGGAGGGAAAATACTAAATTGAAATAAACTTACCTCGTACTTTTGGCGTAAAATGTAAATCGAATAATTATTGGAAGAAGTGAACGTAATGAAAAAAATGAAATTGACTTGAAATTGAATCTTTTGGAAAATATTAAGCTTCACTAAGCCTCTCACTCCCGCCATCTGGCCGATATACATTGGCCACATCCTTGAGAAATTCCCTCATCAGAGAAATCCTTGAGAAAATCCAAAAAAGAAGATCCAAAAAATCCAAAAGAAAGAAGATCCAATCCTTGAGAAAATCCTGAAGTGACTGAAGATAGCAGGAGACAAAAAGGAGGCAACAACAAAAACTTTCGATTATCGATTATCGACCATATGCGCGATATCATTGCTATCAGTTGATAATGCGACAACGGTCCATATTCTTGGGTTTAGCCCCTGTCTAATTTGTTCCAAAAGTTGACGTTTTGAGTTTAAAGACGTCCAAAGGCCTATTCCTAGAAACTCTTCACTCCTCAAGATTTCGTACTCTTCACTTTGCAAGTTGTGAACAGTACAAAAACTTCCTGTTCCTTGGAACTCTTCACCACAACTCTCTTACTCTACTCAAAACGCAGAGTGAGTTGAAGAGTAACCTATTTTCTTGTAACCTTCCTTGCACAAATACACTATTATATCTAAATAAAAACACTATCACAGATTGATGAAGATCAATGGGACATTGTCTCTATGAAATATATTGTAACAATTTATATTTTTAGTAAATAATTTATTACAATTGTTCACTTGATACACTGTTCACATTCGAGCACTTACACAATGACACAATCACAAGGCACAATACACGGTTGTTATGCGGTTGTCGCACTATTTATAACGCTATTTATAACACGGCACAATTTATAACCCAAAGCGGCTACATCTGGACTCCAAACTGAACTGAACTGCCCGGCATTCCGGGTCCCTTTTATACTCGCTGCCTCTTTGTCGAGTACCTTCTAGAACGTTCCCTGGTTCTGGGAACTCGACTGTTGTCTCGAGCAAATGAGAAGGTTCCAGCCAATGTTTGAGAACGGCCCTTAGCCCTCCACAGGTCATTGACCTTGCGATACCAGCAGCCCATTTGATGGGCGCAGGTGCGAGCTTGCAACACTATCTATCAATGTTTGTTGTATTTGGCAAAAACAAAAATTGTCCTTAATTACCAATCAAAATATTCAATTTCCCTCATTTGATAAATCCATTCAAAATCATATTTTAAATAGAAATCATCTCCTAAATTATACTTGAAGAGTACCCAACTATATGGCAAAGACATTGGATACTCGGCAAAAAAATGGAAAAAAATCGTCATTTGAAATGTATAGTATTGACTCTTCATAATGACTGAAGAGTTTCTTGGAACAGAACCCAAGTAAAACACCAAAACTCTGCAACTCTTCACAGTTCATTTCACTCTGACCTCTTCATAACACTCTGCACTATCTAGGAACAAAACATTTTTGTAGAGTGAAGAGTTTAGATTTGCTGAGTGCAGAGTGAGGAGTGAAGAGTTTATAGGAATATGCCCTAGGTCAAAACAGTAGTTTATTATTCCTTAGAGCTAGAGTATGGGGAAAAGAGTGAGTGATAAGTGTCCCGGACTCATTCCGATAGGTAGGTAGGTACCCCATTTGACCCGTATCTACCTCCGGTGGATGCCAACCAGTCTGGGACCCATCTAAATGGATTCAGTATCCAAAACTTAGTGAAAAATGATACCCCACACGCCTAGGTACGAAAAATCTCGAAAACTCACTTTTGAAATAGGTAGATAGATAACCTCTTTGACCCATAACCTCCTCCGGTGGACGCCAATCGGCCTCGGACCCATCTCAATAGATTCAGCGTAGATCTTGAGTACCAGTTCTTTTTAGGCAGCCTGAGTGCAATCACCTTTCCTAGCAAGATACCAATTATGTCTTCATCTAATAGGTACCTAATAGAGTATCATGGAAGATTAAATGAAGGAGCTTGAGTTCAGATTGAGTAGTTGCATGGCAAATAAAAGTCGGTTTAGGCTGTCCATATGTAAGAAATGCGTCCCTCGTATGAATTATCGTCAATAATTTCCTCATTCCTTCCTCGCCATACGTTTGGTTGAGCTCAGTCCGTCCTCGGCTCTTCAAAATCAATGTCGACCCCTTCTTAGCCCGAGAGAGACACAGGAAGGATTGAAGCGAGATACAGGAAGGATTGAAGCCTTCTGTCACCCTCCAAGTGCAACTCATGCATCATGACCAAGTTTAATTGCTTAAGTTTGACTATGTCAGCAAAGCAGGCACAATAATACACGAGTATGTGCTCAGGGACGTTATATCCTTTCCGCTAAACTGTCGCTGAAGATTCCCTCTGAAACCAGGACTCCCGCCACGTTCTTCCCTTTCTCAATCGCATCTTGTTCATCCCGCTGGTTTGTTTTCTAGAAGCTGTCGACTCTCTAATCCCCCCCCCCCCCTTCCCACAATACTCATCACAAACCACCTACCAACCCTTTTTCCTCCACCCGCAGCGGCATTTCATCGCCCCTAGTTGGGTTCGATCCCAATCAATGCCCTTTATTATCTGCCTAATTTCCTCCCTAATTTAGTCGTGATGTCTATCGAGGATTATGCCACACCTACCGTCTTTTCTCTTTCTATCTGTTCCAATGAAACCAATCAGTAAATTAGAATCACTTCATTGCCACCCACTTTCATAATAAATTAGGACAAGTCTAATTCACTAACCTACCTTCCTCTCCCCGTTGACACCGGCGTCCCGGACTTATCCAATCGATTCAGGGTCCAACATTTAGCGGAAAATGATACCCCACACGCCTAGGTACCTGAAATGTCGAAAACACACATTCGAAATGGGTAGATTGATAGGTACCCATTTTAAACCATAAACTCATCCAGAGGGCGCCAATCGTCCCGAGATCCATTTCATAGGATTCAGCGTCCAAAATTTACTAGAAAATGATACCCCACACGCATATATCGCCAAAACTCTCGAAAAACACATTTTGACTCCTAGCCCCCCAAATTTGGTCCGATCGGGCTGAAAAGTTTGGAGGACCAACTAGAGCCGGGAACGAACCCCTGACCCAAATTTCAGGTTTTTAGAAAATTGTCTACTACCAAAAACGGCGCGGACGGAGGACGGACATTTGCTAATTTTGATCTAGACTCTTTGAAAGGTCCAGAAAAAAAATTTTTTTTGGGTACCCATACCCACCTCTAGAAGGACCAAACGGTCCGGGACTTATCACAATGGATTCAGCGGAAGGAGACCCTTCTTGGACCCATCTTTCCTTTGATTTGCATGCAAAGACCGCTCTCAGAGCGATCAACCTCCAACGCCAACATTGGACGCTGGACAATTGAAGGCCAGCTACAGGATGCTACCAGCCACCGGAGTGGCCAACATTGGAAGGTGTTGTTAGCAGTTGATGTTGTTGGTGGTGGCAAGGGTCCAGTGCAATCCAGGTTGAGCCATGTGAAGGGTGACCGAGCCTCTGTGTTTGGAAAAACAAGTGTTGGACCCTTCTTTTACTTGGACCCATATTTACTTTGACTTGTATGCAAAGACCGCTCTCAGAGCGATCGCCCTCCAACGCCAACATTGGACGCTGGACGTTTGAAGGTTGGCTACACAATGCTACCAGTCACCAAGTGTCCAACCTTAGAAGGTGTTGGTAGCAGTTGTTGAAGTTGTTTTTGGTGATGGCAAGGATCCAGTGCGATCCAGGTCAAGCCGTTTGAAGGTGTGAAGGGTAACCGAGCCTTTGTGTTCGGAAAAACGAGTGTTGGACCCTTCTTCTTCTTGGAAGGAGGCCCTTCTTGGACCCAGACGCTGGACGTTTGAAGGTTGGCTACACAATGCTACCAGTCACCAAGTGTCCAACCTTAGAAGGTGTTGGTAGCAGTTGTTGAAGTTGTTTTTGGTGATGGCAAGGATCCAGTGCGATCCAGGTCAAGCCGTTTGAAGGTGTGAAGGGTGACTGAGCCTCAGTGTTTGGAAAAACGAGTGTTGGACCCTTCTTCTTCTTGGAAGGAGGCCCTTCTTGGACCCAACGTTCCTTTGACTTGTATGCAAAGACCGCTCTCAGAGCGATCGCCCTCCAACGCCAACATTGGACGCTGGACGTTTGAAGGTCTGCAACACAATGCTACCAGTGACCGAGTGTCCAACGTTGGAGGGTGTTGGTAGCATCGTGTATCCCCGGCATTAGACCGGATCTCCCATGAGAAGTGCGAGAAATTATCACAAATGCTCCATTATGTACCTTTGACGCACTATAACCAAGTCTTTTAAGCCGAATTCCACGGAGGAAGTGTAAAAATGATTCAGCCTAGAGCGAAAAGGCCTTTACAGTAAAGCTGTCCTTTTACATCCTGGTGGACACGAACGATCTTGTCCATTTCTCCTCGTTCACCTCGTGGAGTGTCCAGCATGGGAACGGTCACATTTCCGAATCCAATGCGATATACCTTAATCTCTGAGCGACCATCAGGTCATGTTATTAGCTGAAGTAAATTTTATTCTGGCGACAAGCGATACACTGCCTTTATGGGAGCCTCCGTGCCAAACGATCGTGGGTTGAGACTTGTACACCGTGTTTGACTCAGGAATTTTATTGAACACGCCGCACGACAGCTTTTCACCTGGCGATTCTCCCCTTATTTTCGCTATTTTGGTCACGTGCTCATCTTACGTAACCTCCTTCGGGACTCACCACCGACGACTGGACGTTTAGACACACAGAAGGTTCCATCGAGCATTTACGATACCACCAGCGCTACTGTATCTTTTCCTATCGACGGTTCACCTTTTCATAAATAAACGCGCGCTTTCTCGCCTAGTCAAATATTATCGGTTGTATTATTCACCGCGGTCAGGCGCCCGTTGTGATCTGATGTGGAAAAGCGCTGTAAATTCTCACACAGTGGTTGGTTATTCAATGGAGCATGATTATGGGGAAACAGTGAGTGTGGAGTATCTCGGAAACATACTAATACATTGGAAAAATATACCTCAAATGCCTAGGTGCCCAAAAATCTCAAAACCCCGGTTTTGTTTGGTTATTCTCCAAAAACCTATGTTTTCATGCAAAAAGTCAAAACCTCCTATTAGCCCCAAAATTTAATAGGAAATTTTCTAAAAATCTGAAATTTGGGTCCGTACCCAGCTCTAGCTGGTCGTCAAAACTTTTCAGCCTAATCGAACCAAATTTGGGTGGAGTAGGGGTCAAATGTGTATGAAAAATGAATTTTTGGCGATCTAGGCGTGTAGGGTATCATTTTCCACTAAATTTTGGACGCTGAATCCAATGAAATGGCTCCAGGAACAATTGGCGCCTTCTGGATGAGATTATGGGTCCAAATGGGTGCCTATTTACCCATTTCGAATGTGTGTTTTAGAGATCTCTGGTACCTAGGCGTGTGGGGTATCATTTTCCACTAAATTTTGGACCCTGAATCGATTGGTATGGGTCCGGGACCTGCCACACCCACTGTTTCCCCCAATTTCCCCAAGTTGAAGAAATGAGTCTCCATGCGCCTGGTCCGAGGAATAACCAACCCCTGTGATCTTGAATTCTTGAATGTTAAGAATCAACCACTTTGAGTCAATTAGACAATGGTTAGAAAAATAGAAAAAAATATTCCATTCTTCAATTAATATATCTTGTTTGTATATCGCAGACGATTTGACAAAAACGTAGGCATTGATTTGGTTTTATTTTTCTTTTCACGTGAAATGATCAAACAATATATCAACCGTCACCAGCGTTTCCATCCCTCAGACCATTTCTTCTCCATGGTTGCGTCCCTGCCTGCTGGCGCCATGTTGCGGATGCGTGTATCGTTACTTCTCAGTGTTGCCAACTTCAGAATGTGATCTGTGGTCTCGAATGTGTGAGGTTTCTACCACCAATTTTCAAATATTGCAAAGTGTGGGTTTCCTGACGACAGCATGTATATATCATCATTTTTGATCCTCCTTCAAATATTGAGATAAATCATACATATGAAACCCCAAAATTATTAATTTATTTATTTATTCATTATACATCACAGTAAAAATGATTAAATTAGGTTCCAACAAATAGAGAAGAAAAAAATTCAAGAAACCATGAATAAATTAAAAATATAGTCAGAAATGGTCTGCGCAAAATTGAGTATATCAACAGGGCCTACGATGAATACTCGTTAGGTTTACTTTCAGTGATGACCACTCAACTGATAGGTCGTCACATATTTCCCCACCAAGAATACGAGTTAGCGTTTGATGGTTTCATCATTCTGAAAAGCTCACGTAATGACCGGTAATTTAGGTGCATTTGGAATGCTCGTGGTTGGTATTAACTGACGTCAAATAACTAGGTCATATGTACGATGTAATGCGACCGAATGCGATCAATAGCTCTGAAACTTAGTTTGAAATCATTATTATTGTTATCGACTCACCCTTGGTAGTAGATGAAGGAAAACACTTCAGATTTCTTATGACACGTTTTAATGTTCAATAAGTAGGCACTTGATCAGAGAGAGACAGAGGCGGTACGTGAGATGCGTAGTGGCAAGGCATCGGGATACAACTGCCAGAAAAGTAGGACAGAATGACTGTGCGGATCTTATCCACAGCCTTCTAAATGAAGCTATAGAACCGAAGACATTTTACTCTATTTTTGACATCCTGATGCATACTATCAATTCAGACAATGGATACAAAAAAAGAGACATTAAAGTAAAATATCATTCAATACATTTTTGGTAGGAAATGAACGCAGAATGAAGAGAGTGATCTGAGCCTCTTTCGAGGAAATACATCGAGTCATAACAATCGATATCATTCAAATATCGATTCTTGTATTCAGTATTTTCACAGTTAGGCTACACAATTTTGAGAACCTGACCAACATTTTACTCTTTTTTTTCTATTACTAAAAACGGTGTGGATGGCGGACAGAATTTTACTCATTTTGATCTAGACACCTTGAAACGCCCAGAATAACAATTTTGGGCACAATCGGAGAAATTGCCTTTTTTGCATGAAAACATACTTAGGTTAATTATTCAAGGAATAACCAACCAAAACGCTGCAAATTCTGTCACAAGGGTTGGTTATTCCTCGGACAAGCAGCGTGAAGACTCATTTGAATCAATTCAGAGTCAGAAATTTAGTCGAAGATGATACCCCACAAGTCTAAATCGCCCTTTTGAAGAAATAACCAACCAAAATTGGGATTCCCATGGAAAATAGGAATGTTAGTGTCACTATTGCATGGTTATGCAGTTGCGCAGGGTGCGCAAATATCATATTGTTGCGAGATTGCACCTGCGCCCGTCAAATGGGCTGCCGGCATTGCAGGGTCAATGACCTGTGGAGGGCTAAGGGTCGCTCTCGAACATTTGTGTGTCATATTGAATTGGCTGGAACCTTCCCATTGGCTCGAGACATAGTGTCGAGTTCCCAGAACCAGGGAAGGTTCGAGAAGGTACTCGACCAAGAGGCAGCCAGTATAAAAGGGACCCAGGAACGCCGCAGAGTGCAGTTCAATTTGGAGTCCAAATATAGATGCTTCGGGTTATAAATCATGCCGTGCTGTGTGTGAACAAAGACAGTGTATTATAGTGAACAATTGTAATAAATTATTTACTAAGAATATAAATCGTTACAATATAATAAACAAAAATAATTGTTTTTGTTTACTCCTATCTGGAAAATTTTACGAGGAGTTGGAGGGGGTCAACTTGTGGGACACCCGGTATATTAGAGTAAAATAGTATACTTGAATTATTTCTGTGGTAAGCGTGCCCAAATGATTACAATTTTTGCTCTTTTCGAAATGTTTGTTTTTGGTACTGGACAATTTTCTATAAATCTGAAATTTTAGTCAGAGATCCGTCTGCCAGAAACCTTTCAGCCCGATCGGACCACATTTAGGGGAGGTAAGGGGTTCAAAATGTGCTTTTTGAAAAATGGATTTTCGAGATTTCTGGTACCTAGGCGAGTGGGGTATCATTTTCCACTAAACTTTGGACGCTGAATCCAATGAGATGGGTCCCAGAACGATTGGTGCCCTCTGGATGAGGTTATGGGCCAAAATGGGTATCAATCTACCCATTTTGAACGTGCGTTTTCGAGATTTCCGGTACCTGGGCGTGTAGGGTATCATTTTTCACTAAATGTTGGACCCTGAATCGATTAGATTGGGTCCGGGACCCGCCCTACCCACTGTTTTCCCCATTTTCCCCATGTTGAAGAAATGAATCTCAATGCGCCTGGTCCAAGGATTTCAATATGCGGCTATGTGAGGAGTGTTGTTCGAGTTTTGAATAATAATCTCCAAATCATCTTTCAACCGAATTTCTCAAAAATGAACCAACTGATACAAAAATACTTGAGTGTTTTTTTTTTCAAACATCGTCATTATTTTAAAGTTTACTTCAAGTTTAGCTTGCGTTCTTTCATTTCGATTCCACTCCAATGGCAATCGGCCGGAAGGAATAAGGAGTTTGGAGCGTTGAACGTTTCAAAATCCCCGGTAATGAGCTTCTTAGACGTAAGCGTATTTTCATCTATAATAAGGACAAGAGCCTCATTATATCGGGATCAAAAGACGGTTGGCGATATCGCGAAACGTATGAATAATACATGTTTTTCGCCGTGAAAATGAAGGTAACTCTTGAAAATGAGAAGTATGCTAATGGAGCTGTCAGAATGAAGGGTTCTGGGGGACGTCGATGACAACGATAAGCCCTTGAGGACTGTCAACGTATGAGCCGACGTCAAATCCGAGTAAATTCCCACCTCGGGTTGAGGTTGAGGTTTCCCCAGCCTGATGGCTCGTATAACAGATTTATATAGGAAAGAAGCGGGCGGGAGGGATAAGAGGGGTCGAATCGAGTTGAATCGTATAGAAAAGCCAATATCTTCCTCCTTCAGGATGATCTTTCAAGTCAAGTCCGCAACAATCTTCGACAACACAATAGGAAGGGTCTCCTCATAACCCTTCTTCCGGCGATTGTGTATCTGTCTACAGACGGTTCGTATTGAGGGACCTGTTCCACAGATAAGCTCCTCCTAACTTGGGTTCTCTTCCACTGACTTCAGCCTTTACAACTCCCCTATTGGTCCCGAGGGGGACAAAAACAAAGCGTTATGACCAATAATACCATTTATCGAAACTTTCTCCCCCTTTGTAGTTTCACCATATTAAAACTTAGTTTGTGGTATTGGCACGTAGCAGAATCCGTTCCCGATTTAATCAATACGCGGCCATTGATAGCGAACAAAACCGAGGGCTTATTGGAGATGTTTAACTGACTACTGTAAGCCTCTCTCGAATTAAAATCTGTTATGAATTTACTATAATTTAATTCGGGTTTCTTCGGAGAATTTGGAAAGGACCTAGCGAGAGGATACGGGATGTAAGTCCAAGACTTACGACTGAGCAACTAGGGATACCAAGGATGAGCATAAAATACATTGATACAAAATGAATTATAATTGAAAACAAGGACACGTTGCAAAGGAGAATATGCCTCAACCTGGGCTAGAATTGATACAAGACAAAGTAATTCGACAAAGTAAATTAGACAACATGTGGAGCATAAAATACAATTAATACAAGATACATGAAATTATGATATACATGAAATACAATTTAATGAGCAAGTGCAATGATACCGGCTCCCAAAGGTACTTAATTAGCTTGAGGCTTAATTAGCTTGAGTCCTTTATTGTCTCATGGGGAGCACAATATTACAGCTTCAGTCGACTTCAGCACGGTAGCAGAGTTCACTTCAGAGCAAGCACAGGACAAAGCCAGGATGGACTGAGTGAGATGCACTTGCACGACAGGGTTACAAAAATATATGACTCCAACAGGTTGGGCGCCCCAGCAACGAGTGAAGAAGCTCTCTCCAAATGCGACATCTGGGCAGGAGCTGCGCGCGCATCCTGGCGCATGCTCTCTCCCTTCTGGCCTTCTGGAGGCAGCAAGCCTGGGGGCTTACACTACTATGCTAAGAAATATCCATTAAACAATCTCATGAAATGCGAACTGACTACTTTTGGGGAACTGTGGCATGAAAACAGGTTGATTATTCAAAGAATAGCAAACTAAATATCGTTGAATTACTAATCAATACATTGCGATATAGCCTAATGCCAAATTATCGGTGTTTCTTCACTGAATTTCATACACATGAAACGAACCACTTCTTATTTACCTATTGATCTATGAATATGGATAATACTGGATTTGATAATTGAACAACTCTTCATCAATTGAACGTATTTGGAGAGAGTAAAACGACTCTGAATCCCTTTCAATTACTATGTAAAATATAAGTTAAAGATACCGTTGGAAAGAACGTTAAATTTCCTACCTCTCTGATATGGAATACGATTTTGGTTGGTTATTCCTTGAATAATCAACCTATGTTTTCATGATAATGGTCAACCTCTCCGATTCGGCTCAAAATTTTTTTCTGGACGTTTCATGATGTCTAGATCAAAAAAAGTCGATGTCCGTCCGCCGTACGCCGTACGCCGTCCGCCGTCCACGCCGTTTTTGGTAGTAGAAAATTTTCTAAAAATCTGAAATTTGGGTCAGGGGTCTGTTCCCGGCCTAGGACGGTCCTCCAAGCTTTTCAGCCCGATCGGACCAAATTTGGGCGGGGTAGGGGTCAAAATGTGTTTTTTGAAAAATGGGTTTTCGAGATTTTGTGTGATCTAGGCGAGTGGGGTATCATTTTCCACTAAATTTTGGACGCTGAATCAAATGAAATGGGTCTCAGGACGATTGGCACTTACTGGAAGAAGTTATGGGTCAAATTGGGTATATATTACCCATTTTGAATATGTGTTTTTGAGATTTCTGGAACCTAGGCGTGTGGGGTACCATTTTCCACTAAATCTTGAAAGCTGAATCCAATGTAGTGGGTCTCAGGACGATTGGCACCCACTGGAAGAAGTTATGGGTCAAAATGGGTATCCATCCGAATATGTGTTTTTGAGATTTCTGGTACCTAGGCGTGTGTACCACCCACTGTTTCCCCATTCCCCCCATGATGAAGAAATGAGTCTTCATGCGCGTGGTCGGAGGAATAACCAACCCCTGTGTAAGAATTTGCAGCGTTTTTTGATCAGGACATCATGAAACGTCCAGAAAAAAATTTTGAGCCGAATCGGAGAGGTTGACCATTATTATGAAAACATAGGTTGATTATTCAAGGAATAACCAACCAAAAGGTCGATGTCCGTCCGCCGTACGCCGTCCATTGTCCACGCAGTTTTTGGTAGTAGAAAATTTTCTAAAAATCTGAAATTTGGGTCAGGGGTCTGTTCCCGGCCGAGACGGATCCTCAAAACTTTTCAGCCCAATCGGACCAAATTGGGGGGGGGGGGGGGGGGGGCTCGTAGGGGTCAAAATGTGTTTTTTGAAAAATGGATTTTCGAGATTTTGAGCGATCTAGGCGAGTTGGGTGTCATTTTCCACTAAATTCTGGACGCTAAATCCAATGTAATGGGTCACAGAACGATTGGAACCCATCGGAAGAGGTTATGGGTCAAAATGGGTATCTATTACATGAATTTTGAATTTGTGTTCTCGAGATTTCTGTAACCTAGGCGTGTGGGGTATCATTTTCCATCAAATTATTGATGCTGAACCAATGGATGGCCACTGGAGGTGGGTATGGGTCCTAATGAGTACCTTCCTATATTGAAAGTTGGTTTTCATGATTTTGATTGATTGAGGTATCTAGTTGACTTGAAAAGATTTTCCACTATTTCCAATTTGTTGTCCTTCACTATAGTCCTTAAATTCACTATTCACAGAATCGTCTGGTGTATTGTGCCTATAAATTGAATTTTTGCATTAAAACATAGGTAGACTATTCAAAACAACCAACCAAAAATACTATTACATAAAAACGACGATCAGAAACAAGTGGTTAAATTTGAAAATATCACAACTGGTTCGCGACTCACATGAAAAAATACATAGCTTTTTGAAGATTAAAATGGCCATAACTGTTTTTAGGGGACCATATATACGATTTTCAGCTTTGGATAAAATATCAATGATCAAAAGACTGGGGGAGCTCTCTTACTTTATCTGGTTGGAAGAAAAGAAAAGAAAATAAATATGAAAAAAGCAGTAGAACTTCACTGATGAACGAGTATTTTCCAATAAAGAACGATGGTTTTGAATGTCGAATCGAGCAAGCCTACTTTTCCCCTCTTTTGAGTGAAAAAGGTTGACACACTGTTCAGCCATAACGAGTAGGAACTTTGAAGGAACAGATTTACGTGGTGGATGATGAATATGATTTGAGGAAGCCTTTTGGAATGTCGAGTATAAATGCTAAGTTATTGGATTATACCCGTATATGGTGACGTTGGCACGAGTGGAGGGGATGGGAGGGGGTTAAAGAGGAGGAAGAAGCTTTGATGTGTATTTCCAATTACTGGTGGATGGATGTATTCATAGGACGTCGAGCCTGGGGCGGGGTGGATTTCTAAACCACAGACTTATCAGGGAAAGCTGAGGGTATTACAGATTGGGCCTGTATCTCTTCACCACTAAGCCGCTCTTCTGCCTCTGACACTCGTCTGATGATATGTTCTGTTTATGGCGAAATGTCTAGGACTGAGCTCGATCGGCGGTCTCGAAGACGTCAGTGGCTGATCAATAAGCGATCTACTTCCGTAGTATTCGGTCGAGAGTCATGTCACGTCCGTTTCATTGATTTGGATGATCTTCTTCTTCTTTTGGGATTCCACCTTCGTTAATTGGTGTCGGTCATACGAGTACTAAGTGTGGCGTATTTAGGACACAACAACTAGCTAACAAACAACAAAGCGGTTGTGCGAAGAGGAATAAAATTTGATTCGACAACGTGAATTTCGTGTGGACTATTTCTAATCCCAAAATAATTCTAAATTCAAATTCAGAAATACCTTAGTGGCGACGAGGATTACGAATTACGGTTTTTTTGGTTGATTATTCCATGATTAATCAACCTGTTTTCGTGCAATAATCCATTCTCTTTGATGTGGTCCAAAATTTATTTCTGAACGATTTAAGGTGTCTAAATCAATAACATGTAGGAAACAGTGGGTGTGGCGGGTCCCGGACCCATTCCAATCGATTCAGGTTCCAAAATTTAGTGGAAAATGATACCCCATTTGCCTAGATCGCCCAAAATCTCAAAAATCCATTTTTCAAAATACACATTTTGTCTCCACCCAAATTTGGTTCGATCGGGCTGAAAAGGACATTTACTAATATTGATCTAGACGCCTTGAAACGTCCAAAAAAAATTAGGGGAGAATCGGAGAGATTGACTTATTGCATGAAGACAGGTTGAATATTCAACCATAAGTCAAACATGAATAAAAAAACTTTTATAAAAACAATGTTTTTCATATGCACTAAAAAGTAGAAAATAATTTTCCTATGAGCCTGGCAGAATTTCTGAATAAATTGGTCACATTATGGTGACAGACTTTATAACGATTTCCAATTCTTATAAAACGAAAAACGTTGGGCGCATTTTGTATTATTATTATGAATGTTCATTTTAGAATCATATAAATATGAGATTTACCTATATGAGGTAATACTAAACTACTGTTAATTTCCGACAATATATTAATTTTACAAATTATCTATAATAATTATTAATATAATTGAACATAATATGATTATATTATTTATAAATCACTAATTGTGATTGTAAATGAAACATTTTCATAGTAACTTATGAATATATTTAATTCGTTTAAAGTAAAATTTTATTTCTGCAAAATTATGTAACAAATATGTATTTAAAGAATTATTGTAGAAATCATGATTTTAATGTTCATTTATATGAAAAATTTTGTAATTCGTTAATGATGATTAGTATTATTGCATATGATTATATCAAATGATTTCTAATGTTCACAATTCAATTCCGTGAAACTGTATTAACTGAATATTATGTCAACTGAATTAATATAAAGAAATTTCATTTTATAGAAATGTGAGCGTATTAGAAAGATCTTGATGTTTGAGTACATGCGCCCAACGTTTTTCGTTTTATAAGAATTGGAAATTGTTATAAAGTCTGTTACCATAATGTGACCAATTTATTCAGAAATTCTGCCAGGCTCATAGGAAAATTATTTTCTACTTTTTAGTGCATTTGAAAAACGTTGTTTTTATAAAAGTTTTTTTTTATTAATGTACTATTATTTTCTACTTTTTAGTTTTGTTCGTTAGAAATTTGTAATCGTAAAATTTTATTAAAGAACCTCGATGAACGATGCAGATATTCCCCCTGGGCGGAGGGGGGGGGGGTAATCCTTTGTTTACCTTTTTCAATCTCCAACACATTCTAGAGGGATTGGACTTATGTTACATTTTTTCTCGTCATTGTTGACGGGTCCCAACCTAGTGATATATAATTTTATAATTTTATTTTATTGAAATTACTCAAGAAGCTCTTTAAATCATCATCAAAGTATTATAATATTGCATTGTCATCTGGTTCTGATCTATATGTAAAGTTTCAGAACTATAGATTGCCGATAAATGGTCGAAATTTGAGTTGAAAGATTTCGCGGACAAACAGACAAACAAGAAAGCGGGTTAAGAAAAACGTTTTAAAATTTAAAAAATGGCCATCAGCCGTCCACCGTCCGCTCGGTTTTTGTTAGTAGAAAATTTTCTAAAAATCTGAAATTTTAGTCACGGGTCCGTTCCCGGTTCTAGTTGGTTCTCAAAACTTTTCAGCCCGATCGGACCAAATTTGAGCGTGGTAGGGGTCAAAATGTGTTTTTTGAAAAATGGATTTTCGAGATTTTGGGCGATCTAGGCGTGTGGGATGTCATTTTTCACTGAATTCTAAACGCTGAACCCAAAGAAGTGTTACAGGACGATTGGCGCCCACTGGAAGGGTCATGGGTCAAAATGAGTACCTATCTACCCATTTCGAATGTGTGTTTTCGAGATTTCTTACCTAGTTGTGTGGGGTATCATTTTCCACTAAATTTTGGACCCTGAATCGATTGGAATGGGTCCGGGACCCACCCCACCCACTGTTTCCCCCATTTACCCCATGTTGAAGAAATGAGTCTCCACGTGCCTGGTTCGAGGAATAACCAACCCCTGTGTAAGAATTTGCAGCTTTTTTTTTTTTTTTTTAATCTAAACTCATGGGACGCCCTGTATATTAATAGTATATTTGTTGAAATCAAAAAAGGTATTTATGCCTAATTTTGCGATGAAATCACGTAGAAACTTTAAGCGCGTGGGTTCGGGATTATTCTTCCGGAATGCGCGTCGCTCGAAATGGAACCGAAAGCTGTCAAAACATCGCCGGTTTCGGTAGGAAATAGAAAGAGGCCGTATCAAATGTTGATCGTCATGATTTATTCAAGGTTCCTCCATTATTCATTATGTATTGTAAACCGTGCTGCCAATTCATTATGTATTGTCAAGTCATTTGCAATCCATCTCCTTCAACCCCTGTTCACAAGCCATTAGGAATTTATTCTTACGACTAAACTCATTATGCGGCGAGTTGGAGGTAATTTGGGTTCCTTCGACATCTACATTTGAATAATGGGGACGGTGAAGTGTCAACTATTCCAAGTGCTTCGAAATAAAACGGGAACTTTTCCGGAAGGGTGAGTGGTTCGCACAAGACATGTCCACCTTCTATCATTCCACCATACCCTTCATACAGGGTGACTACACAATTTAAGGGACAAACTCAAGGGGTTGATTCTACAGCTTATTCGCAACAAAAAGTGCCTCCTAGACTTTTTATTTTACTCAACTAAAAATCCTTCATTTTTCACTTTCAAGATTCAAGAATTAAGATTTAAGAATTTCAGCGGGGACTCCTCGAAAAAAAATCTGCAAATTCTTACACACGGGTTGGTTATTCCTCGAATGGGCGAAACAGTGGGTGTGGCGGGTCCCAGACCCATTCCAATCGATTCAGGGTCCAAAATTTAGTGGAATATGATACCCCACACGCCTAGGCACCAGAAATCCCGAAAACACATTCAAAATGGGTAATAGATACCCATTTTGACCCATAACTTCTTCTAGTGGGTGCCATTGGTATATATTATCCATTTTGAATATGTGTTTTCGAGATTCCTGATACCTGGGCGTTTGGGGTATCTTTTTCCACTAAATTTTGGATTCTGAATCGATTGGAATGGGTCTGGGACCCGCCGCACCCACTGTTTTCCCCATTTCCCCCATGTTGAAGAAATGAGTTTTCATGCGCCTGGTCCGAAGAATAACCAACCCGTGTGTATGAATTTGCAGCGTTTTTTGAATAATGGATTTTGGCGATCCAGGCGTGTGGAATGTTCTTTTTCACTAGATTTGGACGCTGAATCCAATGAAATGAGTCCCAGAACAATATTGGCGCCTTCTGGATGAGGTTATGGGTCTAAATGGGTACCTATCTGCCCATTTCGAATGTCTGTTTTCGAGATTTCTGGTACCTAGGCGTGTGGGGTATCATTTTCCTCTAAATTTTGGGCACTGAATCGATTGGAATAGGGCCGGAACCGTTACACCCACTGCTTTCCCCATTTTTCCCAATGTTGAAGAAATGAGTCTTCATGCGCCTGCTGGCCCAAAAAATAACCAACCCCTTTAAAGTTGGTTTTTTATTTTTTTATTTTTGCATTAAAAGTTTTTTTTTTTGTGATTTCGTAGGACTAAGTAGAAGATATCCCTGAGAAGTTTACTATTTACTCGTACTAATTTGATATTCGCCATTCCCTTAATTGCTGGTTTTTACTGTTGACGAGTAATTTCGCTGCTTCTCAACACCATCAAAGCCAAGAATAGGCCAAGAAGAGGTTGAGAAGAAAATCACGAAACGTACACGGCCGTGGGATTTGGAGCGAGGCGTGAATGATAGGTGGCGAAGTGGAGATAGTGGAGATTCACCACGGCTATCTCGGGAGAATGTACTGCGCCAAGGAAAACTGCGACTCCACAGGGTGAAGTACAAGGGGGAGGAGCTGTCACGATCTCTGTACTAATGTTACTGTTAATTGCATTCCTCTCCTTAAATTGCTCCTCCTGGAGGGGGCCGCTCACCCCTAGCACCCTAGCACTTACCGAGGAAGAAGATTGAGAACTACAACCCTTCCCTTCGCCTTTCCACCGGGCTTTACGCTTTAGCTATGTTCCTTCGCCGTAATTCTTACCCCCTCTGGTTCTTCTCTATTTCGCCTTCGTCGAGCCAAGCTTTACCTCTCAGAAAAATAACAGTCTCAGCTGCAGCTAAAGGACTACCGGCTGAGAAATTTATTCCTTTACGCCCTTTTCGTCCTTCATTCACTCTCCTCCATTACGTTCCCTACCCTTCTTTGAGCTTTTTAATTAGCCTAACATGTCAAATTTGTCAAACTACGTCTTCGCATCTAACCTAACACCTCTAAGAGGACCTGAGCCCTTTAATCGCAAACAACTGACTCCTTTCCAAGGTTAGTATTGCCGTTATTCCTCTCTGCTTTTGGTTGGTTATTCCTCGAATAATCAACCTTTTTTTTTCATGCAAAAGGTCAACCTCTCTGATTAGGCTAAAAAAAATTTTCTGGAAGTTTCATGGTGTCTAGATCGAAAAAGGTCAATGCCCGTTCGCCGTCCACCGTCCTGATATACCTGTGCTAGACTGTTCCTGAGGCCATGTGGCCCATTACAGTCTATCCCAGTCGTGTTTTCCCTTTTTCTTTTCTTTGCGCTAGATCATCTGGGAGCCCCGCTCTATAGCTCCATGGCTTCCCCATATATCAGGCACCATACCCTCTTCCGGCGTCCGCCTGCCTGTGGCAGCCCAGGGTGGATCTCGTGGAGGTGCCGGGTTTTCCAAGGGGTCTTTTAGTTCAATCTTTTGCTCTGTTAGGCCTCCGTACTAACGCGCCTCTTCTTGTGCTTGCGGTCTTCCATCATTGGCATGTTGTGAGCTTCAGGGTGGGGGTGGCTGTGGAGCTGTTGGGACTTAGTGCTTAATGTAAGGTGACGGCACTTACTCGCCACATTACTGGGCTTCACTGAACGTACAGGCATTTTGAAGGGGTACCTAAATAGGAAAACACCCCACCTGTGTCCTCCACTCCAGTTTATTCTTCACCCTTTTCTTTGTGCTCCACAGTCCTGCGAAGGAGTCCTTTGCTAAAACGCTGTAGGTAGGGCGAGTACGAGGATATTCCTCCCCTGCCTGGATAAAAACCTAAATTTAACTATACCTAGCCAAAAAAATTATCACAGGCGCATATCACATTTTATTTAAAAGACTAGGGGGGGAAGAGAGTACTTGTTATTCCTCCTTCCCCAAAGGCTTAGGTCTAGACCAACCCTGAGCACACCCACCACCTGGCCGGTAGGGACAGCGAGAAATCCCCGCCAGCCAGCCGAGCCCACCCTTCCTAAAGTGGCCCTCCTGGTTCCCATCTTGTAGGGTTTCCCGTACTGCAGGGTGTTACTAGCCCAGAAGAGCCGACCGTACACCGTCCACCGTCCGCGCCGTTTTTGGTAGTAGAAAATTTTCTAAAAATCTGAAATTTGGGTCAGGGGTAGGCTCCCGGCCTAGGTCAGTCGTCAAAACTTTTCAGCCCGATCGGACCAAATTTGGGCGGGTTACGGGTAAAAATGTGTTTTTATGAAAAATGGATTTTCGAGATTCAGGGCGATCTAGGCGATGGGGGAACATTTTCCACTAAATTTTGGACGCTGAATCCAATGAAATGGGTCCCAGATCGATTGGCACCCCCTGGAAGAAGTTATGGGTCAAAATGGGTATCTATTACCCATTTTGAATATGTGTTTTCGGGATTTCTGCTACCTAGGCGTGTGGGGTATCATTTTCCACTAAATTTTGAGCCCTGAACCGCTTGGAATGGGTCCGGGACCCGCTACACCCACAGTGTCCCCCATTTTCCCCATGTTGAAGAAATGAATCGCATGAATGAAGAATTCGCAGCGTTTTTCCCTTCTCGCTAACTAGGTCAGCAAGCCATAAAAACGAATATTTAGCCGTGCAATGCATATGATTAACAACACTAAGCAAGGTCCGTGGTATTTAAAATAAATCATTCCATTTCATTGGATTCAGCGTCCAAAATTTAGTGGAAAATGACACCCTACTCGCCTAGATTGCCCAAAATCTCGAAAATTCATTTCGGCGGATGGACATCGACCTTTTTTGATCCAGACACCATGAAACGTCCAGAAAAAAAGATTATTCAAGGAAAAACCAACCAACAGGGGGACATTTCATCGGAATTGCACTAAAAGGATACAGAGTCCAACAAAACTCGGAATCGGATCTTCCACGTCAAGAGTTCTGATCATATCGATACCGAATCGATCCCTTGCCAGTCCGTGGAACCACTCGCAAATCAGCTGTCAGCTCCATCCTTCCCGGTCCAGTTCCGATCTTATCGGTCCAGTTCCAATCTTATCGATACAGAACCGACCCCTTGCCAGTCTGTGGAACTGTACCGGTAAAGGCTGGGGTCTTGTCACTGCTTGGAACAGTTCCAATGTGAGACACAGTTACACAGTCTCAGTACTGTTGTACCGACACACCTCTAGGCTCCAGTCTCTGTCCTATCCTTCACTACAGTAGATGTGCTCTTAGCACTGCAAATTAATGAACAACCCTTATTTTCCCTAATTTGTCTGCCCCACTTTGCAATCAGCTAGTTTAAGTGCGCGTTGGGTACAAACTATGAGAATATAGGTGCTAGGAATCGTTCAAGTGAAGTGTCTCTCAGTTCTGGTCATCAATTGATGAAGATTGCCTTCAAGTATGATGATAATTTACATTGTCTTTTTCGAAAATGATCCAACCATGAAGTTACAGTCAATTAGGTGGTCAGATACATGATACTTAATCCTGCATTAGTGTTAACTGGGGATGGGTTTTTGAGTACCTAGGCATGTGGGGTATCATTTTTCACTTAATGTTGGATGCTAAATTGATAAAAATGAACCTAGGACACTCTGAACCCACTGTTTTCTCCATGCTCTTGGTCCAAGGAATAACCAACCCCTGTGAAAGAATTTGCAGTGTTTTTGGTTGGTTGTTCCTTGAATAATCAACCTATGTTTTCATGCAAAAAGTCAATCTCTCTGATTTGGCCCAAAAATTTTTTCTGGACGTTTCAAGGTGTCTAGATCAAAAAAGTCAAATGTCCATCCACCATAGTCCAGGCTTTTTTTGGTAGTAGACAATTTTCTAAAATCTGAAAGGTAAAAACGTCTGTTCCCGGCTCTAGTCGGTCCTCAAAACATTTCAGCCTAATAAGACCAAATTTGGGTGGGGTAGGGGTCAAAATGTGTATTTCGAAAAATGGATTTTCTAGATTTTTGGAAATCTAGGCGTGTGGGGTATCATTTTCCACTAAATTTTGGACGCTGAATCGATTGGAGTGGGTCCGAGACCCGCCACACCCACTGTTTCCCCCATTTTCCCCATGTTGAACAAATGAATCTCCGTGCGCCTGGTTCGAGGAATAACCAACCCTTGTGTTAGAATTTGCAGCGTTTTCGTGTTCTTTCTCCATCAAGAATGAAAGCAATGAACCCATTAGAATTTGTTAATCGCACCAGCGAGCTCAAGGAATTGTTAATTTGTCTGCCAACTGCTGACCAGAGTGACCGGAGGACTCTGCCGTCATCAAAGAGTCCTTTTCTCGTCTAAATATCCAGTGGAGGACGGCAATGACGTTTGTGAGCAAAGAGCCCTTGCTATGGGTGGCCCCTAGTGATTATCAACGTTACCTTTGTCAGGAACTCCGCAATTGTTAATGGGATCCCTTCTGACCAAATCCAACGGACGACTACCTTCCCTGTTGAATATTACCAAGTCAAAACGCAGGTAACCAAACAGTCTTCGGTACAGGTCTGTGCGGTTGGGTTGAAATGAACTTGAGATAATTTTGTAATGAGTTTAATTCGCTCCTTTTCTACAGAACATAATAAATCCAGTGACAGAGTAAAGTACACCTGCATATAGGCACATATAGCTGTGCTCTGCTCCGGACCTCCCCGTTTTTGGTACCTTGAACTGAAAGGAAAACCCACAAAGACTGCTTTTGGTTGGTTATTGCTTGAATATTCAACCTATGTTCTTTGATTCGGCCCAACATTTTTTTCTGGGCGTTTAAAAGTGTCTAGATCCAAATTAATTAATAGTTAATGTCCGTCACGCCGATTTTGGTAGTAAAAAATTTTCTAAAAATCTGAAATTTTGGTCAGGGGTCCGTTCCCGGCTCTAGTTGGTCCTAGAAACTTTTCAGCCTGATCAGACCAAATTTGGGCGGAGTAGGGGTCAAAATGTGTATTTCAAAAAATGGATTGGATCATTTTCCACTAAATTTTGGACGTCGAATCCAATGAGACGGGTCCCAAGACAATTGGTGGCCACCGGAAGAGGTTATTGGTCAAAATGGGTATCCATCTACCTATTTTGAATGTGAGTTTTTGAGATTTCTGGTACCTAGCCGCGTGGGGTATCATTTTCCTCTAAATTTTGGACGTTGAATCGATTGAATTGAGTCTCCATGCGCATAGTCCGTAAAATAACCAACCCCTGTAAATGAATTCGCAGCGTTTTATGAAATTATTGTTACCTCTTGGTAGGTCATTCCTTATAATAGAAGGATAGTGGTCACCACTGGGATTGGTTATTCCTCGGACCAGGATCACGGAGAAAATGGGGGCGAACAGTGAGTTTTCAGTGTGGAAAATAAGGGAAAAAATAGGTTTATCCCGGTTATATGGTAGTCCAAACCACTAAAACCTACAACCCATCCTAGTACATACTATTTTTACGTGGAGGGTGCATGGAATATGCTGCGAAACTTTCCACAGAGGTTAGTTATTCCTCGGACCAGGAGCATGAGGAAAATAGGGGAAAATGTGAGGTGTGCCGGACCAATTCCAATCGATTCATTGTCCAAAACTTGACTTGAATCTCAAAAACATACATTCAAAATGGGCAGATAGACACCCATTTTGACCAATAACCTCATTCAGAGGTCGTCAATCGTTTCCGGACCCATTTCATTGGATTCAGCATCCAAAATTTAGTGGACAATGATACACCACACGCTCAGGTACCAGAAATATCGATTACCCTCTATCGAAATAGGTAGATAGACATCAAATTTACATCGAGAGCAAAACATCGATATGGCCATCGATGTTAACATCGGATGATCAACATCGATGTGGAAAAACCATCGACATCGATCTAAAAACATCGATGAAACATGGATGGTTTTTCAAATGAATTTATGTAGGTTTTTTTGGTTTCTTCATGCTTAATATGTATTCAAATAGCCAAAAATTTTTGTGTAGAATTGTTTGGTTGTTTACGCAGTGGGGACTTGAGGCTGAAGCAATATTGACCATTGCAGGGTTTTAAACCTTAGATCAAATTGATGAAACGAGGTCAACCCTACGCTAGCTACATGACTCAGACGCTGAATGTGTCGTAATGACGAGATATTTTCATTATTTTCTACGTTTGCACTTTGATAAGCGCGTATCTTTCAGAGGAAACCGCAACAAAAAACCAGAACATCGATGTTGACTCCGAAACAAATAGGTAGATAGACATCAAATTTGACTCATAATTTCTGTGACAAAGGGTTGCGACATTGAGAGCAAAACATCGATATGGCCATCGATGTTAACATCGGATGCTCAACATCGATGGCAAAACATCGAACTTCGGAGCCAAAACATCGATGTTTCGATAGTGCTGATCGTCCCGGGACATTTTTCATTGGATTCAACGTTCAATGTCGGTGGAAATGGTACCCTACAAGCTTTGGTCACCAAAAATCTTGAAAATTAGTTTTTCAAAGAATATATTTGGAGACCAGTAGCCTGTCCTGTACCTTACAGTCGAGTTACAGCGGCATCGGTCTGTATGAATACTATCATTGGGCTCTGCTGTACAAAGGCTGTCCGTCCACTGGACGCGAATTCCTGTCAGTTTCGCCCGTCCTATCAGCTGTTTTGGGTCTAGATGTCGCTTTCGGAATCGTGGCAATTACATGCCTTGGACTCTTCAGTTCTACTTGGACAGAGATGCTATAACTACAGGGGCCCCATATTATTTAACGCGCTACCGGAGGAATTGAGGGAAATAATAAACCTTCAACCCTTCAAAAAAAAAAAAAAAAAAACTAAAGGGTTAGGAGTAGAGTAGGTAGGCACGAGAAAGCCAAACACTTACATGTAAGTACTAATCTCACGTCCAGCAGGTTCCTATTTATTTATTTATATATTTGTTAGAAGGACGTTGATTTTTGTTCCACTCTATAATATATACAGTTGAGGTAATATACCTATAAGTTAACCTGTTAACACAAAATACAAGAAATACTCTAGACGAAGTTCAATTCTTTTATTTTTATTTATTTTTAAGAAGATGAGAGGTTATTCGAATATTGCAGAAATTAATTATGAATATATTTTAAAAAACGAAGTATTTTATATAAGAAGAGATGATTATTTTATTATTCAATATTATTAATTTATTTTATTTATATCGGTCTTAGCGACTCTCCTCCCCCCAGCACAAGCGTAGCTTATAGGGGGGAGTAGCATAACCTGAAAATTGTATGTATTTTATATTTTTTGTCTTTCAATAAAATGCAATTAAAAAAAAAAAAATTAATTAAAAAAAAAAACACGTAGACCCCAAAACTTAGATTTTCATCACCGGGTTCGCCAGTTCGCGCGTTCGGAATCAAACATGTTTGATTCTCTTCGCCTTCGCCAGACTTCGCGCGATCATGGCGCTTGCAGTGGACGGGGTCCTATACGAATATTAGTGTTTGTTAAGAGGCGAACTCTTCGCGCGAAATCGCGTCCAGTGGACGGCCAGCCTAAGGGATTGTCATAGCACGAGGATTGTGCCAATTGTTCGTAGAGTTTCCCTGAAGGCTCTGAATCAAACTCAAGCCAACTTAAATCATGTTCCTCCTGAGAGGAAAGGATTGCCTCGGTGCCGATGACCGCTGCGAAGGAAGCGTGAGCCGGCGGAAACAAGGGGACGAGCACTGGAAGCTATTAGCGGTCCAATCAGAGGCCCACCGTAATGCGATAAGGTCCACGCCGGAGGGATTGTCTGGACTAAACTGACTGGGGATTAATTTAGATTAGAGACCCGCGTATTGCCTCCGAGGGGCCGCCCGGTTCGCCTCCTTGGCTTTAAACGTCGTCCTCTTCTTGTGTTGGGTCATCTTCTCCTAGATGATATTCCTCTCGGAGAATGACCCACCGTAAATGTGTTTTATGAATGAAAATCAAACAACCGATGGCTCCGTTCAATCCCTCCGATCAATCGCCGTAATGCGGGGCAGTGAAACCTCGCATTTTGGTTGGCTTTTCCTTGAATAGTTAACCTATATTTTCGTGCCAAAATTTGAAAATTTGGTCAGGGACCCGTTTGTGGCTCGTCCTCGAAATTTTTCAACTCAATCAAACCAAATTCCGGGGGGGGGGGGGGGGATGATTTGTTTTTGGTTGGTTACTCCTTGAATAGAGAGCTCAAGCTCGCGCTATGGCGGCCACGGAATGAAGATGCCCATGAAACCCATTAGTTGTAGGATTTTTTCCCCACATTTTTCTTCTTTATATAAATGTTCACTCGAAATATATGTTGTGACGAGTAAATATTGTGCGTTTGATTAAAAAAAAAAAAAAAAAAAATGTACACAAAAAATAGCAAAACGATGATAAGTTGAATGATAGTTTTGTCACTCCTCTCACAAGTTGACTTCTAATCGAATCATCGGGTGACCAAACGAGGTGGCAATTGTTTACTTTATGAACCACTATTTTAAGTACATTTATAATGTTGTAAATATCCCAAATGATTTCCTGTTCGTTTGACATTTTTATGATAATGATAATACTTTTTCATATATACTCGTAATAAAAATTACTGCAACTTCTTTTATTTATACTTTTTGTCCGAGTTGTACCTCACTTTGAGTGATTGTTGCTTCTATGATTTGAACTCGATCAAATATGAAATAATATTATGAATATTCTATGAAGGACTAGAAAAACGCGTCAGGCATATTTTCGATCGTTCCTACGTTATCTTCGACTGAAATGATCGATTACTTGGGTTTAAAAAATAAATTGTACCTACGTTGAAAATGTTGACAGCTCTAATTGTGTTTGGTGCCCAAAAGATAGGTCTTTTTGCCTCGAAACGGTAACAATTTGATAGTTTCCATCACACCCAAAAGTAGCCATAAAAGCATCTGACCATTGGAAAAATTCTTTAGATTTATGGTGTACGATTGCGCCACTTATCAATATTTTCGGTTCCCTCATAAGTTGACATTTTATGTTTTTCATATAAAACGGATCATCTACTGCCCACGCCGCTTTCGGAAGTATATTATGTCGATTACTTACCTAGTCCTTACTTGCTCTAGTTGGGCCAATCTCCGCAAACGCAAGCAGGTTAAAGTGGGGATTGGAGATTTTTAGGGGCGTATGGGCTTTGAATTTCCACAAATATTTAAACGCTGATTGAGATGGGGTTTGGACTGAACAAATTATTTTTTCATAGTTGCTCATTCCATATATTTGGGACGGATAGACGTCTAATAGTACAGTAGTACGACACGAGTACAGTTTGTTCCTCATATCGTTCACTGAACTGCAGTCTTGTCTATGGTGGATTTCGCCAAGTGTAGCTTAGGCTGCCCGTCCACTGCACGCAAATTCCTGTCAGTTTCGCCCGTCCTATCAGCTGTTTTGGGTCATAATGTCGCTTTCGGAATTGTGGCAATTATATGTCTTGGACTCTTCAGTCTTCAGTTCTACTTAGACGAAGACGTCAGGCCAGTCAGGATATGACGGAAGAGTGGGTGAAAGATATTTTCGTTCAACGGCATCAGTATGGAGAGTGTTTTCACTTGCAGGGAGTGGATCTATCTCCGGAAGATTTCTTCAATTACTTTCGAATAAAAAAAAAAAAAAAACTTTCGAATACATTCATTCAAGGTAGAGGGCCGACTGATCGACCGTCCAATTTCAGGGAAACCGTATCTTCAGCAGAACGCCTTGCAGTTACCTTGAGGTAAGATTGTGCATCAAAATAATTATATTTATTTAACAGTGCAGTTCCAAACAAGTAATAGTATCCAGACTACACAGGGTCAAAGTCGCTGAAGTAATGCCGAAGGCTGGAGGAAGTCGAAGCAGGGGATGAGCTTGCCGAAGGGTAGTTGTGGACATGATGGTAGGTTGTTGTGATGATTGGGGTGTACCACGAGTAGTGTATTTCATCACGACATTCATCTCCATTAGGGAATGCAGTTTAAGATCGGAAGGACTTTTTCGCAGATATGGCAGCAAACTCATCAAAAATTGGTGAACGTCACCTTTGTGCTTGAAATGCCCTTTCAAATAATGTGAACTGTTGCCTCTGAATATCCAAAAAATTTTCACCCATTGGATCCTTCTGTTGTTTCTTTCGGTTGCGTTATAATGGACTTTTGAATAGTTTTTGTTTGGTGTATTGGTTTTCATTGCCTCATCCTGTTTTTGCTGTTCACTGTCTTCGTTGTTTTCATCAAGTTCAATTTGAGAACCCTCAGATTGGGACAAGTCGTTCAAATCCTCGGGTGAAACGGGAATGGTTCACAACTTCTGAATCCACAGGGGTGGCCTCTCCTGCACCAAAACTATCAATTTATCTGTTTCCATCGCCGTGTTCGCCAGATCGCAATCAAACTAGTTTGATTCTCTTCGCCTTCGCCAGACTTCGCGCGATCATGCCGCTTGCAGTGGACGGGGTCCTGTACAAATGATAGTTTGTTAAGAGGCGAACTCTTCGCGCGAAATCGCGTCCAGTGGACGGCCAGCCTTAGGCGCGTCCACTGGACGCGAATTTGCGCGAAGAGGCGAATTTGCAAGTTTTCGCCTCTACGCCTCTTCGCGCGTCGAAACCCCGTCCACTGCACGCCAATTCCTGTCAGTTTCGCCCGTCCTATCAGCTGTTTTGGGTCGAAAGACAGATGAGGTACATTGTTTAGTGAAGTAGTATGGTGACTACACATGTGGGCTAGGTAAAAGGGTGCGCGCAGGTATAGATTCCTCACCGGGTTCGCCTGTTCGCGCGTTCGGAAACAACTGGTTTGGTTCTCTTCGCCTTCGCCAGACTTCGCGCGATCACAGCGCTTCCAGTGAACGGGGTCCTATACAAATGCTAGTGTTTGTTAAGAGGCGAACTCTTCGCGCGAATTCACGTACTTCGCCTCTTCGCCTCTTTGCGCGAATTCGCGTCCAGTGGACGGCCAGCCTTAGCTAAGTCTAGGAGGCTTCAACTTGGGGCTCAATTTTGAGTTACGTGAGATTCCGTTTCACCATCAGATTCAGGGTGGCGGTTAATTAACATTCGGTTAGCTTCAGAAGAGCTCGCTCCAGACGCACGTTCCCACCGAAATTCAACTTATCAGTAACAAAATGAGTGATAACGCCTTGTACTTTACCCACATCATTCAATCTTCCCTATCGTTTCAAGTGTTGCGTTGTTTTGTGTCAACAAAATGGTGGAAGATAGGAAGTGGAGGAGGGACAGTAATTTTTCGAAGGCGGAAGAGGAAATATTGAGGAAGTTGGCGTTGAAGGGAAAAGTGTGATTGAAAATAGGAAAACCGATGCAGTTATGTGCATCGTCAGAAAGAGGCGGAGTGAAGAAGGTGACAGATGATTTCAATTCAACGGCTATTTCCGTTCTTAGGACTACGAAAAAATTACTGTTGAAGTTCAAAAACTTGAACGAGGCGTCCGGAAGAAGAACGCAGTGATAAGGTAAGTAGATAATCTGAGGCACCTTGCACATGTTGACCCGACTTGGGTGATTTGATGGATGGATTCGCGAATGCTTTTTTTTATCTTAAGGCTAGATACCAATACTATGTTTTTGCATTTCCAGGAGCGAGGCCAGAAGGACCAGCGGAGGTGTTCCTTTCGACAAACCCCTTGACGACGTTGAAGAAAGTGAAGGGTATAGTTTCCCAATTATTATCTCACCTGTTTCCCCTTTATTCTCTCATTGTGCGGATGCACTTTCATATTCACTAAAAGAAATTGAGATCGTACCTATGATAATAAAAACAGAATAAGTATATTTGAGGATTCGAGAAGGAGAGGGTGGTAGGGGGAATAAACTGATACGATCGAATAATAATAGATGATTAACTCACACATTCAAGTTGTGGAGCAAAGAATCAAGTAATGAACTCAGCAAATGGTTAGGTTGTTGGTTGGTTATTCTTTGAATAATCAACCTGTTTTCATGCAAATGTCAATCTCTCTGATTCGGCCCAAACATTTTTTTTCTAGGAGTTTTGAAGGTGTTTAGATCAAAATAAGAAAATGTCCGTCCGCTGTCCACACCGATTTTGGTAATGGAAAATTTTCTAAAAATCAGAAATGTGGGTCGAGCACTTCCGGCTCTAGTTTGGCTACTAAATTTTGGACACCGAATCGATTCGAATGAGTCTCCATGCTGCTGGTCCGAGGAATGACTAACCCATGTGAAAGAATTTGCAGCGTTTTATCAATAAACATACGAAC
>CM034000.1:21795548-22031521 GCA_019603395.1 Cyrtorhinus lividipennis | reverse complement strand
TGAATATCAACCTGTTTTCATGATATGGTCAACCTCTCCGATTCGGTTTAAATTTTTTTCTGGACGTTTCATTGTCCTGATCAAAAAAGGTCAATGTCCCCGCCGTACCCGTCCGCCATACGCCATCCGCCGTCCATTGTCCCGCCGTTTTTGGTATTAGAAAATTTTCTAAAAATCGTGAATTTGGGTCAGGGTCTGTTCCCGGCCGAGACGATCTTCGAAACTTTTCAGCCCGATCGACCAATTTGGGGGAGGGGGAGGGTAGGGGCCAAAATGTGTTTTTTAAAAAATGGATTTTCGAGATTTTGGGTGATTTAGGCGAGTGGGGTGTCATTCTCTACTAAATTTGGACGCTGAAACCAATAAAATGGGTCCCAGAACATTGCACCCACTGGAAGAAGTAATGGGTCTATTGGGTTTTATTACCCATTTTGAATATTGTTGTTCAGATTTCTGCTACCTAGGCGAGTAGGGTGTCATTTTCCACTAAATTTTGAGCCTGAATCAATAAAATGGGTCCCAGAACATTGGCACCCACTGGAAGAAGTATGGTCATATTGGGTATTATATTACCCATTTTTATATGTGTGTTTAGGATTTCTGCTACCTAGGGTGTGGGGTATCATTTTCCACTAAATTTGGACGCTGAATTCAATGAGTGTGGTCCCAGAACGATTGGCACCCACCGGAAGAAGTTATGGGTCAAAATGGGTATGTATCCACCCATTTTGTATTGTCAGGATTTCTGGTACCTAGGCGTGTGGGGTATCATTTTCCACTAAATTTTGGACCCTGAACCGATTGGAATCAACCCAGGACTCACCACACTCACTGTTTCCCCCCATTTTCCTCATGCTCCTTGTCCGAGCAATAACTAACCCCTGTGGAAGTATTAGCAGTATTTTCTACGCTTCATGTGAATAATAGTGTTTACTCTAGGTTGGATTGTAGGTAATAACCGGGATGAACTTATTTTCTCCCTTATTTCCTAACCACAAGGCATCACCTTTCCTCGCCTTCAAATAAAAATCTCATGAGCGCCATTTAGCCACTACAGGCTGAACCCAACAGCTACAAAGAAAGAATGCCGTTTGGGGTGAATCAACCATTCTTGGCAAATATGCATAAGAGGGAAAGGTTCGATCGGACAGAGAGGGTTGTTTGGCGTGTCAGTTTGAGGACACCACAGACATGAACGAGTAACACGTCTTTCATCCTCAACAGGTCCTCATCATTTTGTTTGACCAACTTCACACCGGTACCCAACAGCCGTTCTTTACAAGTTGCTTTCCCCTCTTTTCCAAAGCCGAAAATTGGTTCTGAGTCTATCCACTACAGAGATAACGCTCCGCCCAACAAAAACGTCTTGTAAACACCCCAAAGCAAACACTTTTTTCCCCCTCCCGACTGGAAACGGGAAAACTCAACTGTGCTCGAGGGGGTATTAGAAGAATTGATGACAGAGCTGAGTGAATAGAAAGAAACGTCACGGAAGAGGTAACAGGGTCACCCGTCTAACTGAATTTAATACGCTTAAAGTGTTGGAAAAAGCTCTTCTTAACGTACACCTTTTGAATAATTCACGACTCGAGAGAGAGAACAGTGTTGTTCCATATAGAATCGGTGTTGAGGCCTTGTCAGCGCTCAGGCTGAGTTGGAAGTTTCAAATCTGACGGGACGAGCTGAATACAACTGCTTAAAAGTATATTCAAATGGGCAATGTAGAGGGGGAACGGAGTGAACATATTTATTTTCGCCCAGCGTGCAAATCCTCACAATGATTAACGCGCTGTGGAAAGCTCAGAATTTCCAATGACGAATTGAAACACGTGTTCACCTATGTGTGCCAAAACCAGTGTGGTCCCCGTTTGCTGACTTCGTTGACATTCACTAAAAATAATTTATTGTCGTGTTATAAAAGCTTAATGTATTGTCAAGAGCAAGGTGAGGGCGCATGCGTCTGACGTCAGTAGTTATGTACTGAATTTGATTTGTAGGAGAGAACATTATAGCCATTTTAACCATAATTTAAGCCAGGTGGAAGTGACGGTGGACGGATGTTTGGCCATTTGCCTAATATGAAACGCCCCAAAAAATTGGGGCATATAGGGGAGGTTGAATATTGCGGATAATAAAGGTGGATTATTCAAGGAATAACCAACCAAAACCACTGCAAATCCTTCATAAGGTTTGGTTATTCTCAAGGAGTTGACTCACAAGCTTTACTTGTCAAATTTGGGGAAGGTATGGGAAACCTTGGAACAGGAGCAAGGGGACTTACTATAATCGATTCATGTCCAAAATTTAGAGGAAAATGATACCCCACACGACCAAAAATTAACAAAACCAGATGGACAAATGAAGAAAGAAAGAAAGACAACAAACGAAATTATAATTCAACTCAGCTATTTGTAAACCACACAAACCAGGAACTCCATCTAAACGACCTAAAAAGGAATGTATATTCCGCTATGGAAATAATTTCATGACCAATGTAAAAAGTATTCCACGATCGAGGAACGAAATGGGCAACTAAAAGGAAAATGTTTCATGTGTTCCAGAGACAATATATAGCTAAAATTTGTACTGCTGAGGCAAAGAAATACTTTCACTGTAAAACCATAAGAAAACATAATGTCAGCTTGTGCCCAAAAATTCAAAATTTCGTCAACCAACAAACCTACCAGCGTGTTAGTCTCAAGCTCAAATGAGAGCACAATTTTGCAAACTGCTATGGCATACATTGGTGGAGAAGACAACAGGCAATAGTAGTGTTTACACTGGTAGCCAGAAATCATATATCACATGGTGGAAAAATTAACAAACTCAGATTGACACCAAAAGAAGAAAGTGAATTGAAGTCTATACCTTTGTAGTATGAAACCGAAAATTGTCAAAACAAAACTTGTCGCACTGAAAATAAATATCCAACAACAAATATGGTGAAGTGTTAGCCTATGCCTCCCACGAATAACAGATAACATCCCGGCATTAAAGCCAGTGCACTTGTGAAATGTGCCGAAATTCGTATGACTGCCCTGTCAGGGAGTCCCCAAAGAAAGGCAGGTTGTTGTGCATACACATCAACCCAGTCAAAATTATGTAAAATCTCCACCATGTGGTAAATTTACCAGATTTACCAAATTCCAATTTAGTTTATTGCCTAGGTATCTTATCGTATTCAGCGTAATTATTTGGAGTTACCTTTCGAACTGACATCGTGGGATTCTACAATTCCTTTAGGAATTGAGGAATCCGTTTCATTGACTAAGACAATACTTATAGTCTTTCGGACCTTTAGGTCCAGCAGAGCACCAACCTCCCCTTTTTTCTCTGCCCCAGTCCTCTCTGAGTATGAACCATACACTTCGGTTCAATCGCCCCGGCAACCATTTGTATCACCGAGGCTTTCCAATTTCCTTTATCAATCATGCAAATATGATCGTTAATCTAAACAAGTACAATGACCAGCAAATTGTTAATTCAGAATATTCTTTTGTACATACCTCAAACCTCTTCATTTGGTTGCTTTCACAAAAACTGACCTGACTCTGACCTCTCTAGTGCGAGCCCCTTTTATACCTTTCCGTACTTTCGCACTCAGCCCAGCAGCGCATTTTGGAAGATGTGTTTCAATACCTTTCTTGCTTTTCCCTGGTTCTCTGTGCTTCCCTACTTTGCTCGACAGAGAGCGTTCGGAAGTTTTCTTTCAATCACCCTTTGCCTTTTGCAACACAACGCCAAGGTAGCAGAAATCTCGAACTCACTCATTCAAACATGGGGAAAATGGGGAAACAGTGGTGGCGGGTCCCGGACCCAGCTGTTTGCAGAGAGCAAACATTTCTACAGTGCCTAACAAATGGGATACCATTCATTCCCAATTATATCCGCATTATCTTGTTCTCACAAATTTTTTTTTTTTTTTTTAGAATTTCTGTGAATCTACCTCCCTTACCATTTGTTCCTCTTTCAAAGCAAATTTCAGTGTCAGTCTTGTTTAGTATATATAAAAGTAAATGATTAGTGATGTTCTCATTATGCAACCCCAATGCAACCACTCAAGAAGCGGAAGATGCAGAACCAGCCGCAACGACTTCAGCAGTTCATGGAATGAAAAGGAAGAGGTGTTATTTATGCAAGAAAAAAAGACTCAAAAGTAAAATACTCCTTGTTCTGTATGTAAAATCATATACGAAGATATGGGGGAGAATGATACATGTCCATAAAACATGATTTCGAGAAAAAACATTTTTAAGGTGCAAAACGCATAAAACAAGGGTTATCATCTAATTCAAAAAATAATTTGTGCATGCTGCGTAATATTTAATAATCGATAATACAAGTGCTAGCTACGGTAATAGGCAACAAGGGCACTCATATCTCATTTTGGTAACATTGGACAAGAACCATTCTTCCCCTGTACTCTTCATAAAAATACACAGAACTCAAACAGTAGTTTGTTTGAACTGTAAAACTTGAGGTACCTTATGTTCCTACTGAGAGAGCCACACTAAAATTGAGGCCGTAAAATAATGAGAATCGAGACTGAAACTTAAAATGTAATAGATTGTCTTATACTTCAAGTTGTTGAACTTTTTTCTGTATATTTACTTTGTCAAACCCTTTGGTAAACTTGTTCAATAGTTTCAGTTTTGTGAAGTAAAAT
Organism: Cyrtorhinus lividipennis; assembly: GCA_019603395.1. Classification (NCBI taxonomy): domain Eukaryota; kingdom Metazoa; phylum Arthropoda; class Insecta; order Hemiptera; family Miridae; genus Cyrtorhinus; species Cyrtorhinus lividipennis. Next base: position 22,026,855 of record CM034000.1, on the reverse strand, counting down.
GAGAAATGTGTATGTTAGGTATAACATTTTGGTTGGTTATTCCTTGAATATTCAACCTATGTTTTCATGCAAATGGTCAATCTCTCCGATTCGGCTCAAATTTTTTTTCTGGAAGTTTCATGGTGTCTAGATCAAAAAAGGTTAATGTCCGTCCGCCGTACGCCGTTCATTGTCCGCGCCGTTTTCGGTAGTAGAAAATTTTCTAAAAATCTGAAATTTGGGCAACAAGGGTCAGTTCCCGGCCTATCACAGTCCTCGAAACTTTTCAGCCCGATTGGACCAAATTTGGGCAGAGTAGGGGTCAAAATGAGTTTTTTGAAAAATGGATTTTTCGAGATTTTGGGCGATCTAGGCAAGTAGGGTATCATTTTCCACTAAATATTGGACGCCGAATCTAATGAAATGGGCCCCAGAACGATTGGCACTCACTGGAAGAAGTTATGGGTCAAACTGGGTATATATTACCCATTTTGAATATATGTTGTCGGGATTTCTGGTACCTAGGCGTGTGGGGTATAATTTTCCACTAAATCTTGGACGCTGAACTCAATGAAGTGGGTCCCAGAACGATTGGCACCCACCGGAAGAAGTTATGGGTCAAAATGGGTATGTATCCACCCATTTTGTATGTGTCAAGATTTCTGGTGCCTAGGCGTGTGGGGTATAATTTTCCACTAAATTTAGGACCGTGAATCGATTGGAATGGGTCCGGGAACCGCCACACCCACTGTTTCCCCCATCCGAGGAATAACCAACCTGTGTGTAAGAAGTAACAGGGTTTTTAATTATTTGCGCTGAGCCTATTAGATATTCTTATCCAGGTGGTTGGTCTAGTGGATAGTTCCCAACTTAGCTTCAACTCGCAAGGGAACATCCTACTTGTATTGAATCCACACAAAATATCATCCAGGATTCTTTGTAAATTGAAAAATTTTTTTTCGATTCGCAGTTGGATACGAAAGAGGGTGTCACTGGAAGGAATCCTCCCCTCCCACTTGTGCCAGAAGTGGGGAAAAACGGGGAAACGGGGAGGTGGCTTTGTGGTGGGGGAAAACTCGGGCCACAAGTGGTTCGCCCCTGCTCGATGCCCAGGCTTTCCCAGTCTCACCCCCGCCCGCCCCCCGAAGCCACGCGCCGCCCCTTTAGCCCCAACTAAACTCCGCTCAAGCTCCTCCGTCGGTTACATCTTTTCCACTCTCGTCCTAACAACAGGTAAATACTCATAAAACTCTCCTAAATCCGTTCTCGTTTAAACTTACAGTTATATATTTTTATTTTTCGCTTTCTCCAGAGTAGTTTTATTATTGAAGGAAGGATGAAAAACATCGCGGGTTTTTTTTATGTAGCGAGTTTTCGCCTGTGTACTTTCACTATTCCTGGGGTTTCCTCCTCTCGTGTTTCCATTCATCTTAAGAGAGTTTTTCAGCGCTAGGGTACACTTGTGACGCGTCTGCGCCACTGTTCTCCCACCCCCCTCCTCCTCCATCATCTCCACAAACAGGACCGACTCTCATTACGGGTCGATATACCTCGCGATCCTCGACTGCCTCGCAAATGTCCTCTTTTTTACTCTTCAAACAACCTCGACGTGCTCCAGCAGGAAAAAACCTTATTTTTACATTCCCCGTGTATTAACCCTCTCTAGGGCTCAAAGCCTTCGAAGAAAAAAAATCCCATCCTCGCCATCCGACGCAAAATTACACTTCAGGACCGCTAAACGGTTGTTAACTCACCCCCAATTACCCCACTACCCCCATCCCAGTGCATGTCCTATCCAGTCCCACTCTTGAAAAAAAAGGAAAGCGATAGTACGTTTTTATTTTTAATTCAACTAAGATTTTATATTTTTCGTGTACTTTCAAACTGAGTTTCCTCGTCCCGCCCAGTCAGCCGCTGCGCGTACCACCCACGCTGCATGACAAAATAAAGAGACGCTAGCAAGCTCTGCAAAATTGTCAATACACTCTTCCTAGCACTACCGGTATATGCCTTCTCTTCCTCAATGACCAGTAATTCATAAAAGTTATAGGTCCGTTGTTTCTATTAGGCCGTTGCTCGTTAAAGTACGCTTACTGGGTAATACATCGACGCTTTACTTTTGCTTTTTTTACGGTTGTTCGTCCTTCAGACTTTGTGTAAATAATTTTGTAGTTTTTCTGCCCATTTCGTTGTTTGCGTGAGTTGTGTTATTCGGTAGGCATTGGTTGTTATAGCAACCAGGAGCGGAGCCGGACTGAAAACCAGCTGATAATTGACTGATGTGCGGATTCGTGTAGAAACTTTTGCTGTCACCGCTTCAAGTTCTGAAATTAATCAAAGTTTAAACCGTTTTCCGTTTCTTTTGAGAGTTTTTATTGTCGCTTTGTTTGTTCGCTTCCCCGAACAAACATTTGGTGCCGAAACCCGGGAAATTCCATCGTCCAAGTTCGAGCCGAGTCCGACCGGACGATTAGGTTAGTTCGCCACGTGGACACAACTAATTTTCAACTAATCATGCCTCGAAAGAAATCCATTCGTCAACCCGATCCTGACCTACCGGGAAGTGCTTGTGACGAACTCGATGCAAGCGTTCCGCAAAGTCTCGGTGATAGTCAGTACGAACTTTATCGACAGATCCGTCGTTGGGTACTTCATGTTGAACCTATCATCAGCCGCGACGTTGGCCCCTCGCTAAACCAGGTCATCCGTGACAGCGTTGATCGAGGCCAGATCTTCCTTGAGAAGATAGAAACGGCCGAATTTGATCAACAATTTGAGAGGAAATTGATTGAACGGATCACTGATCTCCTCATAGAGTTGTCGGGAAAAACTCATGTGTCTTCCAATCCTAATGCAACTGCTGACGCCCCAGTTTTCACCTCGTCAAATCGCATCTACGCTGCAATCAAAGTAATGAACGAATTACTAACAACCGTGCCCATTTTCCGCGGAGAAATTCACCGATTTGCCGAATTTAAGATTTTGTTTGATCGTGCTGTTCACAACTCCTCTGAGGTTCCTGATGAGGTGAAATACGAAAAACTAATGTCGAAGCTTTCGCCCGATCTACGCTCCTCATTTTCCGGAAAAAATTACAATCAGCTCTATTCCGCCTTGGTGTCTGAGAACTCATCGAAATACCGCCTCGCTCGTTCGGTATTCTGCCAGCGGGATAAAATTCCGATGCTAGACAAACCATCCTCTAATGACCTTGAGGCTTTTGTTAATGAAGCACGATCATGGATCGGACTCATGAAGAACCTCCCCGCTCAAAGTTTGGAGGATTATCTTCTCTTTGAATCCCTGTTTTGTAATTTAAACCTCGAGTTGAAAAATAAATTCAACCGGGAAGTCATGGAGCAAATGGACAGTATTCCCAGTCATGCTCAGCTATTGGAATTTGTTGAGCGGGAGCTCCGAGTCACTCGTCTGATCCCAGAAGCCACTCGTTTCCAAACTTCCGCTCCACGTACTCGTTCCCCAAAAGTATTTCGGAGCTCTACTTCTGCCGCTATCAGTTCTACCGCTTCTGTTGCTGTTTCTGCCCCCGCTTTGCCCGCTGTCTCCGCTCAATCACCAATGCCTGCTCGTCGCGGCTCCTGTAACTTTTGTAAAGGCGAACACTTCATGTTCCGATGCGCCAAATTCAAGGCTCTAAGCGTATTGGATCGGCGCAGGACCGTCAGCTCCATTGGAGCCTGCCAGAACTGCCTTTCAACTCTTCACCCAACCAACCGCTGCCGAGCTGACCGAAGGTGTTCTTGCGGCCAGGATCATCACCCTCTCCTTCACGCAAATGAAGAACGCCCTGTATCCCCGTCTACTTCAGAGGAACGTTGCTTCGAACCTTCTCGTCAGTACCACGCCCCGCTGGAACCTTCTCCCCGCTTATGACAAAGGTATGCCGATATTCAACCTAATGCTTTCCCGATATCACTATCTCACGCAAATAAAAGTTCCTGCTTGTTAACTGATGAAATTCCAACCGTTCTTCCTTGTTCTTTGGGGAGTGATAGAATGTTGATACCTAGGACTGGGGAGATTAAAGAAAAACAATTGCCAAAACATTGCGGTGTTATACATAGGTCCTCATGTTCCCCTTGTTCTTCCTCATCCCTTTGTCCCCGTTTGCCATGTAAGGGCCCGTTTCCCAGGACAATGTCATCCAGCTTAAAATTGGCTGGCTTGCCTCCCGTCAACAAGAACAACGTCTCCGCCAAACCCTGCTTGAAGCTATCCCGTTGGGGGCTCCTTCCAACTGCAATGGTTCCGATCTCCTCCTGTTATGGAGAACCCGTTACTTTTCGAGCATTGTTAGATTCAGGCAGTGAAACGAATATTGTTAGCCCTGAAGTGGTTCGCAAGTTGCAAGTCCCGCTAATTCCCTTCAAAATGGTTTTTTTCCGGAATTGGTAATAATTCCACCTCTGTCAAAAATCAGGTCACCCTTCAGTTACATACCCGTTCTGGTAGAGTCATCCCGTTTATAGCGTTTGTTATGGACAATACCGTGTTACCGCTTCCCAGTTCTACCATGGACCCCAAGTTGTGGTCGGGCGTGGCCCCCAAGGACTCCCAATTGGCGGATTCTCATTTTCACACCTCCCTACCCGTTTCCCTTATTCTGGGAGCTGACATGCTTTCCCAAGTACTCCACGGATCTCTCAAGCCCGGTATCTGGGAATCGGACCTTGGAACGATAATAACTGGTCCCATTCCACCACCCAAGAAAAAGTCAGTTAGCTTCAGCCGTTACAACTATGTGTCTACCTACTGCGCTGACCAACCAGTGACTGTTTTAGAGCATGTTCCACCCAAAGAAAGAAAGTCACCGTCTTACCAGTGCACTTTCACTCCTCGTCCTCACCCTCCGTCTTTCATATCCGAAAATTATTATTCCATAGTTCTCGAAGATATTTCCGCTTGCTTTAAATTACTAATGGCAAGGCCGAATACTAAATTTCCGTCTCAAGACCCATCTGATGCATCGCAAACTAGAGTTCCTATTCGTAACCTGTTTTCTGTTGTTCCACCCATTGAGACTACTGGAAGCGCAACATCGCTATTCAAGCTAGCAGTTGGAGCGAGCACCTATGACTTGCAACCGGTCAAACCCAGCCTGGCTCTCGTTTCTTCTAGAGTCAAATCAATCGGAAGTGAGATTCACGATCAAGGTCCTAGTTCCATGCCGTCCACTGATGATCTTCTACGTCGAATGTTTGAAATCGAATCTGTTGAACCAGTGTTGCCCTGGACACCCGATGAGAATCGTGCTGAGCAACTGTTTTTAGAATCTGTCCATAGAGATGCCAGTGGTCGATATACCGTTTCGCTTCCATTTTCAGAACCCCCTGCTGTACTTGGTGAATCTCGCCATATTGCTATGCGTCAACTCTATAGATTGGAAAAGCGTTTGAAGAACAACCCCATTTTGGCTGCTGCTTACCGAGCCTTCATGAAAGATTATTTGGATTCCGGTCATATGAGGCCGCTGACCTTTGATGACGTTCACCGTTCTCCAAATTACTACATTCCTCACCATGCTGTTCATAGAGAAAGTGATCCTCCTGACAAGATTCGCGTCGTTTTTAACGCTTCCCAAAGAACCACGAACGGACGATCCTTGAATGAAATACTGCTAGTTGGCCCAAAAATGCAACCCGATATCTATATCATGGTCATCCGGTTCCGTTCTTTTCGTTACGTCTTTATTTCTGATATTCGTCAGATGTTTAGGCAGATTCGACATACCAATGACGATCAGGATGTGTTGAGAATTGTTTGGCGCGACCTTCCTGATAAACCTGTTCAAGACTACGCGCTCACCACTGTAACCTATGGAACCGCTTCTGCTCCTTTTCTAGCCAATAGAGTACTACGCCATCTAGCCGATGAGAGTGAAGAAACTCATCCCATAGCCTCTCAGACCCTCAAAAATAACACCTATGTTGATGATGTTCATGGCGGGGGGAGCTCGTTAGAACTGGCTTTGCAAGCCAGAGATGAGCTGATTAATCTACTGAACACAGCTGGATTGGAACTTCGCAAATGGGCCTCTAATTCGAATCAGCTGTTAGCCGGAATTCCCGATGAGCACTGCCTACCCGGCTCAGAACATGTTTCTCTGACGTCTGATGAAGAGAAACCATTGAAAATGCTTGGTGTGGCCTGGAATCCAGCAACCGATACCTTTTATTTCAAGGTCCCTGTTTCCACCTCTGTCCACACTAAAAGAGAACTTGCAAGTCACGTCGGGCGAATTTATGACCCTGCTGGTTGGGTGATGCCTGTTTCAGTCTATGCTCGCTTTATCCAACGGGAGATATGTCGCTCCAAGTTTAACTGGGACGACCCGTTGCCTGCCTCCTTCGTTTATGATTGGGAAAAGTTAGCCAATACTCTCCATCAACTTCGCGTTATTGCCATTCCACGTCACATCCGTACTGATGCTCCCGTTCAATGGTTAGTAGGCTTTTCGGACGCTTCTGAGAAAGCCTACGCTGCCTCGGTTTACCATGTTTCATTGATGCACGGAATGTTTGCCTCCCGTTTGGTCTTAGCTCGTGCCAAAATTGCTCCAATGAAACCTGAATCAATCCCTCGTCTGGAACTGTTATCTGCTGAGTTACTTGCTAAGACTGTGTCTAAGGTACGAGAAGAATACCCGCTCATTCCTGCTTCTTCAGTTGTGGCTTGTTCAGATAGTACCATCGCTCTATCTTGGCTCACTGCCGAACCCGCTCCCACGTGGAAGGTGTTTGTTGGCAATCGCGTAGCAAGGACCTTGTCTCATCTTCCAAAGGATCACTGGTTCCATGTATGTTCTGCAGATAACCCTGCTGATGTAGCCTCCCGTGGTGCTCGTCCCGATCAATTGGTTGATTGCTCTCTCTGGTGGAATGGTCCAATATGGTTGAAATCCGATAGGTGGAAATGGCCAATTAAGCGAATTCGCCCAGATTTGAAGCTTGCCTCTGTTTCAGAAGAAATTCGATCATCTTCCCTTATCACTGCTGCCGTTGTTTCCAAAATTGACTGGGAAGCCCATTTTAGTTCGTACTCCCTCCTGCGAAGGGTCACTGCTTGGATGCTCCGTTTCGTTGACAACTGTAAAACCAGAGGAACCAGGCCTTCTGGTTCAATTAGAACACCTTTGACCACCTCTGAGCTGAAGAAGGCCGATCTCTTACTCGTTCGCCGCTCTCAGGATAGAAGTCTCACTGATGTTAAACACGCCGTTAATAAGAAGACCTCACCGACTAAACTTATGAAGCAATTGGCGGTTTTTCAGGATGCTAATGGGATCCTGAGAGTGGGTGGCCGTCTAGAGAACATGAACAGTTCATACGAGACGTGTCACCCAATACTGATCCATCAGTCCGATTTACTCTCTCCGCTTCTCATTCGTCATGCTCACGTCTCATGCCTGCATGTAGGACCTAGAGCCACATTAGCACATTTGCGCACCCGTTACTGGATCATCAATGGGAGGAATGCCGTTAATAAAATCCTCGCTGGTTGCACACGTTGTTTTTCAATTAAACCCAGGCCATTCCAGCCGCCAATGGGGCAGCTCCCGGAAGAAAGAGTTAACCGCGCATTTGCTTTTGAGCAAGTTGGTGTTGATTTTTGTGGACCGTTCACCGTTTCTGTAGCCGGGCTTCGTGGTGCTCGTGCCGTTGAAGTTTATCTTGCGATATTTGTTTGTTTTGCGACTAAGGCCGTCCACATGGAAGTTGTGATGGACCTCAGCACTGATGGGTTCCTCCAATGCTTGGAGCGTTTTATGGGCCGTCGTGGTGTCCCTTCCGTTGTGTGGAGCGATAATGGTCGCAACTTCCTAGGCGCATCTAATCTGCTCAAAAAACTCCGCTTGGAGTCCTCAACTAACATCGATCATACCATTGCCGAACGTCTAGCTAACCGAGGTGTTGAGTGGAAATTCATCCCACCTCGTGCCCCTCATTTTGGAGGATTGTGGGAAGCTGCCGTAAAATCTGCCAAACGACTTCTGCTGGTTAATCTGCGAAACCAGACCCCGACTCTTCAGACCTTCAGCACAATCACTGTTAGAATCGAGGCAATTCTTAACAGCCGACCATTGGTTCACCAATCTGCCTCACCCGACGACGTGCTCATCCTTACACCCGCTCACTTCCTCATTCAGCGACCTCTGACCGCTCTTCCCGAAAGTAATGTTCACGACTTCAGTTCTCGGTTGGCGCCTAAGTGGAAGTTTGTCTCAGATCTCGTTACCAACTTCTGGAAAAGGTGGCAATCCGAATATTTGCTTGATCTCCAGACCCGTTCAAAGTGGAACACTCCCAGTAGCCCTGCAGCTGTAGGAGATGTTGTTTTGCTTAGGGAAGATAACGTACCCCCCTTGTCATGGCCAATGGGGATGATAATCAACCTGATCCCTGGTAATGATAATATTCCCCGGGTAGCTAGAGTGCGCACTGGAAGCGGAGAAAAGCTCCGCCCGTTAGTTAAACTGTGCCCCTTACCCAAGGACAGTTAGATTCGAATGAGTGACTCATTGGTGGGGGGAGGATGTTCGTCCTTCAGACTTTGTGTAAATAATTTTGTAGTTTTTCTGCCCATTTCGTTGTTTGCGTGAGTTGTGTTATTCGGTAGGCATTGGTTGTTATAGCAACCAGGAGCGGAGCCGGACTGAAAACCAGCTGATAATTGACTGATGTGCGGATTCGTGTAGAAACTTTTGCTGTCACCGCTTCAAGTTCTGAAATTAATCAAAGTTTAAACCGTTTTCCGTTTCTTTTGAGAGTTTTTATTGTCGCTTTGTTTGTTCGCTTCCCCGAACAAACAACGGTTTTGTTGCTTTGAAGTTGGAGCTCACGCTTGGAGGGCTCATTTGGGTACCTCAAATGTTCGGAGAACGGGTTGTTATTATAGCAACCTGGAGCTAGAATGGTATGTTATTTTATAAGAATAAAAGCTATGAGGACGGTTTAACAGACAACTATGTAAGCCAACGAATATAATACGCACTTACTGAATAATATTAAAATTTGGGAAACAAGGAGAATTTTAGTGAGAGTAGATTGCATAATGGCAATTTTGTAACCTCAATCCCATTACTAGGTTTTTACACGTAACTCGTACATTGTGGTAGGACGATGTATCATCACAATATTGGTTCGCTCTCTGCTTCCCTTCGATGTTTTTCTTTGAATTTCTATGGAGCGTAATTTTAAAAATAATTCAACAGACCTTGAATCATGGTCGTGGATCAAATTTTGAATTTTTCCTGAATTTCATCGTGGAGGGAAGACCACCGAACAAGGGCAATTTAGCCAGTAGTAGGTATTACTAGGTTCACCTTTTCCTTTTTCAAAACTATCGGTGACCTTGTTAATCTCACCTAATTTTTCCTCAAGGCTTAGTTTTTTCTTCTCAAACTCTGACATCTGCGGACCGAAGCTCTTATATATACCGGAAATCGCTGTAAAACCCACACCAGGGCATTGGAAAATGGGTTTGCTAACTGAATCACGAAATCGCTTGCCCGCTAGGTGTCCTTTCATACAGGTTTAATTGTTTTAAGCATTCCCCTTTTGTATAGAAAACGTGAACGATTTATGAAAATCCTGATAAAATACCAACCAGTTTGACTTATATTTAGAGAAGCTTTCGCTGTATAGTCGGTATTCAAGGCAGGTAGGGTAAAAATAAATTTTGCTTTGAAAGTAGAGGGCAGGAGCCTTACTCGTGTCAAGTGGAGTGAGAAAATTAACGTAGAGAACGGAAAGGAGTATGCTCAGTCAGACCTGAAGCCCGGGGCTAACCCTCGCTCCTGGAGGTGTTTTACAATTCAGTACTTTACCTTCCGTTATTCCGTCGGTGGAGTCGTTGAACGGTTGAAAATGCGCACTTCGAAGGTATTTATTCGTGCGAGAAAATTATTTGAACGGGCTTAGAGCCCCTATAGGGTGCTGGGTATTCAGGGCATCTGTTTCAGTTGGGTGAATCTAGATTTTGTCGAACAGGAAATTCAATATGTACTTGAGAGGCGGTAGGCGTGATTTGATGCCAAAGCTTCGCAGGTCTTGGGTCCTATCCGATGCCAACTGTTGGCGCTTAGCTCCTTTTTGTACCTAAACCATCCAAATCCCATCGGTCAACTTGAGAGCTCAAAATTTTATTTCGATTATAGTCTCGTGTACGCGTCGATGGGTATCGAGGGTTGAACTGTATTCGATGATTCGATTACACTGTATCGCGCTTCCAGAGGGATCATATCGTCTCTCGGAACGGATTTCCCTTTCCAATCGCCATCTGCATTTTCATCTCTCACTAACCTACCGTTTCGCTCAATGTGTTGGATCCGATTTAAATCTAAAGAGAAAATGCAACAGGGGAACGCCAATCCATTCGCGGATTTTATTAATTGTGCGGTTATTAGTATACTGAGCATGCTCACGGGTCGTTCTAAATTGCCACCATTAATAATTAGGAAGTAAATCTTTTCCACTGGTGGACCTGTGCGAGTTCCTCTCAAACTTAGCCGGTGCAAACCTTTCACCAGGTGCGCAGATTCTAAATCCGCAGTAAGGGCAATCAAACTAATTTCCATTCCGCCTCTGTTTTGAACTAGTTGGTTCTAACTTCTCGCCATCTCGGTCGCCTCAGAGTCAACGTTTGGTAATGTAAAGTTTGAAAACGTTGTTGCTGGCGCCGATGCTCATTACTAGAAGCAGAACCGCTTCAAGTTGAGACCCTTTGTGGTGTGACACACCACTTCGTCGAGGAAAATTAATGTGATGAGGTACATTATAACTTTGTTGATGTTGGTAGGTGGTACCTACTCTCTCCCGGGGCTCTTTCCTTAGCTGACAATGTTTAATTTCCAGGCAATGGCCTCATTCCTGTCTTAAGATGTTGGACTTCTCAATGCTGCTGTTGTTTTCGCGTGAAACGCGTGATGATGGAAAAACCCAGTAGAAATTCGAAGCAGACGTTTGCAGCAGTTACAATTGGAAAAGTTGCTAGAAGCTGAAGTGCCATTTCCCTGAGGGGTTGAACTGCTTTGTACATAAATACCATCAGTGAATTGTTAGAGTAAGAAGGGTGTACACAGATAGAGCGGTTAGAGTGAACGTTCGTCGTTGTTGTTAGAGCAGCTCTTACTGTAGCATGTGCCTAGTCAAATGTATAGAGCATCCATTCCATCAAAACCTACCGGTTTTATCCACAAACTTGGCACTATTTCTCTTCAAAAAGAGATAGTAGTGTTGAATATTAGATGAGCCCTAAGTAGCGTTCCATAGGGAGTACAAACCGAGAAGAATTTTTCTCTTTTGGAGTCTCCATATCTTCAACAGAATATTCATAACAAGGTACGTCTTTTTCCTGTTTCCAGTCCCCCTCGCGAGAGAGAAAAAGAAAGTTTTCATGCCATTTGGCGAGTTCTTGTGGAGCAGAAAGGAAGAGAATGTTTCGTGACTTTTTTGTCTGGAAAAGAGAGAAAACTGATACTTACCTAATGGAGTTCTGAATCCTCGAGAAGTAGCTATCGTACGGAACTGAGCGAGAAAGGAAACGAGCAAAAGAAAGCTCACAGAAAGACCGATAATATTTTTTCGTATTTCCACATTTTGAGATCTTATTGCGGATCCCTTGAATATTCTTGAACTGATGACTGATGAACTTGAACGTAGAAATGTTTACGTATCTCCTCTACTAAACGATAAATCTGTATCTTCGACGTGCTATTTTGGCACCCATCAATTTTCCTAAACGGCATTCCTCCTTTTCCTCGGAAATGATACGCCTTATCTGCTGTTCACACGTTTTATCACATAATATGATTCATTTATCATATCAATAATTTACACTTTCGGGTTTCTGTTTAGCTGGACCGGTGATGTAGGATTGGATTCAATTGTTTGACAACCAATGAACTTCATTTATCTGTCTACTTATTAATTTTCACAACTACATTTTCATCTTAATATCTAAAGTTACAGAGATACAAGTCTGTGGTCATCAAAATCATTAATCGCACCGAGGTTAGTGCACCAAACATCATGGCTGAAGAAAAATTGTTATTACAATACCATTCAACTTTTACGAGGTCCGTCGTTTTGATTGTTGGTTTTATGCTGATCACTCGCTTTTCTGAATTCACTTCTACGTACTACATTACAAATACGTTCATGCGTATGAGCCTGAAGTCTGCTCAAATAATAGAAGTGAAAAGTATAATTTTCACTTTCTTTAAAATTACAACTGGAATGGTGCTGTTTCCTGCGATTCTTGCAGACTGCTACTTTGGTGAGTTTGATTCATTTAGAAATTCTACGCTTAAACAAGTCTCAAGGTTTTCCCTATAGTTTCCTATAGATCAATTTTGACTCTATAAGTAGGCGGCCACCTTTTCCTTAGCTGATCACTCACAAATGGTTAGTGCAGCGGCGTGCCTTCTATGGCGTTCATCGATGTCCCGTTCAGCTCTTGGGTGTCTAACATAGACTACATGTCTAATGCGTCTAAACTGTGTGGTGACCGAATAACTGGTACACAAAATTTATGAAATTTACTTCCTCGAGTCCTATGGGAGGAGTTGAAGTAGTGCTATTCGGAGGGCACGAAATGGCAGCGAAGAGAAGAATAAGATGTATTCATTATGTTGCTATGTACTGTTACTACATTTCCCCGCATCCTCTCACTATTATTTGTGAGCGTCAAGTTACAGAACGTTGTAGCGAATCAATTGGAAAATTTGACTCAAGATTACTACACTCGTCACGTGAGCAGAACAATTTCATGATACGAGCTTGAAACGTTTTTGTCGAGAGTATTGCCAAAACGTGGGATGCAGACTCACAACGAGGTACTTACGCGGTGGAGCTATTCACTGTGTAGGTAAAAGGTGCGCCCACACGAAATGAGATTGCCATGTGCCGCATACCAACCCTTCGATTTATCTAACCGGGATTGCGAGCCGTGACGGGGAAGCTGCTGAATGAATAAAGTTTGATCGAGATATGAGGGAACAACCTTTGACCCGAACTCCCTTCCATAAACTTTACTTATCCGTTGATCCTCAGTCGTTCCTCGCAGAAAAAGTAATTTCAAAACCACCAGGATTTACTAGTGGTTTTACTCTCTTGGCCATCACGGAGACAGTCGTGTCAACATGCTCATAATCCCTGCTTCACTGTCAACATCCGAACACGAACGATTGAATGCTTCTGCGAATCGTTTTAGATCTGATGCTCATTTTGTAGAAACAGTCCAATTTCTTGGATAAGGCATGTAAAGGAACTAGAGTCTCTTTTATAGTCCGCCTGTCAATGACGTCTAGCGTCAAAAGCGCTCGATTACTATCCCAATGTTGATAAGACCGACCCTTCCTCTTATAAATATATTCGCACTACCTTATAAACGAAACTAACGTCTTGCCTACATTTCTAATGTTCCTGAACAGGCAAAAAGCGTCTCCTCAAATCTTCATGATCTTTTAATGTTATACCTGATTTTTAAAATCACGTACTACTTTTCCCATGTAATAAATTATGATTATTATGGGTCAATTAAGTAAATGAATAAAGGTTTCATAAACTCAATAGCGATCACTTTCCACCTTTCATTCAAGTAGGCCCTCTTTGCCTGATTTCTTACTGGAATATATTTTCTTTCCAGACAAAATCTACGTATTGAAAGTAATGAGCATACTGGGATCTCTGGCACCTTGCCTTCTTACGACGCTGGCCTTCGTTTGCGCGGATTTCTCATATTCCTCTCAATACGAAATGAAAAAGGACCTCCTGACTTCCTACTTCTCCTTCAACATTCTCAACGACCTCACCGGGCCCGTTCAATTGTCAATTCTCTGCGACCAAATCGTCAACCAGGTCGATTTTCCCCTTGGCACGATGAAAATCTTTTCCCTCTATTTCGTTGGTCGGGAAGGCGTGAAATTGATCGTCTCCCTGGTTGGTTTTTTGACGGTGGAAGACAAAACGAAAGCCTCCTACCACCTCTTAGTGTCTCTATTTGTTTTGTTTATTGCTGTGGGGTTTTTCGCGGCCTTCGCTCGTCGGAAAATCAGACTGCTTTCGAAGCCTCCGACGGCCCACATCATTGTCAAAGTCACTGGTTACTTATTGGATGCTTCTATTGGTGGTGTCCTCAAAAAGTTTTTTTCTGTCAGAGCGGTTGGACCGAAATATTCATTGGAAACTAAGACGGCAGGTAAATCGTTCTGGCTTGTGCAGTTGATGCTCGTTTGCCTCATTCCCTACTATTACTTTGTGGACGCCATATATCTAAGCTCGAAAATCAACGCAGGCCCGACGGACTCGGACCGAGAAGTACCGAGGAGTACGGACAGTCGAATGTACGCACAAATGATAACCTTCGCCTCACTCATCGCCTCCCAGTTTGTGGTCTATCCATTTTTTTTCAGCTTCAGAAGAGCATATTTCGAAAACCCCCTGTATCGGCTGTACACGTATTACTTAATCGAGGGTGCGTTAGGAGTGGCTGCATTTCACATGGTCATGGTCAACCAAAGAGTCATTCCCGAGACATACATCAGCGACTCCGAACAGACCATCGCCGTCCATAACTTGCTCAATACAACAACCACATTGAAATTGGAAGAGGTTTACGTCGTCAAAGAAGTGGATATTGAACCGTATGGGGTGCATGCTTTTATATTTTCGCACAAACAACCCGTCAGTATCAAGGTATGTAGAAGACTTCCTAAACTTGAGGAAAATTTATACTCTATCACCCCTAGATATTTAAAAATCTCGTAGACTCATTTTGGACAAAACCCTGCCTCCGTTTTGGGTGATTGCGTTGAAACGCTTCGATGACCAAGTACAGGCTGAATTCACTTCAGAAATAGCAAGGAAAATGTTACAACTCGCACAATCTATCTATTGTATGACTCGAGGAGTATTATATTAATCGCTGGATTTGATATTCAAGTGCCAGGGATTCCTCCCCAACTATTTCTTTGTTTCGGAAACGTAATTGTTCAGGCGATGTTTTGAAGCTTTGAACGATTCCTTCCTGAACACCGTAGTTGCAGTAGGGGAAAGCTATTAGCGTGAATGACGGGGGAGGGGGTGTTCCCCTTTAGCTGCGTGGCATAGTTAGGGAGAAATTATCTTCGCCTAAAGTGTGTTTCGAGTTTGTAATTCAGTATAGAGAGGCTCATACACAGTAAGCCAGTTAGTTGGAGAAGGGTGGTCACTAGAACGTTGGCTCTTTCAACCGGTGAATTTATAACATTCATTGGGCCTTAAGAAGATTCTTATGAAAAGGAAACTATACACTCATTTAATTGTATGTGAAACGTTCGAATCAGAAAACTAGGAGCACAAAAAATACAAGACGACATTAGTGGAGTGACTAACGGGGAAAAACAGATAGATTATGAAAATAATAGCCGACACCTATAAATGAACGAAATATAATTTATTGAGGTCGATGTATTGTAATACTTATGACACTTGCCACACACTTCAGAAATAACAAACGGATTATATCTTGTGTTCTGAACACTGAGTTTTGCACATTTTGTTGTTGAACTATGGATTGGATTTGTTAATGAGTTACAAAAATGAGAAATTCACGGACAAAAATGCAGACCTTGTTAAAATAGTGCCCCCTAACCTATGTACTAATCGAGATAACGAGCCTCTCAGGGCAGGGATTGGTATGTACTCATTACGGTAATCCTAATTTTTTGCAGGTAGTCAATGAGTTCTATCACATGAACGACTTTTATCACTTTCGTTTGAACCGAGAGGACGCGTTCGTCGTAACTGTGTTTGGGCTCGAAGCGCTACCGACCTACGAAAAATCAAAAGAGAACTTGCAAAAGGCCCGAAGCCGGATTATAATTTTGTGCCTGATGGTTGTCTGCAGAGGACACATACGGCTGGAATGCGGACACGCGTCTGTCCGACCAGGGCTTATCTCATTCGGTATGAAGACGATAATCGAAGAAACCATCGGAATTAATTGTTCCGCTTCTTTGGTCGATACCAACAGTGGAGGATTAAGCGAAATCCATTTCACGTGTAGTGAACCTGTTCAGTACTTGGCGGCTGTAGAAAACGCAAACACCTCGAAGTTGCACTTATTGAAGAGAAGGCAAGACGTGGTTTACACCCACTGGTCGATCCTCCCTATCCAAGTCTTGTCCAGCATCATCAATTGCATGTTTTCGATTAGCCTGAACCAATATCTTTTTCTGGAAGTTCCAAAAAGCCTTCGAACCACAACGTTTGCCACTTGCTACATGCACCAGTACGTCGCTCACATCTTATGCGCCAAATTCCTGACCAAAGGCGGTTTGTACTCAGAGAAGAACGGTTTCTTCGTTTTGGGAGCGTACATCGGCAGTTTCGTTTGCTTTGCGTTCATCACGTCTACGTATAAAGTGAAACAAACAATCGAGACTTACAGGGTGGCAGATATAGCAGAAGCGCGACGGAAACGGAGTTCTCGTCTCAGCATGGCTTCCAATGCCAGTTCTCTTTTATCCTCTCAACAACGGGCTTCTGTTGTAGGTTGAAGCCAAGTACATACCTGGAGTATTTAAACTTGTACGAATTGAAATCTTAGTCAGCTCCGTAGGTTTAGATTGCGTGTACGTCCCAAATCGATACTTCCCCTTGTAAATCAATTCATCATTATGAAATCTCCTCTAAGCATACAGGGAGCTAAGGAATGCGTCTCATTTGATTAATATCCCGAGATGAATCGATTTGGGCCGATCGTTAATCAGAGTTGGGTTGCTTTGAGGCCCTCAACGGATAATTAGTAGCGACCGTTGGCTCGGTAGTTCACGCCTCTAGGTTTCTCAATACTATTATTTTAATAAAACTTAGCCTGGGGCACGGAATTAGTTTTCTTCGTACTTAATACGGCCACTAGCTAACTTTGTATCGACTAAGTCGATTCCTGAAAGATTGGATGGAGTCCCCTTTATCAAAACGCGTACCAATAATTAAGACCACATGAAAAACAATGGAAGGTGATCTATAAATAACTCATCTCAGATTTTTCATCCATTGGCTGCGACCAGGGTGGTTGTGGAAGTTCGATTGATGTAATTTTGCAGATAACTTCTCATTATGTGCTGCTGGTATTCATGAAATCCCACATGGGATGCTCAGATCAAAAATCGTACCTACTCATAAAATTGTTGATTCCTTTCCTTTTCGTGAGTCCCAGTTGTCAGTCTTCAGAATCACATCTAGAATTTGTTCTGTCGTTTCTTGTCCCTCAGCACATTCAGATATAAATAACGCACCAAGAACATGATTCGTAAAGGGGAGTTTGGAGTAGCTTTACTGCTGCTATACGATCGACCATTAGTAATATCAAGAGATGGAAATGATCCTGCGAGCCTCGCGTTACGGCCCCAATAAAATTTCCAAGCGGAAAAGGCCATATAAAGCGTCCCGTTGAGGGGGATTCATCAATGAACGAAAAAAGCCCCAAAGGAATTGTAGGTACCTACGCAGTCAATTCCATTATCTTCGACTGAGGGAATATCCGTTTGAGCTCACTAACGTTACCTCTGTACGGGGTTTCACGCTGATTTTCAATTTTTGATGAACCTCTTTGAGCACAATTCATAACAGTCCCGCAATCGCCTGGAGTCTCCACATGAATTTTATATTAAGAACAGAAGAAAGCTGCGTAGCCGACGCGACATCACAAATCCTGTGGTTGAAGCCCGCTGGCTCTGAAATACTCATTGTCTGATCGTGAATGGGAAATGAGCGTGGGAGGTATTTCTCTCTCCAAACTGAAAAACTAAAGGGTCAAAGCAGCTAGCCGTAGCGCTGATTGCACAGTTTGATAATTATCTTTTAAAATACTTTGGCAGTTTGAAGAAAAATTGATTCATAAAGGGCTCTCCCGATAGCGTGATATTTGGAAGAATTTTTCAATAGCCTCTCAGTGTTTCCCCTAAAAGGTTAAAGTACCAAAAAACATGTGTTAATTCAAGGAATAATCAACCAAAACGCGACAACAACAGCATACCTTAATTCTACTTCACTTTTTGGGAATCCCGAACTCCCACCATTGATAATCTTACAGTGGAGATAGTGAAATCCCGCCTCTCATCCCATACATTTTCACTAGGGAGGTTTAACGGGATCTTTCTTCCGGACCGTCACGGACAAATAGGGATGGTTTTGCCGACGAGCCGACTGTGGTAGAGGTATTTTCACGTTTGGTTGAGGAAGCTAGTACAAATGTGGTTTCCAACCCGTTAATTTTCAGCCGTGTGGAACGGAGCAGATTAGCGTTTTTATACCGCATTTGTACCTTCCCTTAGTAGATGTTCTTCGATGAGTGGTGAAAGGGTTGATGCATTATTTTGCAGTAGTTGGCCGCTGGGAGCTAACAAATGTCGATCTCATTGTACCTTGGTTCCTAACCTTGTAAGCCCAATCACAGGTTAACCTTTTTCGAAATTTACCATGCTGTACTAGTAACGTAGGATTTGGTCATGTAGTCTATTGTTTAAGATGGATTTAGTTGAAGTATCACACCCCGTTTTGGTGAATCTGCAACGTATGAATAAATATGAATGCAAGGTTTGACGCATGAAATTGGTATTCATTACCCGACGCATACTTCGCGGGTCAACGTTTTCTCCACCCCAAAATATGTGAAAAGATGATGAGATATTCGGAGTAACGTTTTGTGTGACAGGATATAAAAATAGTTCGGGGCTTGGAAAAAGAATGTGAAATACGGACGGAAAAAATGCGCGGTTCAGCAGTCCTCACTGTGAATTCCTTCACCTTTCCACCAAGTGCTCTCCAGAGACATTGACTGCGTGGCAGAGGGGGTGGGGGTGGCTCTGGAACCTTCTCCTGGAAACACTAATCATCTCTTCCTACGATCTTCCCTTAAAACCCTGAGGTGGTGGTGCGAAGGAGCAGGAGGGTTAACCGAGAAAGTAGGTAAAGTGGTGAGAGACATGAAAGGAAACGTGTTCCCGCCACTAAAAGGTGCCAAGCGAAATACAAATACAAAGACGGTGCACGTTGCTCTTGACTACTGACACCGTGTCTCATGTTCGTGTACTTTGAAGCCACAGAATCAGCTTTGATCTTCAACAACTCTCTAGTGTTGTATGTTTCATCATCCCTCGCGGTAGAGAATAACGTACCTGCTTTACATTTTTTGTACCCTATCAGAATACCGCCTCCCAAGAGAGGCCATCCCTCCATTGCCTCTTACAGCTACTATGAAGAAAACTAGTATGATCGAGCTGAGCAATACACCTAAATGTATCCTCGTCATCGTTCATTCGTTTCGTATTGAAGACAACTCATTACATCGTCATCTATAGTTCGTTATTCATATTGGAATGATTCACACTCCACCTTTTTATTTTTTACTTTTTCAAGTGCATAGATTTAACATGCCAACCTTTGTCTGCTTTTCCGGTCGAAAGAAAAATGTTATTCTGTTATTCCAGCCCGATTTTCCCAATTGGATTTGCCCTCTAATGAGATAAGTCCCGACTGATTGCAATGCACCGGAGGATCTTTTGTGGAAAAACGACATGGTCTGTATGAATAACGATTCTTTTTTATTGCCAACTTTGGAGACCTCAAGGAATGACGCGTTTTTCTACAAGAGCGATATCCATAGTGAATAATGAACCGTAGTGGCATATCCATCGTCTCAGTTACCTAAGATGTTTGCTTCATAAGAACCACTGGTGATCTACCAGTGACAGGAGCAAAATTTATGGATGAGCGTTAATCAAAAATCCTCTCAAGCTATCTCAACTCCTTGAAAGTCAAGCGATCGACTAACTTCAGCTGCTAGGTTGAATTAAACCGTGAGTGAGGGCTCCCTCGGGCGGACGAGTCGATAACTATCATCCCGGACTCATTACTGAGCCAGCCGTTACGTGCCATTGTTGTTGAGCCAGCCCTTAGCTTATCGGATCAGCGCAAACACCACCCGCTCAAGATTCGGCTTAACTCGAGGAATTCACTGCCGTTGCCTTCTACCAATCGATTTCACTCAGAATTGACAGAAGACGGAAAACTTCTGAGAAACGTATCCCAAGCCGAGTATTTTATAGTGATTTTACGAAATTGTTCTGAGGAAATTCCTCTTTTCTTTTTGTGTGATGTGATATTTGTTGAATTGGGAACGCAGCGGATGTTTTAAAGGTTAACACGGCTCAGTTTTTGGATTTTCATAGATGTTGAAATGTGGTCGTTAATTATTTTTAAGTGATGCGATATGACTCTTTGTTTTTGATAATGACTCACAGCCCATAATAATGACCATTAAACTGATCGTACCGTTGGCTAAAAAAAATGTGGTTTTTGCACGACTGCCAACCAAAGAAATCCCTAGCGTTAATTATAAATAAGTGTACGTTATTCACATAAAATAGTGCTACGACTACTCTGAAGTAAGTCAAACGGTGGACAACAAACAGTGAGGCATTCGCTTCAGTTTTAGAATGAGTCGTTAGAGGGTAGTATCTAGCTGGGTATATCAATTAAATTTGCACAATACAGTATAGATACCTGCTATATAATTTCACCGGCGTCAATCGAATAACGGAGAAAAATGTAAGTCAACGGATCAAAGGTAATAACGTCCTACTTGATGAAAGCATCTGTTAATCATCTAAACGTTATACCTATCACTTAGATGAACTAATTTTCCAAACCGACCCCACTAGATTTAAGAGGGTCGTTTCGGCAGTGTCTCAGTATTATGGTAATGCTTCCTTCCCTCTTGAATCTAGAACGTGTAGGTTGGGTAATGTCACCCTTGAAAAAGATAAAGAAGAGATCAGGCCACGTTTAATGGCACAACTGATTATGCGGAGAATACAACCTGCCCAGCCCGCCATCTCCAGACACACCCGACGGTTTAGGGATAATCGAGTCTCATCACTGGCTCTTTTTCGTCTCCTCCTGTTTTCGCGACCCTAGCGATGAGTGACTCCAGGCTGAGAATCATTTTTTTTACCCATGCTCCTTCGCTTGAATGAAATTGTCTCGAAGGCTCTGGTGATAAGTGATGCCTGGCGCTCAAACGGCCTGCGGAAGGATCCAACCATTGGGAAAGTTCTCTAACAAGTGGGTATTGTTGTGTGACAATGAATGATCTGGAGGGTTTCGAAGTCAAACCGAAGCGCTCCCGGTCTTCTATTCATCGCCAACTGTCTGGTGAAACTGCTGACTCTCCTACGTCAGAATCCTTAAATGCGCCACGCCACGACTAATGGAAACAAATCGTGTCGGATGTCAATCCGATAACTCATCTAGCGGGAGGGATATTTTACTCAGAAGAGAAAAAGATTCGAGGGGACGTTTGGAAGAAGATCGAAGATTCGATTTAGTTGACTGCCTTCCACCAGGGGCAGGATCAAAAGTGACAAGAGAATTGACAGAAACCTAAGTGTCGGGATTCCTCCCAACGTGAAATGATACGTTCCTTGTGAAAAGCCTCGTAAAGAATCTATTTTCTTAATGCAATTCCTTAATCCTAGTCTAAATTATTTTACATTAGTTAAAAATCATGCTACATTCTCACTGTTTGAAGCCTGATTCATACATGTGGAACACGAAATGACTCGACTTATTGAATATTGACAACCTCCCCTTTTTTGTCCGTTTACCGCGATATTGACGGCTATTGAACGATACCGTGCCATGTCGTGTCCGTAATATACTAAAATGATCCTAATCATTCGTTTTGCAGGTTAGATGAGGAATGCAGGGGCTAAGGCAAGAAGGTGATGCCACCGGACATGATGGACAAGTCCGTCGCCACCTCAGACAACTATGCTCAAGGAGAGGTAAATAATGTTTGGATCAACATTTTTTCTCAACTTATTGAGAGATTATAGTGAAGAGTAAACGGATACTACGTAGTTCACATAGCGGAGGAGGGATATCTATTGAAATGAAATCGTAGGTGCGGTGTTCAACTGAACAATATAACATATTCATGATCAATGAACTGTCGCATAGTTTCCATTATCCAAAAAAGCGTCATCTTTGGTGATATCGATCTTCGTCATCTCTACGGGACAACATCACCGAGTGAACCCATAAACCCCTTTCAATTAACTCGGCCGCTCCCTCTTGAAATAATGGAAAGACTTGTGGTCTAAAAATTGAAGAGATTAAAACAAAATCTGCTCCCTCTGGTGGTTTTCAAAGTTACGATTGGTTTGAGGTTTAGAGTTTAGACTCTGAAAAGATGCAACACCGGGCGTACGATAAGGGTCGAATGTTAGCTGCCTAGTAGCGTGTTTTCGGAGGAAAATAATGAACCGTCGAGTTTGCAAGTCTTCCCCCTCGCCCCCAACGATGTTAAAAGTTGTACTCCGAAGCGAAAATAATAAGATGAGAAAGGGAAAGATAAAAGAAAAGTATGAGAGAGAAAGTGGAAAGAGAAGGGGAAACCTTCGAGCAAAGATTAAAGAGCGGCCGAGATTTATTCCTGCAGCGTTTTACCCTCACTCCTTAGCTCACAGCCCTTTCTAACGGCTGAGATAGGACTTTTGGCCACTGTAGGACTCTCAGTCCTGAGTTGCTGACCAGAATGCAGACACGCTCGACCAACCACAATATATCGCTTGGTCCTTTAAGCCCTCCTCCAGCCTCCCTGTAGGTACCTAAAGCTTCGCCTGTGGAATTAAAACTCGACTCCTTTCGCTTTCTTGTTCTGTAATCCTTTCCCTATTCCGTGTTTAGTTATGGAAGGCACATTTTCGTAATTGGAACTACATAGTAGGTATTCCCTCAAACCCATCTTGATCCAGTTATAGTGACAATAATAATTTTAGGGACTGGAGCGATTTTGGTTGGTTATTCCTTGAATAATCAACCAATGTTTTCATGCAAAAGGTCAACCTCTCCTATTCGCCCCCAAAATTTTTTTTCTGAACGTTTCAAGGTGTTTAGATCAAAAGTAGATTTTTAGTAGAAGTTTTCTATAATCTGAAATTTGGGTCAGGGGTCTGTTCCCGGCCGTGGTCGGTCCTCGATAGTTTTCAGCCCGATCGGACCAAATTTGGGTAGGGGTCAAAATGTGTACTTTCGAAAAATGCATTTTCGAGATTTTTGGCAATTCAGGCTTGTGGGGTATAATTTTTCACTAAATTTTGGACGCTGAATCCAATAAAATGGGTCCCAGAACGATTGGCACCCACCGGAAGAAGTTATGGGCCAAAATGGGTACCTATTTACCCATTTTGAATGTGTGTTTCGAGATTTCTGGTACCTAGGCGTGTGGGGTATCATTTTCCACTAAATTTTGGACGCTGAATCGATTGGAATTGGTCCAGGACCCACCACACCCACTGTTTCCCCATGTTGAAGAAATGAGTCTCTATGCGCCTGGTCTGAGGAATAACCAACCCGTGTGAAAGAATTTGCAGCGTTTTTTTCGTGAGTTCTCAGTCTCTAACATCACATCCATATTCTATTCAGCTTCAGTTTACAATAGTAAACGGACGAAATTAATATAACGCGATGCAACAGCCCATCGTAGCGGAACTTTCATTTTCTCCTTTTTTCCCACCTCTAGGCGAATCTTCATTTTTCCTGATTTCATTTCGATACAGACGACGAAAGGCTCGCTTAAGATGGAATTTAAAATCGGTCTCGTCATTTCTCCTTTTTTCACTCGCGCAAAATTGGCGAATTAGAATCCCACCCGACTGTCAGATATTAAAGCGTCGACCCACTTTATTTTCGGGCAGAGTGGAAACTCCCTTGATTCGTATTCATATACCCCTCTCTCTCTCCCCTTGGCCTTTATCTGGAGAACACTCGAAATAATTTATCAACAACTTCATCGAGGGCCTTCTCGGTATATTCAACTCTACGGGACCGTTGAATAAAATGAATTCAAAAATACGTAAAAAGAAGGAAAATGGAACGAACTCTAAGCGGCTTAAAAGAGCTTCTCGATCGCGGTTCGTGAGCCGAGTGACGCTCGATATCTCAGTAGGACGAATGATTGATGTCATTGAGGCCGGGAGGTCTCGTAGCTATGCAGATCTGTTCTACTTCCAATGGTTAATTTTATTTTATTGCAGTTATTGCCTTTATAATGCACTATAATCTTATTTTCCCGAACTCTTAAAGGAACAAATTCTTTGCATCGTAGGTTATTATCAATAACTGAACTAAAGTTGCACAGTCCACATTGATTGTACACGAACTTGAAGTTTATCACACTCAGCGTTCCTAATGGAATCGGATACGCGGCTTTCTGCTAACACTAAACATAAGTCGATGTACGGATTTCTTAAAAATGTCTCATTTAAATCCAAATCCATCATCAATAACTGACATTTCTGAGCGGTGCTCGAGGGGACGTGCTCCCGTAGCAAGGGCCTTCGCATCAATGTGGAAATACTATGCAGTGACAAGTCGACATTGCTTGAATCCCCCGGCGTTGCTGTTATGATGTATATGGCGATTGAGGAACTATATCTAGGTACAATTCTACATTTCGGAAAATTCGGTTAAGAGCCGCAAATGAGTTAAGAAGCTCTTCCATATGAGTTTTAGGGCTGAAGAAACGGTTCCTGGGAAAGAAGTCCGACGTCATCAACCTGTCACTGCTATGGGGTGTCTAATAGGGAACAATGCATCACGAAAGCCTTTTCTCGAAGTTTAATATCCGGGCTCGAACTCACACGAGCCCGCCGAGTGGATCATTTTTCCATTTTGATTCATGAGAGCTATTTTTCACACGGGCAACCCCCGTTTGAATCGCCTGGGGTGAATATTTTTGAGCTCCAACCCATTTGAACTTCGTCGTATTTTTTGTACTGATTGCTCTTCCTCGCGTTCCTTTTTCACATCCACGATCGTTAGAAAAATGTATTGCCGCTTTCTTATGCGACAATGGCTCCATTGTATAGTTCTGAATTGTCTAAATGCAACACGCAACTTGCAAATGCAACATTTGGGTTAGAGGTCACTGGGAGGAGTTCTGAATTATCGGTGTGGCTAAGATCCCCGATGAAAATGCAAAAATAAATTCATTTGACGACCGAGGTCCAATATTCAGTAAATTTGACACCAGAATGGCGTGACCTGTAACGGCTTCTGACCCTAAACTTATTTCTCCCACGGTTGCCTTTATTTTTGTTTCCATTATGCCAGTCGTGTTTCGTTTGGCTCTTGTACCTCACGAAGGCTCAAATCGAATCAACGAGTGTTGGGCTTTCAAAAAAATTAGTACAAAATGACGCTTAAAAAACCAATTTCAAGATACCTCACCTTCGTTGCTGCAATCGGGCTGCAATTTAAGGAATTATTATATTGCATGAGCTTTTTTGGTCCGGCTCGTGTCAGAATATTTTGGATTTTGAATGTATACGGTCTGAAAAGGAACAAAAGTTTTTGATGGGTACGAACAAAAGGGTTGTATTTGATGACGAATGCAACCCAAAAATGCTGGCCTGTCTTTGGCCTTAATATATCTCTTACACTTTCGAATGTGTAAATCTCTGTACCACCCCTTGTTGATGTTGATATCCAAATGACTTCTTTCAATCTGAAACTATTAGCAGTTTCAACGTCCATATCAGAAGGACCCTCCATTATTCTCTGTAAATATCGCCTCCGACAGGCCTAATGAGATGCTACGTGGGAGGCAAACGGCAGCTGGGCATCTGCTGGTGCAGGCTAATTCCCGAGTCCCCCTTCTCCCTACCATCGAGCCCTCGGGTCGAAGTTGAAAGGGTGTCGACCAGTGTACACATTGTATAGTCAAAGCACGTGACCCTCATAAAGAGCTTACAAGTGCCCTTCCTCCTCAAACAGCCCGGCTTGAGAGCATTTTCGCTACCGATCACGCGTTGAATTTATTTCTCCGTCTGTAGCGTAATTTCAACATTAGCATTTGAATTTCGAACGCCATTATTCGAACAACCGTTTTCTTCATCACGGGGTACAATATACATACACATTATGTACCTCAACCCCTCGTCGCGCAGTACGAGTATAGGTAATCGAAAGCCGCGTTTGTATCAAATTGAATGTTGAAAACGCTCAAACTCTTGACTGGATGAAGGATAAATAATTGCTCCTTCGTTCTTATGATACGGACCTGGCTGTCGACAGTTAAACCTCAGGTTCCAAAGGTTTTGCGAGTGTGGAAAAGGCAGCTGGGCGAGATGCCAAACGTCGGGTGTTGAGTGGGGAGGCCGTCGTTCGCAGCTCAATACAATGCCAAGTGCATTCTTCCGTGCAGGTTTTCGCTTGTGCAAAGTGCAAAGTGACTTAAATTACTTGGGGTTATCATTCTCCTTTCATTCACCGCTTAGTTTGTTGCCGATTGCCTTCTCATGAATCCTTCCCATCTTCCATTCTCCTGTCCAGGTCCAGTCATCTAAGATCGATTAGATTTGACTGCATTTCCTCGAAGATAAAACTTCATCAGTGGATCTACTTAACGTCTACGTAACATGGCCTACTTTCGTACTTGCAAACGACCCTTGTTTGTAAATGTTTCTTATTCCGTATAACGTATTGTGTAATTTTTGTAAAAAAATACGATTCAAGTGTTGGGGGTGACTCTCGTGTTGGGTGAGTCCCTCACATTGTGACCGACCATTATGATAAGTGGTCGGTACAATTGACCAGTACTCCTAGGCTAATCAATTTGTTTATAATTACAAACAAGTGGATGGTTTGGTAAAAAGACTACTTTTCGGGAACAGTTAAACTAATTCTTCGAAATTCGAAAATTCTATAATTTTGTACTCACGACCACTTCAAATTTTGGCAAAATGGCTCGGAATGATCGAAGAAAGATTTTCTCACTCAAAGGCTGAAATGTTTGTGCGGGATTAAGGACTCAAGGAGCATGACGGCCTGACTAGATCGATGTGATTGGTGATTGCTACGAAAGGTCAAGTTCATCCAAGTCTAAAGCATTGTCGCATCGACGACTGGTTCTTTCATTTTTCATTCTGAGCAGTGACAAAACTGATGAAATGAAAAAAATATAAAAAATCCAGGACCAGTGATCAGTACGAAGGATGGTATAGAACGTCTCAAAAATATCCTATCTGTAAGTGGTCCTTCTTGTATCACTAAGAAGGTAGGTGCGTAAGGGAGATTTTGATGGAAATTCGTGTTGATGGCGGTAGACTATTGCGGCATCATGTACATTTTGAGTGACCGTAAGATGTATTAAACATTAAAATATATTACTTTTCTGAATCGCAAGCTTTTTATATAAAGAAGTTGTAGGGTTTGAACAAGTATACGTACGAGTAAAAACTCATGTTGTATTTTTACAGGGGGAATGGAAGAGGGTCCAGTTGGAGTGGTTACTTGCAGCTCTAGTGGACAGCAAAGTGGTGGCAATGAAGGCTGACAGCAGCTACATGAAATATCACCAAGGAAAAATCAAAGCTCATCGTCTTCCTTCACATCACGACCTCTATCATCACCGGTGCAGGTGAAATTTAGTTTCATCGCGCATTCTTGCAAAATTAATCACTATACTGTAGAATATGCTGAGGCGTACTGTATTACCTAGATCGCTTCGTTGGAAACTCAATGCTCCAGAGAATTCCCTCGTTGGAATGAAGATTCCCCTCCCACCAATAGGAATACGATGAATATAAACGGTGAAATTCAATTCCTATCTCGATAGAACCGAGGCAAGGTAAACAACGAATCTCAGACATTGATTGCATATGTGCTGAGGTGGCTATTGATTATGCAGCTTTTTTATGTTGACTTAAGGGAAAATTGCATAGGTACCTACCCACTAAGGAATCGATATCTCTTCCTACCTCCTTTTCGCGTGACCCATTTTCAGGTCAGCGTCCGGACAGAAGAGACAATATGCAGTTAGATGAGGATAGTCAAGGTCGGACGCCGTAGAAAGTAATTTTCCCAATCGTATTTATTCAGCAGGCGGCTCTTCGGGGCTTGTAGAAACATTCTATCGTTCGACCTCAATTCCCTTTGCTCTGACAAGTTCAAATGAGAAGTCTATCGCACAGGGAAGACACTTATCGATCTCTACCTACTTCTGTGGCAATCGCGTCTCTTAATCTTACCTCTCTCAAATCTAAATTCCACGAGGCTATGCGCTTAGGTAGTATTTTTGATAGCAGTCCATTAACGGGTAGAAATAACCCCATGAGATTCAATACCCTTCAGTTTACCTTCAGTACCCATCTAGCTATACGAGATATTGGAGTTTCGAGAGTTTGTGATTATATCGATTTGTGGAAATCCGGTAAAAATTGAGACATTTTCAATTTCCTTCAATACGAAGGTAGACGGGTTTGAAATAATATTGTCACTCAAAATGAAATCGGGCTTATGTTGTTGTTTCATTAGGTAGTAAAATACTGTGTGTGGGTGAAATATTTGTACCGTCGGTAAAGGTTTTGTATTGTTTTCCGTATCGTTTTGATGCGAGACAACAAAAACAGGATCCATTTCGTTTTCCATCGAAGGATAAACCGGGGAGGCGAGTTAGTTTGAAAAACACCTACCATCAAGCCCTGCAGAGAATGAAAATCGTCGACCTGGCCAACGAATTTCCCTCTTTGACTCGTACTCAGTGGATCTCAAAGATATTCCTTAGGTATTCCGTGGATGTCGAAAACTCTCCCGCTTTGAATACTGTTTGGAACAGGCTCCACCGCAAAACCTCCGTCCAACTTGGGGGCTTCTCTCGCTTCCCAAGGTCTAAAGCTTAAAAGCGATCGCGGCTTGAATAAATTATAAGTTGAAGGGACTCGGTACAGACATGTTGGCGCATTTGTAGGGCAACGGTCGAGTGAGGTTTTATCTCCACGTTGGAGGCCTCGGAATCATTGTTGGTCAGACTATTTGTGCCCGACGATGACATCGAAACTAAGACAGAGACGTTACCTGGAGGATAGCTCGAGGTAGGTTAGATAGAGTACAAAGAGAAATGACTGGGTACATGAGATGATTATCTCCTCTCCCCCACAAGATAAGTGAAGACTATGAGATTAATTAGTTTTGAGAGTCAATTTACCTTTACTGAGCTCTTCTCTCCGTGCCCTCAAAGTGATTCTGCAAGTGAATACTTCTACAAGTGTGTCTTCCCCGAACGATGTCATTAATCACATGAACGTAGGACCGTATATCCTCCCAGAAACATTGCTAGTTTGGTGAGCTAAGGTCGACATCACATCATAATTACTTTTGTAAAATCAACAAAGTTTGACAAAATTCTTCACATTCATACGCTATTCTTTCACAATTATTTTTGATGGCAGTGATGCGAAATTTGTTTGAACATTCTCGTCTTTCGGCTGATTGTATTTTCATCTGAATAATACTCACGAAGAAGCTCATTTTCACAATGCTTATGCAACTGGCCTCTCAAGCAATCAATATACACCACGATGTTATTGATCACGTTCTTTCTAATCTTGTAGTTTTGCACTGCTCATTAGCTTTTGTTGTAGAATGCTAGCAAAGCAGAATGTAGCAAAGCAGAACCTAACAAGTATGATTCACGGTTGACACCTCACCAAAATTTGACTATTTTCCAATGTGCTCCCACATTCGAGAAACGATTTTAGCATCTTTGAAAACACCACGATTGCACTTTTTGTAAAGGTACACGATGTCACTCATGTTTTTCCTTTCATTGGAGGTTTCGTTACATTTTTCACAATTTTGTTCCAGGCACAAAGAGAAGTGGAGAAAATCCGCCATGTGTAAAGTGCACCAGTGGGATGATGGGTCGGCCATGTTAGTATCCTGTTCTAAAAAGCTGTAAGTGTAGTTCCAATGACAACTTGTGCAAGGGAATAATTAACTACAACTTGGTGACAGCGTCTCGTGTGGGCACCGGCGTGCGATTTTCACCCTTTGCATGCTTGTCTCAACCCTTCACATCATTTCGCACATTTCGGGAACAGTTTTACCAGAAGATAGGTAGATGGTTGTAGATTCATTTCGACAACCATCAAGATAGTCGAAGTGTCAGATGACGTTTCACTATAATCTAAAATCACTGGCCTTAATTGTTTTGCGAAACTCACACATGTTTATTTTTTAATCAATAATTTATTTAACCTATAAATTGATTGATTTACCATTTCAAAAAAAAAAAAAACTTTTTATAACTGTCAACCATCAAACGCAAGAACCAAATACGAAGTACCGAATTAAGATTTTTTGCGGATAAATAGAAACTGACGGTGCAAGTTAATAATATTCACTAAATAAATATCATACAGCAATCTCGACACGGCAAATGACTTGATTAATGAAGAAGTTGGAAGAAAGGCGAAAGAGATGAATGAGCGACATAATGACACAATTCGGTGATTAATTAGTTTCCCATGAAAATGTTTTACTTATAGAGAGTTAGAGGGGCAATACCCATCAGAAATATGACAAGTATTTAATTTACCGAATCTTGAAAAGCGAATTCAACTAAAATAGGGATTGTTAAACTATGCACTGATGCTCTTTGAGCACAACCCTCCAATCAAAACTTGAGAACAATCGCGGGCCTCAGCGTCACACGAAACACAAGCCGACCTTTTGCATTTTTTAGGTAAAATTTGTCTTCAAGATTGCTTTAGCCCCTCGAGTTCACAACCACGTGTAGGAGTGAATTCATTACGCAAACAAGCAAATCAAAATGAAGTTTTGATCGTATTTCACTTGAGAGCTCGAACCAGTATTATAGAAATTAACTATTTATAGATTCGGTGTTTGTTTATGAAATAGGATACCCTGCTCATTCCCGTTCTCCCGCCGTCTCAAAGTTAATAGGATCTCTCCGATAGCACTGCACCGTCGTGTAAATGTAAATCAAATACCAACCTCGAACCTAAGATAATATAATTTAGCGTTCCACCAGTCGGCAGTGCATTACCATTCATAGCGACGAAGAGGGCGCCAGCGGTGGGGTTTGAGGTGGAATTCACCCATATTTGCGGCTTAAACACGGCTGTACAGTGGTGAGGGGGAGGGGGAGATTGTTATGCATGTCGCTGCTGGAACAGATGCACACAAGCGGCCCTCGTTTATCACGCGGTATGTATAACAGAGACGTGAAATGAATTTAAGTCAAATGAAGGAGCTCTCCACAGATAATCTGTAGCGAGAACGGGACTACGGAGAAAAAAACAATGACACGGATTTTAATTTAAGAGAATGCGAGTAAATATTTTATAATTCTAATGAGGAATCCATTTTATACAATGTCAGTCCGAATGATTGACCACTCACTTCATTATCTTTTCATTTGTATCACTTCAAATTTACTTGCAGGAGTACACTTTATATACACCCGTAAATAAATTTATTCATCCTATGAAAATCCACTGCTTCCGCTGTTGAGCATATTAAAAGTTGATGGAAAGCTTCTTAAGGTAAGTTGCAACTTAAACAGTGTTTGCCAGTGTCCACTCATCCTTCCGCCATTTACCCCGTCAACAACGCCAATTCACCCGCTCAAGTTATATTCACCCTCACGAAAGGATACCCCTCCAGTTCTTCTACATTCTACTACGTAACCGAACCTTCTCGTTGCAACTCTATTGAACAGTAGAATAAAACATGAAATTTCCTATCCTCTGGCCATCGCAAAGGTTTTCCCACGTTTGGTTAAAAAAAATTGTATCACTTGGAAAATTGTTTCAAGAAAGTACTCACAACACATTTAGCACATATCACTCGTTACATGGATTCGGCGCATAAAAACCGTTAATTATTCCTTAACACAATCATTGTTGTCGTTGGTGTTATAGTAACTAATAAATGTTTTACAACGCATGCTTTGTTATGCATTTTGATATCAATTTTCTGTAGTTTTAGGTTTCTCTTTTCTCAATGTTGGTAATTCGAAACGTATTCTATGAATGTTTATCTCCCACGTATTTCCTAGTTATTACGTATTTCCTCAATCAGCAGGTTTGTGAACTAAACATCTCAAAGGTCTAACTGAGATTAAAAATCCCTTTCAAAAGGATTGTTATAAAAAATTATAATAATCAACTATTTGGTAGTTGCTTTCAGACCAACACGAATTATTTGGAACTGTCATAAGAACTCATGAGGGACACAGTCGTGAGATGGGACTGAGGATGCCTCTGCTTCAATTTTAATGAATGAATCATGATTATGTTGAGATGTTTATCGCATGGGGTCATGTTCTCTTGAGCTTCCCTGCTCAAGAAAAAAGGGGAAAAAAACTTTTAAACAAAAACACTAGGTTGACTTGTACGGGGACCATACGACAGCGGGAGAATTCGCAGCTATTTCTCCCTTGTAGCCGTAAAGGAGGGTTTTGGAAGAACAAGGGTTGTTGAATGACATAAACTTTGTTCCACCTCTGAACCTTGTCAAACCCCAGGTCTGAGAGCCTTTTGAACAGAATCTGAACCCTTCAGAACAGTCCGTGTCGGCTTGGGGACGCAAGATGTCTGTACGCCAAAACTTATTACTCAACGACAATTCTCGAGCGGGCGTCTATCTAAAGTAAAGTTCACCAACCCGATGACAGTGACCACCTTGACAACTGTCCAAAAGATCATTCCCAGTTCTTCGAAAACAGATTTTCGGCTGTTGCAAAATACAAATTTTAGACAAATTTCCTAACGAACTTCCTCCAACAATAAGAACGTCGCAGACAAATAAGTTATGTCTTCGTTTGGTTTCCAAGTCCCTTTTTTTCAGTTTTCTACTTGATGAGCCTCAATAAAAGAGCAACGGCTCCATTCGAAAGTGTAGGTGAAACCATCGTGATGCGCAGGTTTTGGAGGAGTGGTTGACCTTTCGCGGACAGATCTCCTAGCGGAAGTCGTTACCAGGAAATAAACTGAAAAAAACGTTATTCCAGGGTGATCAAATTATGATAAATTTACCACGAGAGTCTTCTCTTTACGACTTCGTCTCGTTTTACGCACACAAAACCTTCACAAAGAACAAACAATTTCTCCTGTTCACGTTACTGAAATTTTAACGTGACACTGTCGAACCCATCATACTCGTAACTTAAAACCATCTATAGTTATGCGCCCTGGAAACGTGGTGATTTTTTCACCGAGAACGGAGTTTTAGTATGAAATATTCGTTGGTCATATTCAATTTGGTTTATTATTCTTGAGAATAATACAACCTTCAACTCGTATAAGTAATCAATTAATTAATTATTTTAATTAATTTTAACATCTTTTACGTTTATGTGTGTGCAGATTAGTTGTTAACGAAGGGAAGGTATGGGGGTAAGTAGGTATTTTTAAAAACATATTGTTCGGGAATCTAGGCGCGAGGGAATGCATTTCTAATAAATTAATGGACGCTGAATCGATTGAGATGAGGCTTGGACCGATCGCCTTAACGCTATGCAAGGTATGGGTCAATATGGGCATTTTGGTTGGTTATTCCTCGAATAATCAACCTATGTTTTCATGATAATGGTCAACCTCTCCGATTTGGCTCAAAATTTTTTTCTGGACGTTTCATGATGTCCTGATCAAAAAAGGTCGATGTCCGTCCGCCGTACGCCGTACGCCGTACCCCGTACCCCGTACGCCGTACGCCGTACGCCGTACCCCGTACGCCGTCCATTGTCCGCGCCCTTTTTGGTAGTAGAAAATTTTCTAAAAATCTGAAATTTTGGTCAGGGGTCTGTTCCCTGCCGAGACGGGTCCTCGAAACTTTTCAGCCCGATCGGACCAAATTTGGCGGGGGTAGGGGTCAAAATGTGTTTTTGAAAAATGGTTTTTCGAGATTTTGGGCGATCTAGGCGAGTAGGGTGTCATTTTCCACTAAATTTTGGACTAATGGTTTTTCGAGGTGTTTGGAAACGTAGGGGGGTGGTGTATCAATTCCAACTGAGTGGACTGACTCAGAACGCTGAATGGAGCGTTTACACGGAACATTTACAGTCATAGCAATTTTTATTTGAGTTGAAAGTCTTGAGTTCAATCACCATGCGAGACACGTTTGATGGACAAAAATGATTATAACGCCCATAGTTGGGCATCATTTCAATTTTGTTTTTTATTGTGCGTATTAAGGTTAACATTTTAACAGTGATAAACTTTAATCCTGTAAATTGAATCGTTTCATCTCCTCCTTTCACTCTTCCCTGTTCCCGTGTATCGTGTCATTTGGGATTAGGAAAAAATGAACCACAACATTAATCTGTTTCCTCCTTTCGTGTCGAGCAAGTAGGGCTGATTGAGTTATACCGGGACAAGGAAGCAAAAAGGGCCAATACTGGGGGATATAACGCCCGACTGGGGAGGAAGTAATCGAAGTGGAGTAGCGAGGGGTCGAGGGAGAAAAGCGACCTGGGTCTGTGGATGTTCGTCGAGAAGTTAATATCCCTCGTGACTGAATTCATCAACTCAGCTCGGTAGGTCCCCGGGAAGGAAACCGGGCGGTTAATACACTTTGCTATGTGCAGAGCGAGAGCCCTTATTACGCCAGTGGCGGTCGTGTAACCGCCGCAACGCATCTCGTCCGAGGGCGGGAATGTTTGGAATGCGTTTTTACGCGAGAATTGCCGGTGGAGGAGTCATCTCCAATTGAATTCGAGAGCAGAGCATTTTGTCACGACTATTCAGTCAAAATGTACAACCTACTTATATTCGAGTGGAATTGATCGTGGAATATCAACTGGAGTTTTGAGGTTTTGGAGTTTTGGCACACCATCCTGAACGCTTTGACCAATATTGACCTTCTCTCCTTCCCGGGGAATAGACGAAGGAAGTTCATGGAACTGATTTCCCGCTAGTCTATGGGCACCTCGAAAACTTGCCACGTAACTTGTAAGTAATATATTAGGGGTAACTTTGATCTTCCTGATACCAGAAATGCCTCCCCTTGCATCCAAGCAGTTTACACCTTGTTCACAACTGAGTTGACCCGGTCAATGAGAGTGTGGGCACATGCAACATTGAAGATCTGGAAACGGAGGGCGCTTCAGCTCTGACTTTTCTCTTCCCGGGTCGCTGGACACACTCATTCTCATCAACTTCATTATCTGACAATAAATTATCGATGAAACGCCCAGCCACCATTATCTTGAACCCCACGTAGTCCAGAGTACCTTCTTTCTTTGACTGGCCTTGTTTGTACAGAATTCATGGGTTGACCAGCACATGATCGAAAAGATGGCTCTCACCATCAGTTGCTTCTCCTGTATGTGCTGTCGAATCATACTGCTCTACAATACAAGGTCCAAAAAACGGCCCGAAATGCCCATTTAAATGGACTGAGTTATAACGCATTTGCTGTAGTTATACAAACGCATTGATCAAGATTGAAATATCCCCCTAGCTGCTATATTATACTGAACTTGTAAAATACTAATGCAAATAGGTAATTCAGGAAAAAAGTAAGCCGTGACGTCCCCGGTCTATGTTTGTGGTATGAACTAAAAATATTGCTGCCGATTGGGCAATTTCAATTTATCCACGATCCCTAATCAGCTTGTATACTAGAGGGAATTCATTTCGTCGACAATCTCTCCGAAACAATACATTTCGGCAGCTCGAATTTTGACTCAAGGGGGACGAGGTCGAAAATATACCAAAGGTTCGCGATTAGTAAAAAAAGTTTGAGTGGGAGTGACTTACATAAAGATATTCGACAAATCTTTGAGTCATTCTTCACAGCAAGAAAAGCAGAAAACACTTTTCTCAACTTCCCCATCTTCTTCCTAACTTGATTTGATATTAATCTAGATCTAGAACAATATTATTCCTAATGTTCCATTCAAGCTTTATTGATGGCCGGCAATAAAAGGGGCTGTTTTTAACGACCAAGGAAGAACCCGTAAACTTCAAGGGGAGAGACAAATAATAGAAGAGAAAGCGTGGCCAACAATAACTTTTTGTAGCCCCTCGTTTGTAGCTAATATTTGTTTAAAGACTGCTTAAGTACCTACCTATCTACTTAGCACAGAACTGAGAGTTACGCGATGCGAGTTATACTTGAAGGAGACCTCTTGTTATTTTATTCATAACAAACTCGTAATCCCTTGGACTTCATAATGGGGTTGTAGAGGAAGATTGTGTTCATAAGATGTCTCCATCGGACGGGTTCGTCGGGAAGGAGTCACGTCGAGACAGATGAATTCAAATTGGTGGATAGGTCAAGTTGAGATGTTCATGCAGTGTACGAGACTCTCATGAGAATTGCTAATGAGATTGGAGGAGAGAAGGAAATACGCGGATGGAGTCTGTTAAAGCAGGCGGGGAAAAGATTCATGGCGTGTCACCGGAAAAGTTATCACCGTCTGGGGAAAGGGCCAAGACTGACGAATTGGCCCAAACTTTGCATTCTTGCAGTTAACGGTGCCTTGTTTTCTACGTGATGACAGTGGATTGTACGCAATTATCGTATTTGTTCAGCAGGGTAGCGGACGAGAGGTACGTCACGCTGGACATGGTCGAGGACGACTACGAAATGGCTAGGAGAAAGAAGAGGAAAAAACGAAGGAATGTCGGTCCCATGCTTCAGCGTCCACCTCTGAACAGCAAGCCCAAGGTAACCAGAGACCTATAATGATCCTAGGACCTACATACGATCTAAAATTGCGTAAACTTTTGTAAAGATTAACAATTTTAAACGTAAAGGGAGCGATGGGGATAATCTCAGAACTTTCATCAGTGCCTACCTTCATTAAGTAAAATGAAGGGAAAGTCAGGGGTCATGTGGCAACAACAGAGCAAACGTGGCCTATCTAAAATCTGGCAAGTTGACATGACCCAGCTAGGGACTTCCACTATCATCATATTTCAGCCCCGAATGTGATTATTCTTGGATCGATTAGTTACTCTTTCCAAAGTTTCCAGATTATATCAATACTTCGTATTTAATTTTCAAGTTGAATATTGAATATTTGGGATATAGTATATCCCATCTTTATTATTCTGTTATTATTCTTTGTGATGAGGATAAAGTCGGAGTACGGCTGGCACAGACGTATTTATATGCTTTTTCACAGTTGGTGTTTAGGTGTAGCTTGCACTGCTTGTGTAAATAGGCGGTTTATTGTAATATGTAAAATGAAGGTCCATTACTATCGATGGACTGGAATCGAGGCCTATCTGATAATGTTTTCAACATGTGAAATTTTTTACATCTCCTTGAAGATTGCTGATGAGCCATGAAAGCATGTTAAGTAGTCACGATTACAAAGGTATGTCATGTTATTCTGCACAATGAAGAAACGATCAATTCTGAATACGAAAAATCTGGGGAACCGACGTACGCAGTATTTTAAGACACGAACGCGTAGCGTGTTGTTTTTCAATTCTGACAAGGGAAATAGGGCGAAAACTTCCGGGCTTTCAAACCTGTCACTCCTCCCATTGATCCAATTTTGATCTTTTCATTCTGGATAGGATCACGCTTGAACCGCGACGTACCCTTCAAGTTCCATAGTGATTGAACAAGTGGAAAGGATAGTGACGCAGGTGGAGTGACGGATCTGACAAAGTGACTGACAGGCTCTGCACCAAAATTTACGCTGGATGTATGGACTTCACTGGTGGGCATTTATTTGTCGGCGGTCTGCGTTTACGAAGTAACCTAAACGGAATTTGTTTTTCCTTTCTGCTCAGATCGTGGATCCAGAAGACCTTCCCAAGCGTGCCAAGTGGACCATCATCATCACGGCGGGTTTCCTTCTCCTCACGTGCATGCTCCTGGTTGGCATCACCCTCCGGATGGCCCCCATCATTGACCAAATGGGTGAGGTTCCCCGAAGACGATCGGAAATTTTGTAAACCACGTTCACTGCAGTCGAAATTGTTTTTGGCGACTCTCAAATAAACGTAGAGCCTTCTGTTACAGTTCACAGTCAAAACGAAGAGTTGATGAACTCACTCAACCGTCAATCTATGGATTACAATGGAACGATGCTGATGGCATGATATTACCCACAATCCTCGCATCAAGTTAGTAAGCTTAGGAACATTTCTCGATAGTTTCCTCCGCTCCCACTGTCGTCCTTTTCCAACAGGTAGCCCACGTAATTTTTCGAGCGAAGAACGGAAATTTAAAAAATGAACCTGTCAAACCTTTCTACCGTTTCCCTTCCACTTGCAGTTTCCTTTTTCTTAGCGCCAACTTGGCAAATATTTCTTTCTCTCCTTTTCCAACTTTCGCCTTCAGTCACTCCATCCATCAGGTTTACGCGGATCGATCGAGCTAACTTGAAGTTCATTTCAGTTCTGGAGCGGACCAACTTTTGGTGTCGCGAGGCCGTATTAGATCTCGCACAATGAGCTCGGTCACAATGGAAGTTCCTTTAAGCCCTGTCCGTCGTCTGAAAGTTGGTATAAATTTGAGTGAAACGGTTTTGAACACTTTCGACCCTCGTTCCCTATTTCACCGTTTAGAAACACTTTGTTCGAACTAGTTTGGAAATGATACGGCTTAACGGTGCTCTTAAATCTCTTGAACGGAATGTTGGCACGGACGGCTCTTGAATCACTCAATTTCCCAACTCACTTCCCCAATCAGTCGACCTCTTTTCAGTCTTAGCAACCAACGCTCTTGCCGAGTAAATCAAATCACGCAAGGATCGCAAATTTCCTTTCATCTGACACAAGTTAATGATGTTTGTTGCACATGAACGAACGCACATTGAACAATATTGAGTTATATATAAGTTAATTCTGAAAGTTGAGAATTTCTCCCTGCAGTCAGTAGGTATCCACGATTTATCCGTGGTTGATCAAAATTGTTTGTGGCTGCCTGTCGCTTCAATCAGCTTGAAAAATGTCGGAAAGGTCGGAACTCGGCGCTCAAAAAGCCCCCCTTTTAATGGGTTAGTTTGAGGGTTTTTAGATTGGTCATATGGCCTGAACAGATTGTAAACTTAATAAGCTTGATAAATTGATATGCTCAACGGTTCCAGAGGTAGGTTTGGGCTGGGTACTGCCTTTACTCGACAGAGCTGTATCTGAAATCTCTAGAGGATAAATAAATGATCTATTTTTGGAGCTCAGAATCATGGCAAAAAATTGAGGTTGGACTGAAATTCTTGATAATCTGATTTAAGTCCAAAAATGTTTGAGCAAAGTTTACGTTGTTTCCTCAGACACGCGGTTTTTTGTCACCTCATATAAATCAAAAACTTGAAAGTAAAAACATTTCCAGGTTTTTTGATTACTTTGAGATGAAGAGTCGTCTTTCAGAGCTGCAAAATCGCTTTCGCAGTAACAAACAGGAAACCCTGAACGTAAACAATACATACTTCATCTACATAGACAAATATGCTTGCCTTCCCACGTCTTGCCTCACAGTTAGATTCAGCGCATAAACTTGCTTGTTCCTTCCTGAGTTCCCTTAAGACTAATTCCATTAGGTACTCTTGTTGAATGTTGAAACAGTTATCACTGTTCTGAATCCGGTTAGTAAAGATCTCCGATTAACTAATATCTTCCCGTTCTAGGGGCGCCGATAAATTATTTCACTGAGAGGTATTGTTGTGTTACGTAGGTTTAAATTTATGATTTGTTTAATGTTTGTTTGTGATTTATGATATGTTCATGTTTATATTTCAACTTTATGAAACAAAATCTGAAAAGTATCGGTGGAAGTATCGGTTGACCCTTGATCATTAAAAAATAATTTTAGGCTCTCTCAGTTGATATTCGCCTAGAACTTTGTGCCTCACCATTAACAAAATTTTGTTTGCTACCGCGAAAAGCCGCTAGAAAGCCTCCACGGAATCCAAAAAACAAATTTCTTCTGCACCCGACAAAAATGACGTGAATCACCGGGCTTATGCAAAAGGGCGGTGAAGCTGTTTACTGAATTTTCGAATATTGTAATTTCAAGTATAAATGTCAAGAATACAGAGGCTTTAGTAACAATTTTCCAATTACCTCAATCTAATATCAAATGTACAGGGTTAGTTATGTGATTAAGTGATTTTGATGATTTCATTTTTGAGCCAATTATCGAGGGGTGAGAAGGGAATTAGGGGTTTATAGGTGCAAGGCATACGGGTGGTAAGAGGGGGTGGAGATGTAGGGTGTGGCGTTTTGGTGGAAGGGAAGTAGGAAGGGTAGTACCAAAGGGCCCCAAAGTGGACAGCTGGAGGGACAGGCTAGAGGCCAGGGCTGGACAATACACAGAAAAGAGTGGAGGAGAGGGTCTGATGTGGCAAGTGGGAGGTAGGGGTGGAGGCTTGACTAGTTAAGAGGCGGCATAGACGCTTCCTCTAATATATCTTATACATTACTAACCTTGTGTAAATAATTCCTTTGAAACATTAGCTGTTCCTCTAGCCTGTTGCTGATTCTAAGTAAATACATATATAAATTCATGGATACAAAAAGTCGAAAATTAAACCAAACTGCGTATTGGTTAAAACTTTAATTCAGTTCAATGCTGTTTTAGGGAAGAATGGCAGGATAGACTCAACTATTCATCCCGTTCGTGTGAGGATTGTCTCCCTTGTTCCCTTCAGTCGGATACCACATGCCGACGTAAGCACGTCTTTCTGGACGAGTCGCAATCAAGTCGCACCGTCGAGCCTCATAATATTTCTTCAAAAAAATTGTGATAGAAAGACAGCGATGTTACTACGGAGAGCATCTTGAAAATGGACTAAAAATTGGTCAACAGAGGAAAAACGCTCTTCCAACGTCTCCAACCCTCGTTCGGCCCCGGACGTTATAGACTCTTTATTTATTTTTTTACAAGAAAAAGTAAAAGTCGCGTAGAAATAAATTGTAACAGTTTTCTGGAAGCCCTAGGGTTATCTTGGTACTAGATTTACATTTTTATGTAATTTAGAAACTAAAAATATCGACAGGTTGTTGAATTTGATTGTCACATAGGCTTGACTTTGAAAATTTATAAATTAGAAAAAAAATCACTAATTACCATTATTTAATTGGATTTCGACTCAAAGTAACGACAATTTAGTTTTATTCAATAATTAATTATGTATTTTGTCGAGAATGAGCGATACCTGCTTATAATTATTGAAATTCAAAATTATAGGAGATGGGGTATCATTCAGTAAATGTCGATTTCCTCATTTTTGAGGATACCATGATAACTAGGTTAGGAGTTATTTTAAAGTTCGCCCCAGCTCCATTGTGTAGAAGCAATCCCTCCATTCATGACATTCCGTCTTCTAGCGACCAAAGATTTTCCTATGACCTAGAGATCATCCCGAGTACCTTATCAAAGCTCTCACTCATCGTCACGTTTTGCTTTGAATATATTCGCGCACTTAATCGCCCATCTCAGGTCAGTTAATATTGAAGTGTGAGTATTGACTCACCTAATTCAGCTCGAACCTGACGAGGTAAATTAATTTCAAATCGCTAACATAATGAAAAGTCGAAATTAGTATCATCGTACATCAAGATTTTAGGATGTCAGGGGATGATAAAACGACGGAGCCTTTTGTATGGTTTCATCAATTACTATACAGTACAAGAGCAGTATTTTTGTGAACTGCGACAGTATTATCAAGCACGGGTATAAATAGCGCTATTCACCTAATAGATTAGCCTTCCCAATTTTTGTATATTTTTTCAATTGTCTATATTCGGAGACTGGAGACTAAAAAAAGAAGCCACTCAAAAAATGTGTAATGTAAATTTTTGTTAGTTTTATTTATTTAAAAACCGCTCTTATCGGGGAAACACTCAAACACTTCAATTGATCTAGATTGATATGTCCGTGAACTTATAGGATGCGTACAAATGCGAGTGATAACTCGGTCTCGAACAAGAGTGTTAGAAATCCAGTGTGGCTGTCATTTTCAAGGACAATATGGTCGTTTCTTGCCATAAAAATAAATTTGCCTCTCAGCTTTTAACCGAATGTTCGAGTTTTGCGTACATTTTTCAATCATAATGTAGAAATTCATATTCAATGTAGAAAATGAACTCCTGATGAGGACGGCAATTCAAATTCAAAGTTAAGAAAACTTGACAAAATTCTTCAAATAAGTCTACTTCATTCAAAAAAGAAAAAGGCAAATTTCAGAATAGGATGCGTTTTGAATCAACTTTTCAACTTTATATACCCAACAGGGGCGATTCCTCATCAATAAAAAGGGACAAATAAAAGATTGAATGGGAAAATTAGTCATTTTCATGGCAATCACTCGGGAAAGAACGAACAGGCCTTGGGGGTTTCCCCGATAAATTGCTTTGAATTTTGTTCACGAAACTATGTACCCAACGAATATAAAGCAAAATCGTGGGTCCGAAATCGTGTTCGATTGCGGTGAAACGACATCTTGAGCACACGTCCTCGAATCAGTTGTGCTCCGATCAACGTAACGAAACAATTTATACTGCCTAGCCACCCGTTGAATGGGCGGTATCTGCTTCAAAGCCATTTGTATCGTTTTAGTGTCAAGCTGATAAAAAAAATCAGTCGGTCGTTTGTTGTTGAATTCGAGAGAGGTTATTGTTGTTAGATAGCTGAATAACAAAATTGTAAATAGTTGAAGACAGTTACCAAATAAATAATAGTTTGTGATTGCGCAATATAAAATGTGAATTTGTGCAATAAAGCGAATTTTCAAAGGATGAGACGCTCGGCGAGGAAGAGGGGAACAATGGTATTTCTACCCCCGTCCCAGGTTTTGTGAGTTTGGACCGTGTTTTTTTATTGGGGCTCTAAAACCAAGTCAGTCAAACCGATGAGCCCCTTCCTCTCGCAGTTGTGAGGCGAAGAGTGCATGCGCATCAACTGCTTTTGGAACACACATTTCTCATTA
The DNA here is from genome assembly GCA_019603395.1 of Cyrtorhinus lividipennis. Taxonomy (NCBI): domain Eukaryota; kingdom Metazoa; phylum Arthropoda; class Insecta; order Hemiptera; family Miridae; genus Cyrtorhinus; species Cyrtorhinus lividipennis. The sequence goes on along the minus strand of CM034000.1, from coordinate 21,984,105 downwards.
ACTGCTTCCACTGAAGCTTCACCTCAGTCTCCTGGAAAAACCTAACTTGAGTAGACATATCTTCCATGTTATATGTTCATGTCCTTGCATTGGTCTTTGACTTCATATTACACCAGATGCAGGTACTTCCTTGAAACTGTCACCAGGCGCATTAAAAACGCAGGAGGTTTTCTTACATGAATTGAACAAATTTGACTGCGATTCACAAATAGCACAATTATTGTAGGCTCTTCAGTCAAATTTATTTCACGACAAACATGAGTCACAAAACATCGGCAGACATCCTTGAAAATTCGCTAATGGATCTTAGCCTGACTTCTGCCTTACGCATAGTGAATCAGAAGGATACGAATAGTGTACAAACATTTTAATGAATATATTTATAACAAATGAAGAAGAAATGGAAAAATTGTTGATTCAGTGTGAAATACTTAACTCTACTCAAGTGAATCCGATCAAAAGAGAACTAAACTGCTCAAAAAAATTATAAGAACGGCAAATTACGTTAATTATTCTCATTATGTGCACGAACAAATCAATATCGGATCAATAAGCTAGGTTTTTCTGTTTTACAATGATTCAATTTGTACATTCAAATGAAAAGAAAAATTTTAGTAAATGAAATAGTCGAGTCAATGTTGGTCCGTTTTATATTTAGACAATTTTTTTTCTAATTTAAACAAAATTACGCGTGATAGATTGTTATGAAAAATGTCTAATACACGAATTCAGTTCAGGACTTGCCTAATGAATTGAAATGATTGTAAAAAAAAATAAAACTTTTTATATAACGGATCATTGTTTTGTACAAAAGAGGTGAGACATGTAAAATTTTAATCTCAATTACGTTTTAAATTGACGCTTTAAAGGCTCTATTGTAATCTAGCGTCGCTTTAACTTTGTTATACAACCATTTATATTCTATATTTCGCGATACGGAAGTTTGGAAGACATCTCGTGCATGTGCCACCGAATTCGTTTATTTTTAATGAAATTTCACCGTATGGAGGTTAGTAGAATGGTTTGTAGAAATTACACTTTAATGTTGTTGGTTCGAGAGTGTTTTATCTCCCCCATGGAATTTTTGCGCCACAGGAGGCTGAATCGGGCCTACTCATAGTGTCACCGACAACAACCATCTTAAAAGTTGGCTCGAAATTGGTTTGTTTGTGTTCGGAATTATTACGAGTAATGATGGGGTTTCCCTAGTTGGAGCATAAAAGATTATGTGTGCTTCGTATAATTCAAGAGGAAAACGGTATAATTAATACGCACTGATGTTATCATAATTCGATCAAACAATCAACACTTCAGTTTATTATGCATCACAAAACAAGTAGACTTACTTCACAAACATTTGGCTCCGTACTAATCATTTTTCTATTCCTCGCCTATTCCAGAATATTCAATGGCTTGAGTACCATCGGCATCTTTCATGAATTCATCATATTTCAAGGATAACTACGATATAGAACCATGATAAATTCTGTATTGTTGGTTGAAGGATCGTATTCGACGTAAAACTTGCATAAAAAAATCTATTAACAATAATAACCAGGTACATCAGTAGGATAAGATCATTATCGAGCTGGGTTAACTTAAGAGAAGTAGGAATATTACAACAAAAGAAAATACTAATTATTAGTAATCACATCGTTAAAAGTGCTATTTCTAGCAACACCAACTAGGGACCGTAGTGATCTGAATGGTGGTCGTGGTGGTCGTTTTCGTCTTTGTGAGCTGGGATGTGAACTGGTACGTGTTTGATGACTTCGTAGGGGACCGGGATTTTGACGGGGACTTTGATAGGGTAGGGGATTTCTTTAGTAACGGGATAAGGGATGTTTTTGACAACGTGGACGGCGACGGGTTTGTCGACGTGAACGGGAACAGGGCGGTCGTAGGGGATTTTGACTTCGTAGCGAACCTCCTTTTCAACGGGGACGGGAACCGTTTTGTAAACGGGGATTTTGATTGGAACGGGCCGTTCGACGGGTACTTTGACGGCGTAGTGGATCTTCTTTTCGACTGGATAAGGGACTTTTTTCTCGACGATGACCGGGTAGGGCTTTTCGACTTTGACCGGTACGGGTTTGTCGACGTAGACTTTGACGGGGACGTGGACGGGCTTTTCGACGGGGTAGGGCTGAGGGACGTTAACCTTGACTGCGTAAGGGACTTCCTTCTCAATCTTGACAGGGTAAGGTTTCTCCACTGGGTATGGGACCGGGCGATTTACAGCCACTTTGACTGGGTAAGGAATCTTCTTCTCAACTTCCACTGGGTAAGGAGCGGGGACTTCCTTCGTCACAGTGATTGTCTTCACCTGAATCAAATAAATGAATAGCGATAATTTAAAAGTCGTTATTATCATTATCAAGAGGTCAAGGAAACGTTATACGACTCAATGTTAGCGGAATGCGTTGTTATTGACGTAACATTGATGACAAAAATATTCAGTAACTGAAAATTGTGCCAACACCGTTGCATCATGTGTGAAAGAACTCTCACTGAAAAATGTTTTTGTCCATTGGCTGAAAACGTGAGGACTATAACCCCGCCCGTGGTATGCTGCAGTAGTTATACCATACCGCATGACCGCCCGGTCATGAATGTTGTTGCCTACCCTCGCTAAGTTGGCTGCATTGCTTGCAGCATCGATCTTGCATCGATCTTCAGTGGCACATTAAAGAAAAAAACAAAAAACAAATTATATCCAAGTTGCGTTTAAGGTGGGTACTTATGGAGCCATTAAAAGCGTACATGAACATTCGCAAAATTGATTGTAATTTTCCGCAATTTTGTCAATGTAAATAAAAGAAAAAAAAAAAAAAAAACCATATTCAAGCAAATAGAAAAAACCAATTCTTACGCGGGATTTAGCCGCAATTCAATTGTTTTTAGGGCTTCTGTTGAGTCGAGCGAGTTATTCGAGCCTTAAATCACATTTACTTTGCATTCAAAAGTGAGTTTTCCAGAAAATTTTCAGATATTTGCACATTGTATTAATATTTCCTTACGCCTCCTTGTTTTCAAAGTCCTCAGAACGCCTGAAAATGTGTCGATTTGATTTTGCATTTGTACCCCGGCAAAACTAAGATTTTGTGTACCTTTTTGTACGTCTAATTTCTTGACCGTTTTTCACCACATTTTTACCAAAGAGAAAAATTGGAGAAATGAAGATATGAAAAATCGCAGATATAAAAATGCGATAAGTAACATGTTCAACAATAACGTTAATACGAAACAAATTCCCTTTCTATAAATGATGCCTCTTTATTAAGTTGGGTTTCTGATCACGGAATGTTTTGTTGGAGTTTCACTCCTTAAACCTATCAGTTGAAACTCAATCATCAAATCTCATTTAACGCTTCGCTCTCTACAACTAGAGTCACCCTGTATCATGACGCCATCTGACGTCTAAATGAGTTAAAATTCGCTCGGCAGTCGACTCACTGAACTTGACGTCAAACTTGGCCCACGAGACGAGAGAGTTTGCGGGCTCCACGTCAATCTCTAACTTACACTTCAAAACTCGTCCCGGTAGTCGTAGAGAGGGGAGATAATGACGCTTCCGTGTGTTGTCAGTCAAAGTAGACAGGTGACTCTTGTTCATTGTTCACTAAAGACAATGAGTACTGCCATTCAAATGGAAAGATTGATATCTATCTCGAAGGAACTTCACGAGGTGGTGAGTGATAAGTTGGATCAAACTTCAATCAACGCGGCTCTAATACAACTGCTTTAAAACAAATTTTATCAATAACGTTAAACTTTTTTTGGACTTGTAATAAAATGGAAGTTTTTCCATCACCGCAAATCGAAATTAGAGCATCGACGAGTTATGATCCGTCATCCTTGTTCATCCATAAAATCTTCAAAAATTAAATAAGGCTCGAGGCTTAGTGAAACTGAGAAAACGTTAGGGCGATTTTTTGGGCATTGGGCGCAGAAACCTAATAAAACATTTTTGAGTCAATAATACCAATTTATAATTGTCATTATACCTTCCCCCAAGCCCATCCAAGAAACTCCTCAGCGTAATGGCTTGCATTACATTTCCAGAGAGAAATTCTGGACCAAAATCATGACAGCGGATTCGTACAGGTGTCTCATCGTACGGCCGCTACGACTGATGACGTGTTTCGATGTCAAATATCGATTAGAAGGAAGAATGTTGTATGTGGATCCTGGACCATGAAATAAGGTGGGGTCATTCCATGAAAACATTAGAGCAGGAATCAGTCTTTTTTGTGGTTATCACCATGCCAACTTATTAATTAGTAAAAACTTCTTCCCGTCGGTATCTCGCTTCTCCACAACACCAAGCATGTCAGGTAAGACTAACCCTTTCTCTAATTTTTCACAGTGCCTAATCTAAACGGAAAACCGTATACGGCTGAAACCAGGGGTTTCACCTCTGAGTTTGGCTCACCAAAAAATAATATTTAAATTAAGCGGTATAGCAAAATTTACGATTTCCCTTAGAATTAGTCTAAAATGTAGGCTCACCAGGTAAACGTTTTTGTTTTAATAAGAAAATGAATCTTAAATTTAGAAGCTTACCGGTTTCTTCTCCCATCCGTGTGAGCTGCCTCCGCTGAAGTCCCTATGCTCGATTTCTTCGCCGTAGCTCTTATAGTTGGACTGATAATCTTCTCCACTGCCGCTGCTTGAAGCTTCATAGCCGTTGCTGCCTCCACCGCTGGTACCGTAGTCACTGCCCTGGTTCGACCCAAAATCGCCGTGATTTGATCCGTAACCGCTGCTGCCGCCGTGATCCAACACGTATTCACTGCTGCTGCCATGTTTTAACCCGTAGTTGTCGTCTCCACTTGAGCCATAACTGCCAACTCCGCTTGTCCCGTAGTTGCCACCTGCGTCGTAACTAGACGACCCGCTGTAACTTCCTGAAGAGCCATAATTGCCGACATTTGACGACACGTAGTGTCCTTCGGCGGTGTCGTACTCGGAACTGCCATCACCACCCTCGTAGCCATCGTAGCCGTTTTGAACGAGTTCTGAACTCTGAGCAACGGCTCTGTTGGTGTACGGTTTTACCCGTGAAGATTGATGAGGTGCCGCTCTTCTGGTCTGGTTGTTCTGAGTTCGCAAATTATACCCTGGTGGTGAACTTCTAGGATTTCCCGTTTTTGGAACGTTGTACGAACCTTGCTGAGAACTTTTCAAGCCCTGCAAGCTCTGCAATGTTTGCCTATATTGGTTACTATGAGCAACTCCTGTCCTCGGCAAGCTCGATGAACTGGGCGGGCTTTGCGGTCGGGTGTACTGTAAGCTTTGAGTATTTTCATTTCTTCTCGAAGCCTGCGAACTCTGCGGCTTCTGCGAACGAGTGTAAGGTGAACTCGGAGTAATTTGAGGGTGGTCTGGCTGTTGAGGGTTCGGCGTCCTTTGAGGCCTCTGCGAACTTTTCCGTGTTTCCGTACGTTGCGGGCTGAACGAGCTTTGGTCGCTGATTTTTTCGCTCTCCAGGTTCCTTCCGAAGGGCCGATGATTCTGTGGAGCTTGCTGACCCGTTGCCACCGAACAAATCACCACCCCCAGCACGATTCCCAAACTAAATCTCATATTTGAAACAGTAGTTTGAAAATTTGTGAAGAAGTTATTTAAATTTTTTAAAATAAATATACACTTGAATTTTCGTTTAAATTAATAACGTTTTCCCATAAACTACGACGTAAACCACAACTTTTTAAAGTCCGAATTATCCTCGTTCACTCTCAGAAACTGCTCAGACATGAGCTTGCACAGCTCCTGGTTGGACTGGTGTTTCTACTCTCCCTCGTCGTACTTTTTCTAGTTCCCCCTCTCGTGTGTAGGCAACTGATGCCGGCATACGAGTTTCCTGGAGAGCACTTTCTTATTTTGCTCCGGAGGGCCCTTGCAGACGCTTCGTCAGTTCTGCTCGTCCTGTTGCGTCACCATCTGAGTAATCACCCTACTTCAGCAGCGCGATCTTTCAGGAAGAGCGAGCACCGGGCGACAAAAGCTTGCTCACGAGGTAATGAACCCACTCACCTACTGTCTCGGCTCGCACATTGCGGACTTCGCTGGCCGTCGGCGAGGAGCAAGTTCGGCCTCTTCCTACATGACGAGTTAAATGGGTCACTCGGCACAAAACTGATTTTTATCAGAGCTCTTCTTCGTAACAATTACCTATACAACACTAGAATCATCATCCCATCATCATTATAACGCTATGAGTATGCGATTTGTGCATTTACATAATATCATGTCCCTTCACTTTAGTCGACATCGTCATCTTGTTATCACCTCGTAAAAGGGTTACCACACGTACCGCCTCGGAGAAGGCATAGCACGCCTTCAAATTCCTCGGGAGATCATAACAAACAGTAACCTCCCATTCGCAGAAAAGTATGGCACAGTAAAATGGAGAATGATACCACGACAAGATTCATCACTTTTGAGCGTTTGTTATCACTCAATAAACTAAGATAAATCCAACTAATCCATATAAACTTTCACAAAATCCACCACAACATTTGTTTGTAGTGTCCAAGTCAATTTAGGAGCGGCAAACACTATTTGGCATCATGACCCAGAAAAACGTCAGTTTCTTAAAGGCTGAGCGGCTAAAATAATTGGACATCAATGTTCAAGCATATGTCACGATTCGTGTTACTATTATTAACTCATAAAGGTCGATACTATTTGTGTTACTGTTATAAATTTTTGTTAGTCAATACTTTGAGCAAGAGTTGGTTTGTACTATCGAGTATCAGAGCTCTTACTAATATTGATATCTGCATCATTCAAGAAAAATTATTGTCGGAGTGTCTATTTTAGAGTTAGTAGAATGCGAAATACCGCTCTAGTGTCCTGTATATTGTCAGTAGTGGCCTCTCCAAACTGAAATCTGAGTGCCCTCTGAGGTCTGACCTTTTGTTTTACTTTTGACATTTCAGGAAAAATAATATCGTCCGTGTTTCACCTCCTCAGAGCTCTAACTATGGAGGAAACGTTAGAAAAAGTACGGGAAAAATGGTTTTTAGGTGGCTTACACTCATAAGCCGCAAGAATTGGAAGAACAATCTTTAAAAACATCACATCATTCAACTTCTGAAATTTAGAAAATGAGGTACATATTCCAATTTCAATTCCCATAAACACAACGGAGGATACCCAAACATCAACTTATCTCACTGAAACTACCCACTTCATGACAGATTATTCAACCGTGGGGTACGAACTGGAAACTAATGTCGCCTTAGGCAATCATACTGAGGCAACAAAATCGTGCGGATCATCGGGTACATAAGATTATTACCTTCTGAAAGGTAGTAAAACTCACGGATATAGCCCCTAAACTCCACTTTATTTCTTGAATAGTTTACGAAATAAGTCTATAGAGTGGACTAAGGAAATAGCCAACGGAAACAAACTGATGCTGTGCTTCCTGATCAATGCAGTTGAAAAATAGTAGCTTTTGTGCCTCCAAAAAAATGAAGAAAACTTGAGATTATAATATTTTTACTTTAGCTCATTTTGTGGACTATCATGTGCGAATTGAAACGCTGATTCACGTGGCACTAATCTTTTTATTTGTATTTTCCAATTTTACGAGAAAAGCAAATTTTCGAAAGCTACTTTTTAAGCTAAGGAGTTGCGTGCAATTAGAAGAAAAATGCTACGAATTCTTTCATAGTTCAGGTTGGCTATTCCTCGGACAGGGGAGAATGGGGGGGAAAAGTGAGGGTAGAGTGTCCCAGACTCATTCCAATCGATTCAGCGACAAGAATTAGGTGAAAAATAATATCACACACGCCTAGTTCCAAAAAAAATATCGAGAATAGAGTGTTAAAAAACACTTTTACCTATTCCTCCACAAATTTGTCAGGTTTTTAGAAAATTGTCTACTACCAAAAACGGCGTGGACGGCGCAAGGACATTTGCTTATTTTGATCTAGACACCTTGAAACGCCCAGGAAAAAAAAATCGTTCACAGGGGTTGGTTATTCCTCGGACCGGGAAAATGGAGATTCATTCCAATCGATTCAGCGTCCATAATCTAGTGGAAAATGAGCCTCGCGCGGAAATTGAGTTTAAAATCACACATGTACCCATTCCTCCACAAATTTGGTCCTGAAGAGGGGAAGTTGTAGTTTGAAATAAAGTTGGTGATATGGTTGAACACTTGCTACACTTTCGGCGAAACCTGCATACAAAATCAATTAAAGCGCATTCGAGAGCTACTGCGAATTATCAATTGATGGTTCCATTCGATTTCGGTAATCGGATAAACATAAAAAAGTGTTCAAAATTTTCACAACCTCACCCTGCTCATCTTCGCTTTGAGGAAAGCTTTCATTAAATTCCATCAATACATGGGTAGCATTTCATAATAAAACGACTTGTTCGCAACAAGGGAAAAAGTGAGAACTCACATAGGTTATCATGCACATGTTAATTTCCCGATTGCTCACATAAAGTAGATACAGAGCGAACACTTCTTTACAGCTGCTCACGAGTATTCGCGAATTGGAGAAGTGAACGGGGCTTGAGCTTCGATTACGTGTAGAAGTTCGAAGGTTGGCCGATTTAAGTCCGTTAAATTGTTAATTTAGGAGAGTGGGGGTGGGTATTCTCAACTGGTTTCTGCGTAAAATAATTGGATTACGCCAACGACTAACGTCTCCTAATGCGCAAAATTACAGGCACCGGGAGGTTCGGGACTTGCCCCGAATTAACACGCCTCTGCATCGAGCGGCAGTTACTAGAACGCAAATTATTAGTTCATCGATTATTACATTCTCAGAACCATTTTCAAACGTTTAGCTTTCTTATTTAATTTATCCTGTCGAATTGAAAACGTCGATGGCAAATGAGGTCGAGCCAATGACGGGGCTTCAGCATCTACGAGTGCAATCGTCAAAAGAAGACCGCAGCGTGACGGATCGCAGATTGCTGTACAATCAGAGTTGCAATGAGCGCGAATTTTCTTTACATAAGTTTACGTTCGGACTTGCTTGGAATATCTCGGGTATCCGCGCTTTCGCAACCGTAACTGGGACATTTGTAATGCAATAGGAGTAATTAGCCGAGTTGTTATAATCGGGGAAATCGGCGGGTAACGGTAAGCAACAGCTATCACAAATATAACGTCCCTTCTCGCCAGAGAGTTAGCTAATTGTGAGTCATTTTCTCGCTGTGCAAGACTACTACATCAAATTGCATAAGAAATGCATTCGAACGGCGGCTTTCATGCGGAAAGTGACAGTGCAGATTTATGCTACGGTTACCAACTACATGACTTATTATTGTTTGGATTACATTAAGTTACAATTAGCAATATTTTGGGTTATCTTGACTTGTTTCCAAACAAGGTACCTTAGACTTTAGTTAGTGCTTTGAGTGGTTGAGGTCGAAACATATCTCTCCTACAGAAAGAGCCAAAACTGAAGAAAACCAGAACAATTCGCAGGTTTGACATTTGATAACAAATTTTTCAAAACTTTTTGGGCTAACTTGGGGAAAGGAGGGGGGCTTTTTAGGACGCTACACTAATTGATAAACAACATAATAGAAAATTAGCAATGCTTCATGCTTCGCGAATTGGTCGCATCGATTTTGACAGGTATTGAAGATTTGCATCTCTTGAGGAGATCATGAACTCAGACAGCCTCTTCATTAAAAAGTTCCCTTAGATTTGATGTATACTTTAGCCCTTTGCATATGTTAAAATCGGTTTGTACTCCTCCAGACAGATAAAAATCCAATACATTGGTCCGATTAAAATAACTACCCATGTGTGGCTTTAGTTGGGCCACACGAGTAGTTAAATTAAAAACGCTGCCAATTCTTTCACAGGGGTTGGTAATTCCTTGGACCAGAAGCATTGAGAAAATGGGGAAAATATTTCCGAAAACTCCCTTTCGAAATGGGTAGGTAGGTACCCATTTTGACCGGTACCAACCCCAAGTGGGCACCAATTGGTCCTGGACCCATCTCATACGATTCAGCGACCAAAATTAAGTGGAAAATGGTACCCCACATTGTCGAAAATCCATTTTTCAAAAAACACATTTTGAATTATGAGAATTCAATTGATAATGATTCATATATATTTCAATGATTAAAATTAATGATGATTTAAAAAATAACCAAGCGAAAAAGAAGTATATATTGACCGTTAGGTATATACTGTAAATTTGGACTCATAATGCACCTGATGACCTCAATCATAATCAGGCCGGCAACTGATATCATTCTAAAATATGACAAAAATCAACGCTTATCATTTTCTTTTTTTCCTAACTTCAAAACCTGTCGTACCAGTTTTCTATTATTTGTGGCAATGACAGTTTCATCTAGGAACTCACTTTACAGCGCTTTAGATTGTTTAGAAGTTTTTAAATATCCGAGAGACTGTTAGTCCTCACCCTGAGTAATATTGATTGAGTTGGTATGATCGGATAAGTCACCTCATACTGGGTATTTTAGTTTGACCACTGTCGTCGGAATAGATGTTGACATTGTTCGGGGCTTCACCGCACTGCCTGTTAACGACTAAAAATCAGATTCGACAAAATTGCTTGAAAATAATATTGGCTGAAACAAAAGAGTAAGTTCTGCCGTACGTTGATTCAAGACTGCGAAAACCCACGAAAACTTTTTTGAATTCATCAAGACAGTCCACCTAGGTGCGAAAGTGACAGTATAATTGGTGTTGAAGGTAATTATGAAAGAGAAGAAGAAAGAAAGTCTCTTGAATAAATGAATAAGTAGTGGGCGATTAGCGAGCTAGACGTAGACGAGCTAGTGGAGAGTAGTAGACGCAGGTTGGTGGTTGCCATCACGATTATAATTAAAACTGCTAAAAGTCAGCAGTCAATACTTTATTATACCGTTCGTCATTCCAAAACTCGCTCGCGTTAAGAGATCACGCGTGGACATGGGAAGAGCCACCGCTCGCTGTCGCTTTCACTTGGAAGCGGTTCAGATAAGAACGGAACCAGTTCGGGGGTCGAGTTGACTGAACGTGTAGCGAGTGGCTGTTCCCTGAAGGAAGGTTTAGGTATCCAGTTGAGATTTTTTTTCCTCTGAGAAGTGGGGGAAAGAAATCCGAAGACCGGATCATTTTGCGAACGTATTATCCTCATCGTCACATAAGGACCACTTTGAATAAACGCGTTGACCGGAACCTCTAAAACATTGTAGGAATATTTGGGAAATGTTTTGATTTAACGGAGAATTTCGTCACTAAAATGTCCATCGCTCATATTTCAACCCCTCAAATTGTCAATAAAAAATTAATATGCACCTTTTCATTTAGATTGGAAACTTAGCTTCCTCGCTTCCTGCTGCGCATCTTCTGAATGATCTATGGTACAATGGACGATTAATGTGGCTTGAACCAATTACTTCGAGATTAATTAAATTCTAGTTGAAGAAAGAAATCTGATAATGCACGGGACGAGCACAAAAATAGAAAGGAAAACGGGAGCAAACCTGAAGGAGGTTCAGTCAATATGAGTCACCAGCCTAACAGCTTGGTGGTTGGAGTAAGCCCATGATACGGGTTCGAGCACCTCAAAGAAGCTGGTAAGTGGAGAGAGTCGAGTAAGGCGAAACCAGAAGAAGTGCTAAATACATCAAGCAAAGGTAGCATAAGAACGCCTTCACCTTACGATTTGAGAATACTGAGGATGACAGTAGACTCGGCAAGCATTGAAAAAGTGCCAAGACCTAAGGCACGATAAAAGACGAATGATACGGAATTATAAGCCCTGAAAAAATTCACTCGACAAACGATATCGAATGAAAGATATGTAACCAAATCGGAACCAGCCAATACACAATTCGGACCAGGATTTGAAATTTTTAGGGCAGAAAACGAATCCAGTATTCCATCTCAAATTCAGTATTTGGTACTTGTGGTGCCTGTCAAAAATACGATTTCACGTTTCCCAGGCTGGAGACGCCATCTTGCTCACTTGTGCGAAGTACGTAAATATAATAGGTAAGTAGGTAGGTATTAAGCTGCTGTTTGGTCTCAATCAAGTCTTCATCAAGTATGACCTCATTTAGATGCGCCACCAATATACTTTTGCAAGTTCAACGTACTTTGTACCACGCTTGAAATATCATTTCCATTTACTAAGGCAAGTACAAAGGAGATTCGTGGTTGTAAAAATTGTAGGAAGAAGCGACGTCACGCCCGTTGCCTGTTTTCTCAGTCTCCCAGGCAAAACCCGTGACGTCCTAAAAACGACGAATAAATGCATGATAACTAACAAAAGGATTACAAACAAGAGTTCCGCTTTTTTCAGCTTCTTAGAAAAGAACGACCATGAAATAAAAAGAAACGTATATTACGAACTGATTAGGCTAGCCAGCCTGATGGGCAGGACGAAGTATACCTAGATCAAACAAAAATACTTTTCTAATCAAGTCGAGTCAGAGTTCAGAAAATATTTATTTATAACAAGGTAGAGAATTGATTCATATCACGCTTTGTTAATGAATGTGAATGAGGAGACTCAGTTTATTCATCACCTGAAAAGTAAATGAGAATGTATTCATATTGGAAACTTCTTTAAACTAATTTGAATCTACAAGTGTGATTTACTTTTGTAAATTCGTCACATTTTCTCGAATAGGGAAGGGATTGATTGATTTCTCAATGACAAAGCATGATTTGAAATAATTCACTACATTTTTTCAAATAGAAATATATCTTTGTGGTACGGTGGGTCAAGTAACTAATGTCTACTTATCAGCTTTTTAAGTGATCGAATTCGCCTTAAAAGATTTGAATGGTCGTTCCAGAGTACGTTTTTGGTTAACACGAATCAGACTTCAGATTTAATATTACCACATCTCACCAAGGAACTGAGACACTTCAAACACGTACAATAAAAAACCAACCACAGAACGAAATGTTCCAATTCCCTTAAACGAGAAATTTCGAAGGTATGACATTGAAGGAAACGACTACGGAAATTAGATTGTTATTTCACGTTAGCGAACTTCATTCCAACATTCAATGATACAATATGAGAGCAGTTTCAATAGCAAAGTACAATTAATTAACGTATAGTTCGGATTCAAACTAAATATATTTAAATCACATTGCATTAATTCAACAATTAAAGTAAAACAGAACGAGACAAAGGAAATATTGCACGAATTGATTGGTTGACCAAAGGCGAATTTCTCGATTGTCGGTAAATAACCTACGGTAAATTGGATCGAAACTGGGCAAAACTCTTGGCCAATTGGCTAGTTTGTACAGCGTATTAATTATCACCAATTAATCAGTTGAGTAGAGGGTAAGAGCTTGTTACAATGAACACTATTGACAAATCCTTCAATTTGTAACGTTCTTTTGGATGGGACATTAGTGGATCATCAGGGGTTGGCAAGACACCATTACAAAAAATGTCAGAAATTCACAATGAATAATGAGTAATTGAGCTGTGAAACAGGTCTTATTGCCAAGAAGGACGCTAAAAATACTGAAAGGGGAAGAAAAAGGGTGTAGCGGAGATGGAAGGCACACAAACTATCAGAAGTATACAAAGTACATGAGTGAGCGATAGGAAAAACAGTTTCATCGCACATAGTCGCTCGACAGAATGACGTGGTCTATCTCCACAAACAACTGACAGGCCGGCTGCCAGTGAACGGTTGAAGTGTGGACGATCATGTTGGCGGCACATGTCGAGTCTCAACGTCACTTCACTCAAGGATATACGAGTACAACATGCATCACACCCACGCGTTGATCTACCACGCAGGTTCTTCGAGCCCTTAGAATAAAATTCCTAAATCCGAAAATATGGATGCGAACCAAACTATGAATATGATTACAAATAAATCCAAAACTAATTTTCACACGAGTTTGACTGAAATTTACATTGTAAATGTCATTAATTTACAACTTTTGAAAAATGCATCCTTCCATTAGTAAATTATTTGTGAATTTTCTAGGATTTTCTGATTTTACTTCAAAACAGATTGAACAATTTAAACGAAATCCAAACTTTTTTGAGCAATTTCTCCAAAGTCGGAATGTTTTGGAATAGTTTTTACAATTTACATCTGTGTTTGATCTAGACATCATGAAACGTATAATGTCAAATTTTAGAGCCAATCGGGGAAGTTGAACCTCCTTGACCTAGGGCATGATTATAAGTCAAGAGAATTATTCAAGAAATAACTAACCAAAATCATTATTAAAAGAAAGAATTTTTCCAAAAACTCACAAATAAATGCTAATTTTTGTAAAACTCGTATTAGTGACTTCAGTTTTATTTGTTTTCCGTATTCTCAAAAACCTTCGCATTATTCATTTTTTTAGACTTATGGGTTTTATTCGGTTCTCGTTGGTACTTGAGACCCAGACGGGCGTTAAAAGTCAGCAAGAGATAAAGATAAAGTTCAGTGCTAACTCAAAATATGCTGATATCAAGTTAAGGTCCTCAGCTAGCCAACACCTAAACTCGATCATGTGGTGAACAACACCATCCGCCAGACAATAAAATACTTGACGCAGGTATGTTAAAAAAAATACTGGAAAATGTGCATTGTGATTCGTCATTTCGTCTCAGCGAACCGTTCGTTGGGCTCTGATAAAGGCTGCCCACTAAATTGAGCTCGAGGTTAAAGCTGTGAACTTAACATTGGTTAGGCCAGTGGAGAGTTCTTCTCAAATTGGTGTCCCGGTTTTTAAAACGTTGGGGTTGAGTTGAATCACGGTGGTCGTCACGTTGATTCTATTGTCCAACGGCTCGCTCATGTCCCGGTCCTGTGACATGAAGAAAGTCATTTTCATCGCATTCACGTCAGTTTGAAATTGAGGCGAGTTGAACCACCCAAGATCCTCACGAGAAGAGAGGGTGGAATTTCGACAATTTCACTTACCAAATCTAGAATTTCGTCAGGTGTGGAAGGAATCGACGGAGGTGCAACTGAAGACAAAACCTCGTCACAGCGAACGATCGATGGCGAGTCGAGGTCCATCATTGTGTTTTCAGTTGCTTTTGCTATGTCCAACGTTAAGCTTTCTTTCCTCTGCAACCGTTTAGAAGGAACAGGGGGGCCTTGATCTTCAGCTGAAAGGATGAGTGCAGTTAGAAACGGCTGGAACGAAAGCACCTGAACCACTAACTAAATCAGTACACATCTCACATTCAATTTCGGAAGTCATCAGGCTAAACCTGGTTGGATCGATTGTCACGCACGAGTCGAACTGTGCAGTCGTCAAAGGGCACTCGGTATGAACCATGAGGAGAGACGTGAGCCGCAAAACTTCAGCTCTCAAGGCAGTCACTTCCTGTGTCAGGAGTTTGTTTTCATTGAGAATATTCTCCATGTGGCGCTTCCTTTTCTCTCGACATCTGTAGGCTGCTTTCCTGGAAAGCAAAACTTGAGATTCTTAATGAATTGTTCAACTAGATTCCACAATCAACTCGACTGGTTCAGCGCATCCTTCAGCACAAATCCCTGGGTATTAAAACTACATTGATTATTATGATGAAAGTAAAAGGCACCTACGACACAGGGTTAACAACCCCCTTACCAACTATCAGCGGGCATTGGAGTTACTAAAACTTAAACGGGCGGATAGAGATAATTCCATTTGTAGTCCTTAAGGTTAGAAGGAATTTTAGAAGGAAATCTAGAAGGAATTTTGGCTTTTTCGTTATAAGCTCTTATTCGCCTTGGTGGTGATGCGGCTTGGATTGACATAGTCGCAGGCTTACAATTCTTAAGTTAATGACCCGAAATGAGGGGTTGAGAGCCTCAAATAATTCCCGTAAAAAGTGACGGACACCCTAGTAGACAGCAGAACCACTGATAATACCTGTTTCTTTCAAGAATTCGTCGTTTCTTGTCTTCGTCCGTTTCATTCGCTGGATCGTTGATTAGAGAAGGTGATGTCTTTTCTTCGGCGCCAGTCGGAGGAACTGATTTCTAAGAATGGGCAAACATGGTAAAAGTTTCAAAAAATGCAACCGTAAAGAAGCTACGATCTTACAAGAGCAATTAACAGGTTTTTCCACAACTTCTTTCCTATTCATCCAACCAACAGCGAACGTCAACTAACCTTGTTCGGCGATTTGGAAAGCAGCCTTAGAGGCGGAACGGGATGGATAATGCTCGGCTTTGATCGATTCGAGCCATCGAGAAATGCTTTCAGCTTCTGAAACGTTAAAATGACAAAGTTAGAATAAATTAAAGAAAAAATAAGTGTTTACTGAACTTTAATTCATTGATGACTCAGTACTTGCCTCTTTAACGAGTGGGTTAGCTGACTGTGTGACCGGGTGGGGTGTTGTGAGGAGAACTGAGTCGTTTGAGGCAGCTTTCATCGGAGCAATCCTAATTGCCTCTCGAGCTTGAGGCTGAAAATTAATTCTGCAGTCAATATACATATGAACCAAAAAGTGTTACGCTCTTTTTGAGAGTCAAAAGATTGAATTTTTAAGAGAAACAACAAAAAATATTCATGTAAAAAAAAAAAAAAAAACGTTACTTACACCCTCGTTTTTTACGGGCTTAGCGGACAACTGGAGAACGGTGCCGTTGGGCATTTGGAATAAAACATGAACACTTTCCTCGGATGCATTTTCAACGGGCGCGACGGTTGGTGGAGTCCTGTAGAGAGAAAAGTCCCTCATTTTAGTGAGCTACGCACATTCGAGAGAACGAAAAACAAGTGGTGAGCAAGCCAAACGTACCCTTCAACAGCAATCGACGTATCTGCCTCAGACCGCACGATGACTTCTTCGAAAGTTTCAGAGACAATGGCTATTGACAAGAGTAAGAATAAAATGATAATCAGTCATCTGATGGTGATTAAAATTAACTCTTTAGTGTGAATACGAACCTGTTGAACTATCTTGTGGTTCCAGGCCATCCAAAAACACTTGGGGGGTATGCAAATCATCGCCGGCTGGTTTACTCAGGAAAGAACTCTGCACATAAAAATACAGATCGTGAAACGCATAAGTGGTCAAATATAAAAGTGGTCATGAGAATTTCCTATTTTTCTTGAATATATCTGAGACAGCAGCCCTGGACATAAGAATATTCTGAAACCTTGAGCTTCCTGTCCAAGAGATCTGAACTCAAGCATTCGTGTTGCTGACTCCATTAAAGTTAGCAACACGATAAGTAATTGCAACTGGCGAGTACTTTTCGCGTGACACTTCTGTACACTCAAACGCAAGTGAGATCTGCGAATACGTCATAAATGTGCCTAACTATAGGCGAAGAAATTTTTTTCTCTACAATTGGATGGAAAAAATCCCAAAAGCCAAAAAATTAGTTTTTTTCTCATAAAACGGATTCACTTACTCCCGACGTCTTCAACGCCCCACGTTTTGAGTTTTCAACTGCCTTTTTGAATGTTTCATCGAAAGGATTCAGATCTTGGAAAAGTCCGATGGCTTCGCAATTTCTTATAAATCTGGTGGGGGTCGGCGTGTCGTTGGCTGTAAGGTGTAAATTTACCATTGACATTGAAAATTGATAACAAATCAATAAAGACTAGGAATTTCAGTTTTGTAAACTTACAAGAGGCGTTTGCGTTTTTATTGAGAGATAGCTGCATTCCATGGCCCTTCATCGTCTGAAATTGTTTAGACAAATCATCAAATTGATTCACCACGATGAAAAAACGCTGATTATCCTGATCTTCTTAACCTTGCAGAACGGGGTCCAACGATAGTAAGAGTGATCTTTTTCCGGCTATTGAAACGTTATGATCTAAGATGAAACAATTGATGTTTGTTTTTAGGACACAATTATTACGGTCCCGGTTTCAGTAGGTACCTTTTGGGTGGAATAAATACAGAATAAGTTGATACTCGACAGGGAAATGATCGCATTCTTTCGTAGATAGTAAAACTGGATCCGGTGTACTAATAGAAATGATGAGTAAGATGAACATCAACAAGTGGGTGCCAACCTACCAGACTTCACCAATGACAAGCACCACAAACGAGAGACCTATACAATGTAATGTGCTAGTATGTTGGTATTATCATCAGAAGAACGTGCCAAATTTTCTAACTAAAACTTATTTCTGAATATTAGCGGCGACTAAAGATTTTTACCTGGCCAAGGTGTTCAGGGAGTCGCAAAAGACTTCTCTCAGGAACAAATTGATCGCAGCGGAGAGCTAAGAAATGGAGCAAGAGAAGCAGAATTCACAGCATTTAATTTATCTCAGATATAGAGAACCATTCTAATCAGCACATTCTCTAGAAACCAAGATCTGTTGAAAGATGGACTAGGTATGTTAATTTTGTTAGACTCAACACAATAACCACATTATAAACACAAACAGCTGCTGCTGAAAGCCTGCAAGTTTCTTTTCTTCTTCTTCACTTTTGGGTCAGATGAGCCGTTCTACAAGAGACGGGGTCGATGCATCGTACTATGAAGATTTGAAGCCTTTCGATTAATATACATCGATAGTTTGAAAAATATCGATGCTCAACGTTATGAAGGAGGTACTTTTGATTTTTCCATTATCCTAACGTAATGGATTTTGAGTACCATGATTTTGGGAAGTACTTTCGTTTTAAAAATGTTTTCTAAAAACCTCCAAATTTTCGGAAAATTAAATTTTATTAGTGAGGACTGATTTGGTTTTGTTATTTTATGTTATCAAGATTGATGTTCCAGAACGTCTACCTACTAACAACGGTTCAAACATCGAACTAAAACATCGATACTCCATCGTTGCCTGGATTCTTCAAGCTGTAAACTTTAGTGGATTTTATTGCCATGGTTTTCTACAGATATATACCTGCGCTGAGGTATTTACTTCTCGTTTCATTCCATTTGTTGAACTTAGCTACACTCAAACGAACGGTGGTACGCTAAATCCAAACAAAACCACCCCAAGCACAACCCTGACCAATGGCAGAAGACCACGAATCTGTGTTGCGTTATTTGATGTGATAAGAGATATGGGGTCGCACACGACGTAAACTTCCCGAGTCCCTATTGCCGTCGTCTTGTCTTGAAATCCCTCTGTTCTACTAAATTGTGCCTTTGATAGCCATGGAATATTGGCAGTATTCTTCATACAAACTCTCCTCAGCGTGCCTGCTCTTCCTTTCGTTGGATTTACTCTTCACTGGTGAGCTATACCTTTGATGTGTTCTCGGACTCCTTCTCGATGCAGGATGTGTGAAATATTCATTTTTTCTGATTTAAATATTTATTTATTTATCTTCCTTTGGAGGAAAGCCATGTTTTAGTGCTAAGGGGAACACATTTTGATCTAGAAGTGTTCGGTTGGATCTTTTCGTAGTAAGTAGGGCAGATGCAGATGGGCTTATCAAGGCTACACAACCTAATATGTAAGTGTACCTCTTCCCAATGTACCACGTCAGAAAGAACGGAAATTGAATGAAACTACCAGACTGACGCAACTTCAAATTTCACTACGCATTTTTTTGTTAGTTTTTTTTTCTTACACAGCAGGTATTCTGTACATATATTTACGTAAAAGGTTATTTATCAACAAATTATAGATTTTTTTCAATTAAAAACCGATTGAATTAATGCACACGTAGGTACTACTGAGCCGGAAGTAACACAGCAATTCCCATGTGAGGCCAGTTGAGCTTGAAAATGTTTACGGTTCTGTTGCAGTTAGCAAAGGAAGCGTTCAAGATGAAGTTATGCGCCATCTCATGTTGGGTGGAGATTTCCTGGCGAGAGGACAGCTACAAGATGCCCTTCAACATTTCCATCAGGCCGTTGGTGAGTCTCCAAGCTTTGGGCGCTTGTTACGTCATTCCCTACCATAATATTCAAATTTTTAATAAATAAAATTTTTATTGGCAGAGGGGGATCCTCAAAATTACCTAACTTACTTCAAAAGGGGCACCGTCTATTTTGCCCTCGCTAAAGCCAACCTGGCGGTGAAAGACTTTGATAAAGTGTTGGAACTGAAACCAGATTTCTCCGGAGTGAGTACATAACCCTTATGTCAATGTATATTTTGTTCAGTCGTACGGTATGGCAGCAGATAATTAGTAAAATAGCTGTGCGTGGGAGCGCAAGATTCAACATGTGTTCTTTTCAGGCAAGGAACCAGCGTGGTCATATTCGGTTGAAGCAAGCTAATGTAGAAGGAGCCAAGGAAGACTTCCTCCACATAGTAAGTCGAAAGCTGTACTATCCCTGGTGGGACCTATATTGATTACTTATAGGTACCGATGAATTTGCAAGGAGAAAACAACATGGTTCTTGATCCGCGTTTTGAAAAAGTGTCTAATGGCCGATTGTCAGTGATTTGAAAGGTACCTGTCCATTGTGAAAGCCAACAAGCACTGCTTGTGGGAGTGTTGTCTTAACCAAAAATTAGCCATTATGTTGCATGTCGAATGGGCAACATCAGGCGGTAACGCGAGTTGCTAGACTTATATCACTTGTTCGAGACAAGAAATGAAATGAACAACAAAATACAATTTAGAATTCCAGATTGATGAGAATAATGGGGGTTCAACTTGTTGTGAACGTACTCAACGCAGTGGGGGTCGCCCTATCTCAATAGGATGAACTTATCGGGTCTATTCGTAGAGTTAAAGAAAGATGAGTTTGCTTTCATTGGATCGGATCTAGGGAAAAGCAGACCAGCTGCTGATGAGATCGTTCCGAACCTGAATAGTTGCTGACTGTTCCCTATGGGTCGTTATGCCGTACTGCGACTAAGGTGTCCGCTGTCCGGTAGCATTTCCATTCGGTTTTGGTGGTAGACCATGATTGTGTGGGATAGGCCATCTGATGCGGTAACAAACTATCCCATTCGAGATAGGACGGTCATATCTGCGTAAGCTCAGACGTTCCTGTTGTAGCTAATTTATCTCCCTAGAGTATCGTTTGATTGAAAGCCTTAATGCAGTTAGGACAGGTCTATCGATCGTGTTTACCGCCTCAGTTGAGGCAAATGTCATTCGACACTTTTCTCTTTAATAAGTGCGAGATAAGATAGTTCACCTCCTTGTGTAAACATGAGTTCTGTAAGATGGGTTTGCTAATGTTCGAACGCCTTATTGTGTGATGGGAAGAACCTCTTTATTCTGGGATCACACTATCTCAACAGGTTGACATCATCGGATCGCTGATGATCCTGAGCAATATGTTGCTCGTCCTACCCAGGCCGGCAGTTGATCAGATGGAGCCAAAGCTTGATCAGTTGATCGATGTCGCAATAGTCGAGATAGGGGAGTCCTATCCACGCTAAGCTCCTTCCTTTCAATCAATAAGGAAGCAAACTTTTCTCTCTGGGACTTTGGTCCTGTGAACTTATTAGGTCTCATAAGTCCACCTTATCGAATTACTTTTTGCATTCGGATGATAGACCTTGCCAAAAATAAGTGAAAACGCTTCCGAACGCGGTACTTTTAATGAAGCCGGATGAAGATGATGAGTAGCTTCAGGACCCATCTGACTGGCAGTTAGTGTGGCTCGCCCTACGCGTATCCTTCTGAACTAAAGCCAACTAACTGAAGTATCCGGTATCTTGGTACTATTAGTTCTCAAAATTGTCCTTGTTATTAAAATTGTACATCCTTCTTTTTCTATAAAATCATTTGCTGAGATGTGAAAACTCAATACCCGAAGAATTCAAAATTAAAGGCAGGAGTAAAGGCAAGATGTCTTGTAAAGGTGTTGATTGCAGCGTTCTAAATTTATTTTTATTTTTCAGTTTCAACAAGAAAACAACGGTGATGCTTATAATAACTATATACGGGCTGAAAGCCTCCAATCAGAAATAGCCATAGCAGAAAACCACCTTCATCAAAATGATTTTAGCACTGCCGTCGATCTTCTTAGTAGAATAATAGAAGTAAGAAAGAGGCTGTATTCTCATTCCATATATTATTATGATCTCCAGTCGCATAATTTAAACGTTGTGAGACAAGTGACGTACAAATTCAGCTTTTTAAATCCACTATTCTCTCAGGTGTGTCCCTGGTCTTCGTATCTGAGAGAGCTACGGTCTCAGTGTTACGTTGCTTTGAACGACCCGTTGTCCGCCATTCTTGACTTACGCTCGACGACAAAGTTGCAGTCAGACAACACCGACGGCTATTACAAATTGTCGTTACTCCACTACCAGTTGGGGCAAGCCCACGAGAGCTTGAAGTGAGTGCCTACTGTACTTATCCACCTCAAATACGATTATTTCTTACAATTGAACATCAATTAAAAACAAAATTGGAGTTAGTATAAGTGAACGAAGATTCTAATTCAGCCAAAATTGCAATAGAAATAAACAGTAGAGGGAAAAGTAATCGCGTTTATTTTCTTTTATGCGATATAGTGATTATCGCTAACCTAGTTGTACCTAAAACGGCACAAGGTGTTTCATAATCGAAGGAATAATGACAAGTTAATCATATAAATTATTATATATCAATAATGGTAGGTACTAAGCTCTCATCCTGGTCCTATAAAGAATCGGATTTTTTACTCAATTTCACCCTTTATATTTTTACAGAGAAGTTCGAGAGTGCTTGAAATTAGACCCTGACCACAAAAATTGTTTCCCGCACTATAAAAAAGTGAAGAAAGTCGACAAGTTCCTTTCAGATGCTCAAGAGGCCCACGATGCCGAAAATTGGTCTCAGTGCGTTGATTCCGCTAATAAGGTTAGTATGAGTTATTTATCTTATTTCCATTTGAAGCATTCCTCTCCCCAGCGGCAGAGGTGCACTTATTTAGTTTTCTCTAATTTTCCTTCGTCTTTTGTCAACAGCTGTTGAAGACTGAAAACAAAGTGCCAATGATCAAGTTTCAAGCATTTTCAAAATTGTGCATCTGTCAAGCCAAGAACGGCCAAGAAGTGGAGGCGTTGAAAGCATGTAACGACGGTCTTGAAATCTCCAAAGATCCTGACATGCTCTGTGATAGGGCGGAAGCCTACATAGCCTTAGAACAATACGATGATGGTAATTTTTCATTATTTTTGCTAATTTTTGTTATATTATTGACTTCGCTCCTCCGCGTTTTCACCTGAATTGCGGGGTGGTTTAATCGACAACCCTATGCAGGCTTTCTCATATTATTTTTGACCCAATTTTTTTTCCTTACCCTGATTTACGAAGTGGTTGATATTCTTTTATAGGCAAATACGAGATAATATAAGTATCAGTCAACTTGAAAATTCCTCTTTTCATTTGATACACGTAGTCATTCTTATTTTTTTTTTTTTTTTTTTTAGCGGTAAGAGACTTCCACGAAGTCTTGGAACACAATGAAGGGTTCCAGCGAGCGAAAGACGGCATGCAAAGGGCCCAGAGACTTCAAAAACAATCAGAGAAACGAGATTATTACAAAATATTGAATGTAAAGCGATCTGCCACTAAACGTGAAATCGTCAAAGCGTATCGGTAAGTACCCTTCATTTGCATTGACGATTTTAAAATGTTCCGCCAAATATGTAGATAGAAAAAACCATTTACAGTCCCGCACCGCTTATAATTATCAATTTTGGAGCTAGACACATTTTTTTCGCATTGTTCCTCGAAGTATTTTTTCTTTTTGTAGGAAAGCGGCACAGCAATGGCACCCTGACAACTTCCCAGATGGCGCTGAGAAGAAAAAAGCTGAGAAAAAATTCATAGATATCGCCGCTGCAAAGGAGGTCTTGACCAATGAAGGTGAAACTATTATTTTAAAAGTTACTGATGGTCGAAGCGAAATGGATTGAAATGTTTCAACCCAACATCTGATTTCATGTAAATATCGTATTCTGCTTCGTTATGCTCGTGCTCATTGGTTATTTGTCTCTTTCAGAAAAACGTGCCAAGTTTGACGCTGGCGAAGACCCTCTGGACCCTGAATCTGGCAACCACCATGGATTCAACCCCTTCCAGGAATTCCACCAATTCCACAGCGGAGGCCCCTTCACGTTCAAGTTCCATTTCAACTAGTCATCTCTCGTGTTATTTATCGCTACGTAACTAACTTTTTTTTCCGCAAAGCAAGAAAATTAAAAAGTATCGAAACTTCTTTAAAGACTTTCGAGTGCACGGTAACTGTGTTGAGATCTCGGTTTCTTCGTTTTCCATCATAGTGGACAAAGTGGAACGTTCATACTATAAGACTTTTGAGTTTGTACATATTACAATTTGTAAAATAAAACGGACTTTCGTTAATGGTGTGTTGATATAATTTACCGAAAACTGGTTGTTATTTTAATTTGCTCAGTTGAATGCAATCAAACTCTTATGCGGTCTTCCGAAAAATTATCGACATTACCTTTGAGAAAAATGAGCCCGCCATGCATAGTCCGTAGTTACCCCAAGTTGATTTTGTTATCTGTGGTTAAAAATTGGCTAGTAAAATCGCGTTTGGCAATGATTTAATTCCGACACGCGCAAAATAAAGCTTGATTTAGGTTAATTATTCTTGTTATCTTGTTGTCTACTGAGAAGTCATTCCGGCGCTAGTAATAAGCCCATAGAGCCTTAAAGTTGTCATTTATTTTCACCCCAATCGCCGCGAATGAAGGCAGGGTAAAAGTGGGTATTCTGAAAATGTTTTTTCAAGATTTTTTGAGACCTAGGGGTGTTGGTAATCATTTTCCACAACATTTTGGACGCTGAATCAATTCAGGGGGTTTTTTGGCGATGGTAGTACTTAAGCCATTAATATTATTAATTTAATTTGAGAGATTGATTTATTACAAAAATATCACAGTCATTTTCTTATAATAATATAAAAAATAAAATGAAAATTTAAAAATGGAGAGTTCAAAAATATTTGTTACAAGAGGTATCTAATCCTATTAAGAAAAAATTATTATGTTGCTCATAACTTGTGGCAAAAATATTTCCCTAATTGAATGATGACGATTGCTGAACGATCAAGTACGTACACAAATATATTAGATGATAAAATGCTAACGTAATAGTGTTTAAAATATATTCAAACAGGCCAACAATTTATGTGATACCACTTGTGGACATAAAATATTATTTGATAGCTGATTGTTGCAAGCTTAAACTATACTGACAAATTCTGATACCAATTGCGTTGGCATACTGGGGAATTCAGCATACTCCCGTTTTCTACCAGAATTGCCTACAAATGTGTTTACAGGAGACTTCATTGCACGATACCGGCAGCAGGGAACCAATTATTTGTACTGGGTCCGGCAGTCAAACCTGACGGTTTTTAAGTGGGGATAGGTGGTGGTGGGGGTGACTGGGCGGGTGGGGATGGGCGCCATCTTGTTCACCTTGAGTGGAAGTTCATTAGTTCAGTAACAATGGAGCGTTGGACCGCTGAACATCGTGCGTTTGTAGTCGAGACGTTTTTTAGAAATAATGATTCTGTGATTCTAACGCAAAGGAGTTTCCGTATACGGTTTAACATTCCCCCTCGTGGTGCGATCCCGTCACGAAACACAATTCTTCTGTGGGTTCGGAACTTTCAGAACACTGCGTTTGGAACCACAAGAAGGAGAGGAGGATCACCTCGAACGGTAAGAACTCCTGCTAACGTTGAGGCTGTTCGACATGCTTTTGAACGGAGCCCTTCTGCCATTCGTCACGCCCAAGCTCTTCTTCGCCGTAAGCTATTTTTCAATTTTTTTTAATACTAAATGTAATTTCCAATTCTCCTCTTTACAATAAAAAAAAATATATAAATATATCTCAACAGCTTTTTAATTTATCCAATATCAAAAACCGTCAGGTTTGACTGCCGGACCCAGTACTAGAGGGGATGCTCCTAGCTAAGGCAGAGATGAGCGTATTCATATTCATAAATGTACGAATTAAATTAATAAAATACGAATATTATTCGATTCGACGTCATAACCGCATACCGGAGGTCGTAACTAATGGATCAAAAAGGGTTTTCTTTAATAAAAAAAATTACCCATTTTCCTCTACCATTTTAGGGATCCCCAAAAACGGTACCCTTCTTTGATTGAGCGGTGTATACGGAAAACCAACATATATAACCATTCGTATTTGAATATTCTTCATGGATACAAATACGCCAATCTCTAGTTTAAGGGCTTGTTAGGGGGGCGGAGAACAAAAATGTATCATACAAAAAAACAACAAATTTTCTTTAGCTAGAAAATAACCCTCGAGTGAGGAGAAGATAGTAATCAGAGCTTGGAGGTAGGTAAGCGATACATTTTCAGACAGTATTTCTTCATTGTTTTCAGTTCATTGCTTCGGTTTTCACGATTTTGAAGAAGGACATGCCTTCGGACGATTCAACTTCACGGTTTATTCCGTTCAGCGCTCTACAGCCTTAGCCTCTCTAGTCTTATTTAGCGGTAACTTACTCAGGAAAATGTCATCAAAACCTCCAACAGCTGGGAATATTTCTCACGAGTTGAAGTCCAAACTTGTGTGCACTGCTTGTCCCGTAATGGAGTCGGAGGCGGTTGCTGTTACTTCAGTACCTCCGAAAATGAGGCTCACAATGATTTCTCGTGGTTTCAACGACGTAATTTTCGGGAGCTTTAACCTTAGTTTACCACATTTGTAGACTTTTGGATCTGTAATGAACTGCAAGCAGAAGCTAGGTTGTTCACTCATGCAAAGGTACATACTTGGCAAACACAAAACACTTCTGGGAGGTACTTTCTTCTGAAAAAAAGTGGATGAACCAGATCGTCTAGCACCATCGGTCATGCTGACGTTCCTTCGGTTGACCTTTGAGGTTTTCAACAGCGTGTCTGGCTATCATAACTGGAGAACGCTCTTCTAACCAGGACCACGGAAGGTTCAGGACTGGGTATGCATTACTTAAGTATCTAGGTACTGACCTGAGCGGACTTGGAGACTGTAGCGTAGACTTGAAGAACGATTTCTGTCTGGGACGTAGATGCCGGGGCGTACTTTTTAGATATGACCTGCCCCACGGCGACTGGTTGCCCAGACTCGACCAGCCTCTCGAGGACGTCGACGCACCACCTTTGCCCTCCTCGGATCACGAGTTTTTCTAAAAAATACGAAGCACATGTTAAAAAAAGGTGATTGAGAGCCCCTCTTGGCCAGCTAATTCCGAGTGGAGGCATCATACCAATAGGGTGGATTCCATTCAGGAATGGCTTCACAACACCGAGGCCGTAGGTGTGTGTGACCCTTCTGGAAGTGACAATGGAAGGGTCCAATCCGTACAAAACTCCTCCTTTTAATACGCTCAAACTCACCGCCTGCAAGAGCAAAATTGTTGAAAAACCAACACTTGTGGAGGTAATTAAGATAAGTGATGAGCACAGACCATTTCCATGTCACTCTAATAGGTGCTCCACAACGACAAGGTACTTCAAATCATTCCCAAATAGTTCATTATTCTTAGAGGATCTCGCTCGTGCAGAAAAACGTACCTCCGAGGCCTCCAGAAGAATCATTTAATTTAAAAAATGGACAAACTGCCTCTTTGAATACAGTGCCTGTTACCAAAGTACCCATTTCTACCCATACCAGGCCTGTGCAATCGTTTGCTGCAATCGCTTCAAAATTGAGTAGGCGTCCGAAGTTCAGATGTAACACACGCCTTAGGTCCCCAAAAATCCCAATATCCCATTCCATCCATAAAACATGGCGCATAAAAAACATAGGGTACCTACTTAAGTAATTAAAGATTGATAAGCCAAACTTTAAAATGGAGGAGAAAGCCCCAAACTGCGTGCTTCCCCGTCCGTAATTAGGATACATATGATTTTTGAAATTAGTTTAGACGATCACAGTTCAACTATATTACTACCCTCGTTTCTCCCCTTTTCAAAACCAATCTGCTCCATTTCCACTGAGTAACTTCTGTCTAATTAATTTGTCTACCCACTACAAGCAAAATCGAAAGAAACTTCAGCCACACTAATCTTATTCTATCATTTTTTCGTGTTGCACGGATTAAAGATAAAATGATCATACTTGGGGAATTATTATGTTTACTCGGCTAGAAAACTGATCTCTGATGGCCTCTTGGAGGATTTGAGATTCTGAAAATCCACCGACAAGGAATAGGTGGCTGATGGCATCGTCCATTCTCCGGCTGCATAGAACCGCCTCAATATGCTGTCAAAGAAAGAAAAGAAAATATGAACTCCTTAGCACCCTTTTTGTTCGGTTGGTCGCACGATCTAATGTGCTTGACGATAACTACCTCTGTAATTTTATCCAACGTCGGTTTGAAGAGTTGATACATCATGTTTGGGTGGATTTTAAGGATTCCTTCGTTCGACCAAGTCAGCTCTGGGCAGCCGTACTCCTTCACCGCCTTTTCCACCTACATGTAATGACTTAATATTATCATTTCACATATAATTTTGAGAGGCCTTTGACTATAGAAACCAACGAGTCGATCTAGATGCATCTTTCCATAGCTAAAGGCAAAATGTCTTGCTCAACCGAACATTTTGTTTTTTATCGACCACTTATTAAGAAGCCGAATAATTCTTTGAGGTTAGACGATTTTCCATTCATTATTAACAAATAATCATAAAAATAACGTTAACGTTTTCATCAAAAATTTGTCCTTACCTCAACTCCGGCGACTTGACGGTAAAAATCTATAAAGGCAAAAGGTGGAAAAATATTGAGGGATGTTGATCGGAACAATGTTGCGCATCTCTTCCGACTTTCAAATGACAAAAGCAGTTCGTTATAAGCTGCAGCTCGCTCGGCTCGAAATCTCCTCATGAAACTGCTCCCAAACACAGCGCTCATCAAGGAGATGAATTCTTCGTCAATCCCTGGTGATGGGAAACAAATCTAGCTAAGACTGATGTTTACTCCAAGTACCTACCAACGTTATCATATTAAAAGATTAGTACCCAACGATCCGCAAGGGCCACCAGTGGCTTTGTGGAGCTCTCGGAGCGTGCCTGTCGTCGAAGATACGCTATGAACAGTGATGTCCACTGTCCCTCCACCACAGTCAACTACCATGTAGCTCCCTGCGTGGTGGAAAAAATTGTACATTTGTTAGATAACCATCGCATCTTTGACCCAAGCCCCAGGCAGATAAGCCAAAAAGCTACCTGGTTTGGTTGGTTTCTCTATGTTGATGATTTGGTCAAAGTGGAGATGACGACAGCAGATGGAGGCTGCTTCGGGTTCCAAAGCTATCAGAAGACTGTCAGGTTCATTCTGAGAACTAATTTCAGCCTGTTGAAAGTGGAGCGTGATTATAACACAGAATCGATTTGGGAGTGAATTTCACATTGATGAGAGACAGCTTCCTTGGCCATAATCAGGATTTTGCAAGATCTTGTGCATTTTGTGAACGAATTTGTGACGGGTTCGCTACAATAAAGTGGTCCTTTAGAAATCAGTGAAAAAATTACTATCCAGAATGTTTTCAATTTGAATCCGCGGTTCGGTATTCCCAATGTACATACCAAATAGGCAGCCTCGCGGACAAACTGTTTGGCCTGCTGAGTCCACAATGCTGGCACAGTGATGACCCACCTTACGACGGGGCTAACTCCTTGGTCGGACAGTTCTCGGATTACATGACTCTTCATGTATCGCAGCGTGTGAGCAAATACCGTCAAGGCTGACGTTGCTCTACCGTTCGCCGCCATTAGTTGACTCTCTCGGTTCAATTCCTGAAAAAATAACCAGTATATGGTATCCATGAGAGTCCAACTCTAATTGAGAAAACAACAAATCCTAGAAAAAGAGCACTTATGTAAATTGGTAATTCCAGATCGTCTTAATGTTTTCACAAAATTTACCATGTTATTGTGGAGGTTCATTTTGAATCTGTCGAAATACAACCAAGATTTCGCTTCTTGGGCGTCTAGATCGTGGTAGAAATCCCTGGCTGTGAAACCGAAGCTGTGAAATTTTTCATCGGGAGTTAACAGCAGCACAGTTGGCACTTTTTGATTGTTCAGGCCTCTGTCTCCTCCTAGATAAAAGTAATTGTTATCTGCAATTATCTGTCTTATTCATTTATCTTCATGTTTGGTACAAGGGAAGAGTAGTAGAGTAGTTGAAAACATAATTGTATTTGCATAACACCTGCAGGATGTATTGGAATATATATTTTATACGCGTTATGATTGTTTTCTTCCGATACCTTCTGACTGCCTCATCATATGGATCTGTTTGTCCGAAGGGTTTTTAGCGAAGGCGTATGCATATCCGCTGTACGTTGTTCCCAAGTCTATCGAAACGATTACGTCATACGAATTCGGTGGTTTGGTCAATCCTGAAACGTTTTGGGAGATTAATATTAGTTTCACGTATGGCTCACAAATTAACCTGCAAAACCTACGTGGGAATTCTTTCCCTTGTGGAAAAATACAAGTCTCCTGGCTTGGACTCAATGATTCAGACGCACCTTGTCATCACTTTTTTAAAAAATTATTTGATAAATAAACCAAATAATATTCAACCAATAATGTTCATCAGTCAAAGTCAATTGAGTCAAAATAAACCATAAATGGTACTAACCATCTTTTTTGTCAACGTTGATGAGGACTTTTTCAACGTGCCCTACGTTTTTATCAAGGTCAATCTCTTCGAAGCTGTCTTCAAGATGTTCTTCATCTCCGTCGGACAAGAACGGTTTCGGTGGGTATAAAAGGTTTTGGTCCAACGGCACTGCATAAGTCACACCTGCATTGAACAAGCGAGTAAGCGTGTTGATCGGATCGAAATACTAAGAATAATCTTAACTCTCGACTAACGAAATCCTAAAAATGATGCTTTTATAAAACGCAAGTTTTAGGGGTTACCATCGACGAGGGAATGAGAATTCAAGCTATCGTGTTGCTAACAAACTTGCTCAAAATCAAAACAAAAAAATCATTGGAAAAGGAAGAAAACAACTTGGAGAGAGAAAATAATTTCTTAGAAGTAAATTTTTTAAAGCGCTAATACTGTAACCCGTCGTTTTCACGTAACGGGCTAGGGATCCAAAAATAGACCTAGGCGAATAATTAGTGGGAGATTAAAGATTTTCACTTACCGTCCGGAATGTCTGCAATAGTCGGTCATGGACGCCAAGTACACCTGAATTTACCAAGCTCTGAGGAATGGGGTTTCGTGATTGAAAAGACAAGGGTTCAATATTGACTTATAATAAAACGCAATTGACAGAAATATAAAATACGGAATGTCTCGGCCGAGAAGGATATTGACTATACGTAATCTAATTATTGAGTAGGCAGAAGTGAAGGGCTGAGGGCCAAATGAATTTACGAGGGTAGCTGAAGGCTCAGGAATGTTTGAGTTAACAGAACGGTAA
This sequence comes from Cyrtorhinus lividipennis, assembly GCA_019603395.1. Taxonomy (NCBI): domain Eukaryota; kingdom Metazoa; phylum Arthropoda; class Insecta; order Hemiptera; family Miridae; genus Cyrtorhinus; species Cyrtorhinus lividipennis. The sequence continues at coordinate 21,952,854 of CM034000.1, read as the reverse complement.
AATGAAAGTGATTTGTTAGCGTCCTCCCCTAATTCCTTTCTCTTTTCCTAACGCACGGCAGACGAAATGCTACATAATACGGTCACAATCTACAACTCTATGATCAGCTTTCTGGTGACTAAACGTCAGGGCTTGGGCCAGATTTAGATAGTTCGACTTTCGCGTTGCGAGGGTACGAGACAGAGTTATTTCGCCACTTACGTGTACCAACGTCTTGGGATGGAGACCACAGGGTGATGTTCTCTTCACGAGATAGAGGTATTTCGCCACTTACGTGTACTAACTCCTTCGGATGGAGACAACAGGGTGATGTTCTCTTCGCTGCTCGGCTTCGGTCAGGGGAACGCCGTCCAGGCCGGAGGAGGCGAGGCTCTTTCCGACGGAGGTCCGACGACTGGCGGTGCGTGGGAAACCTGGACTATTGGCCGTCGAATCGGGCGCGAACGGATCAACAACTCGGGTCCGACGGGGGATTTTCAGTTCGTATAAGGGCCCACTGTTACGGGAGAGGAATTGGCTGATCTCCCAATTCCCGAGTTCTCACCCTGAAGGAACCACGATACACTTGTTCCCTCAGGTCACTTTCACAACACCGGCTCACAAGGGGTTGATTTTGCTTCGCGTCGGTTGTTCCGCTTCGATGTTCCGCCCCGAAACAGGTTGTTTCGCTGGGGTTGTTCCGCCCCGAAACAGGTTGTTCCGCCCCGCCCCTGCCTCGCCTCGTCCTCTCGAGATTATGGCGAGCAGGGGGGGCCAACCTCGTTTCGGAGATCCCAACTTTCCTTCACTTGAGTTCGTACACGACTGACTGATGTTCCTTTCCCCAGTCCGCTCGTCAAGTCGCCTTCCCCTCCTACTCCTCCCTGGGTGTCTCGCGCCGCCCATCGCCCAACCAATCCGATGAGGTCACGCCCTTTCGCCCAGCTGGGTCAGGCGCTTGGAGGGGAGAGGGCCCGATCCGTACCCCGCCGCCGAAGTTTCTTGACGGGGCCCTTGGAATCTGCCGCCCCGTTACACTCCTCCGATCTTTGGAGGCCGAGGTCTACCTCGGCAATTTTCCTTCCGGTGGGGGTGACTGGTGCGATGGGCATTGCGTCTGGTTGTTTGGCCGCTATCCATGCTTGTTCGTACCGCCATCGCTTACAAGCGGTACAGGTTGGTGGTGGTCCTTCTCGTGTTCGGCGCGGGAGCAGGGCTTCGGGTAGGCAGGGTCCCTGGGCCGCAGGTTCCGGCATTTTCTCTCGCAGCGGTACGTTGTCGGCGGGTGTCGTTGCTTGGTGCAGACGGGCACAGGACGTCCCCACCCGTCGAGAGCATGATGGCGCTGGTGTTCCCAGGTGGTGCGATGGGCGAGATGTGTCTTCCGCTGGTCTTATCTTCTACTTCCCTACTATGATGTGAAACATACAAACCGGCCCTTTCTTTAGTCTCCTCTCACACTCAAACTCACACATTTTCCATCAATCGACGGCTCATTTGTCATGCAGACAACCTCTTTCACAAAGCCAGAAACTGAACAACGAACCCCAGATTTTGCTGCCATTACAAAGGGTTAAAGAAAAAAAAGGGGGGGGGGGGGACCCAGGGAGTCCTGTCACAACTCATGAGGTACGGTCATTAGTAAAACAAGGTAAGTACTTGTGTTGTGCATTTTATTTCCAGATTGGGGTTCATCATGGCTTCGCCCTCGTCTGATGGGCTGCTGTTTTGGTGCATGGTCGCGGATTCACTTGTTAAATAAAAAAATAATAAATAAAGAAAAAATTATAGAACCGATAGATCACTTTCTTGCGCACCAAGGACCGATAATTTCCCCACGAATCGAGAAAGGACTTCCCAGTTGGTAAGAGCTATGACGGGTCTGGAATCGGGATGTCAATTGGAGCTGAAGGCTCCGGAACAGTTTCGGAACAGAGGGCCCCGGAACAAGTCCCGGAACAGTCCCGGAACAGAGGGCCCCGGAACAGTCTCGGAACAGAAGGCCCCGGGACAAGTTTCGGAACAGTCCCGGAACAGAGGGCCCCGGAACAGTCTCGGAACAGAAGGCCTCGGGACAAGTTTCGGAACAGTCCCGGAACAGAGGGCCCCGGAACAGTCTCGGAACAGAAGGCCTCGGGACAAGTTTCGGAACAGTCCCGGAACAGAGGGCCCCGGAACAGTCTCGGAACAGAAGGCCTCGGGACAAGTTCCGGAACAGTCCCGGAACAGAGGGCCCCGGAACAGTCTCGGAACAGAAGGCCTCGGGACAAGTTTCGGAACAGTCCCGGAACAGAGGGCCCCGGAACAGTCCCGGAACAGAAGGCCTCGGGACAAGTCTCGGAACAGTCCCGGAACAGAGGGCCCCGGAACAGTCTCGGAACAGAAGGCCCCGGGACAAGTCTCGGAACAGTCCCGGAACAGTCTCGGAACAGAAGGCCTCGGAACAAGCCCCGGAACAGTCCCGGAACAGAGGGCTACAGTGAGAGTGATGCTACTAAATAAATGAGCCAGTATCTAAATTTCGATTTTTGGAAAGAAAAAAATCCTAGACACGGATTTGAAGTCAATTGGCTCCTCACTCGCTTCCTCACACTCGGGCCGATTTGTTTGTTTCTTACAATTTTAAATTTCGGAATCTACAACTAGCACAGTTTGAATTTCAAGATTATGGAACGCGACCCAATTCCTTCAGAGCTTTTTCTCACCAATATTCACCTGGTCAAGATCACTTGTTGTGGATACGACAGAAATCGAGATTTCTGAAAAATCCCACCGCTTGCCACCAAAAGATGTAACCCGTCGTTTTCACGTAACGGGCTAGGGATCCAAAAATAGACCTAGGCGAATAATTAGTGGGAGATTAAAGATTTTCACTTACCGTCCGGAATGTCTGCAATAGTCGGTCATGGACGCCAAGTACACCTGAATTTACCAAGCTCTGAGGAATGGGGTTTCGTGATTGAAAAGACAAGGGTTCAATATTGACTTATAATAAACGCAATTGACAGAAATATAAAATACGGAATGTCTCGGCCGAGAAGGATATTGACTATACGTAATCTAATTATTGAGTAGGCAGAAGTGAAGGGCTGAGGGCCAAATGAATTTACGAGGTAGCTGAAGGCTCAGGAATGTTTGAGTTAACAGAACGGTAAAATGAAAGTGATTTGTTAGCGTCCTCCCCTAATTCCTTTCTCTTTTCCTAACGCACGGCAGACGAAATGCTACATAATACGGTCACAATCTACAACTCTATGATCAGCTTTCTGGTGACTAAACGTCAGGGCTTGGGCCAGATTTAGTTAGTTCGACTTTCGCGTTGCGAGGGTACGAGACAGAGTTATTTCGCCACTTACGTGTACCAACGTCTTGGGATGGAGACCACAGGGTGATGTTCTCTTCACGAGATAGAGGTATTTCGCCACTTACGTGTACTAACTCCTTCGGATGGAGACAACAGGGTGATGTTCTCTTCGCTGCTCGGCTTCGGTCAGGGGAACGCCGTCCAGGCCGGAGGAGGCGAGGCTCTTTCCGACGGAGGTCCGACGACTGGCGGTGCGTGGGAAACCTGGACTATTGGCCGTCGAATCGGGCGCGAACGGATCAACACTCGGGTCCGACGGGGGATTTTCAGTTCGTATAAGGGCCCACTGTTACGGGAGAGGAATTGGCTGATCTCCCAATTCCCGAGTTCTCACCCTGAAGGAACCACGATACACTTGTTCCCTCAGGTCACTTTCACAACACCGGCTTCACAAGGGGTTGATTTGCTTCGCGTCGGTTGTTCCGCTTCGATGTTCCGCCCCGAAACAGGTTGTTTCGCTGGGGTTGTTCCGCCCCGAAACAGGTTGTTCCGCCCCGCCCCTGCCTCGCCTCGTCCTCTCGAGATTATGGCGAGCAGGGGGGGCCAACCTCGTTTCGGAGATCCCAACTTTCCTTCACTTGAGTTCGTACACGACTGACTGATGTTCCTTTCCCCAGTCCGCTCGTCAAGTCGCCTTCCCCTCCTACTCCTCCCTGGGTGTCTCGCGCCGCCCATCGCCCAACCAATCCGATGAGGTCACGCCCTTTCGCCCAGCTGGGTCAGGCGCTTGGAGGGGAGAGGGCCCGATCCGTACCCCGCCGCCGAAGTTTCTTGACGGGGCCCTTGGAATCTGCCGCCCCGTTACAATACGAGTAAAGCAGGGTGCATTAAGCAAAGAAATGAAAATTGCATAGAAGATTCAAGGAAGTTTAGAAATATCTACCTGACACGTTTTGAGACTTTTAGCACATTTTCACGTCGAAAATGGTACATAAACACTAAATCTACAGGCCTGTAAAGACCTTTACGTCCTTTTACACCCACGTTATTTCCTTCTTATTGTTCTGGTGGGGTGCATTTCAGTTTTTTTTTTTTTTGGTAATAAACATAATAAGCGCACTCATGGAGGGAGAATCGGTGTGCATTGCGACCTGTTGATTCTTATTTTTGAATGGATGATACAGCAGTGAAACCATCGGTTCATACGTTTTGACTAGGTACCTGAGTATAACAAACCTTTGGCGATGGAATGTTTAGCAATGTAAACTTCCTCAACAAGATTGTCTGACTCTTTGCCTGCCTCTAGGCTGCTGTCAGAACTGCATCCAACAGGGGACATTCTTGGCGTTATCACACACAACTGGCTGAAATTAGCAGGATGTTCGATGAGAACACTGTATTACTTTGTTCTGTTGTAGCCAGAAATGAGTTAAAATAAAAACACATTATTCTAGAACTGTGAGTTAACCTGTTGAATGCCTGCACGACGTTGTCCGTTTGAGACGAGGCTTGTGATCCAGTTGGCGACGCAGAACCAGAGGACGACCCGTTGATTCCAGAGTCCATTGAAACGCCCAATCGGCCATCATCACACATCACAAGTCCACCTCCTGGGAACAATGAGGGAAAATAGCATTATTGGGAAGTTGAGGTGTCCAATATTGGGTATCTTATCTTCAAATTTCAGGGAATTATTTAGTTACTAATTTACAACAAATGATGTCTCATCATTCAATTGAGCGAGAAAAGGTAAGCATGTTAGAGGCATTTTGGAGAGTTAGGGGGAGGAAATAAAGTGTACGAATCTCACAAGTAGCATGACTTAAAAACAAAGCCTCTCAAAATACCTTAAGTTCGGCGTTTTGTTGCAAATAAATAATAGAATCATCCAATAGAGATCAAATTTGAGAGGCGGTGGTAGCTATAGTGTAAGTTATTAGACAAGATTAATGCTCATGCTTCGTGTTGGCGCATTTTCTTGTTTGTTTCCGCAAAAGAGTCAGGTAAGAAGTAGCGTTGTGTGGAAGATGCCAGTGATAATTCGTAGTCGTTTGCAATGGTCTGTAGTTTTTTAGAAACGACCCACTATTAGGTCAGTGGTCACATTAGCATCTCTACCTAATTACGGCAGGATCGCGCTATCTTACGTGTCAAAACGCTCAGAGCTCAAGGTGTTGGATCCATTACTCAACCGCGTGATACCTAGGTATCAACGGTGAATGTGATATTGGCTGGATGGATATTTTGAGGTCGGGTTGAGGAACAAAGCGGCGTAGACCTTTCAATTTACATCAATTATGTGCCACGGGTAATCTCGCGGCCGTTTAAAAGGCTCTACCGCGCAACTTCTGGCTTGTGACGAGCACTTGACTCTTTCAACAGTGGCTCGGCAGGCGAATACTCGGATAGTGGGATGGAGTCGTGACTCCTCGGGGGCACGTGAAAGTGCATTGAAAGGTCGATGGGAGGATAACCGCTGGCTGCGTGTTAGTTATACGGAGCAATCTACCATCAAGGGCGACGACTAGGTGTGCTAGAATGACGTCGACCCAGTCATACAGGGCGGAGGGGGTCTAAACGACAATTAAATATGTGATATTTTCCACAATTGGTGTTTACAAAACCAACAACCAGTGCGACCATACGTAATTAAAAAAAAAAAAAAAAAAAAAAAAAAAAAAAACCACACAATCACAGTCACCAGACTGTACTATTCTCTAGTGTATCATTTCGTGGGTTGAGTAACTTGCATACATTTTCCAGCGTAAAGTGTGAGCCTATAATCCATTAGGAGGGACAACTCAAGTGTTGTTGTTCCTGATCACATTCCCCTTCCAATGCTCTAATTGAGCCCCAATCATCGATTGAAGAGGAGAACCGGTCTTCTCAGTTGTTACAAGGAAGTTATTTACTGACTTGGCTCAGTCAGTTGCCTCACGATGGAACATCTAATTATTTTGACTGCCATGTTTGGTGTTGCCATCTCTGCCATCGCACGTTTCCCAACCATGCATGGGAGTGAGTAAAATAAATAAAAATACTTTTATTTTACTTTGAATACTTTTATTTTTATTTTATAAATAAAAATACTTTTATTTATTTTAAGGGCTTTTTCCGTAGGCATCTGTCATGCTGAAGAGTACGTTGACTTGACGGCCTCATAGCGGCCAAACCGAAATGTTTCCTTTTTGTGCTTTAATTGGTTTATTATCCTCTGGATTATAAACTCTACGTTATTATGCCTGAAGAAAATCTCTCCGGCTCACTAAAAATTTGAAATATAATTTGTCTCTACTCTAGGGATTTTTATAGAAGTTTGATTTTAGGCTCTAGTTAGTCCTCAAAACTGTTCATCTTGCTCGCCCGAAATGGAAGCAGGTTGTGAGTAAAAATACATAATTATATTTTGTATAATTTGAACATATTTTTGTGGACCTAAGGTGTACGGGGTAGGTATCTTTTTGGACTAAATTTTGGACGCAGAAGATTGAGACAGGTAGTGGACCAGTGGCCGCAAACCGTTCTGTGCCTCCATAGATGAATGATTGCAAAATAATTAGTAAGGTCTTTAAAATTAGTTATCTTCTTTTAAGGTGATCACTGCATGTTGAATGGCTCATACATTCAACATCACGACAACTACTCATCTCGAAGGATTGAACCAGGGGAGTCTTACAGACCAGTCGGCTCGTGCGTCGAGGTTACCTGCACTCAAAGTCCTGACGGAACAAGCATGATCATTGCAAGGTACCTAATTACATAACTACTATGGATTGCGTTCGAAGGAATAGTGCTTTTTTTAATTTGAATATTGATAATAAATCGTGTTCGGCTTTCCATTACCAAAACAAGAACGCTGCTTGGCTGCACCAAAGAACATGGTTACACTTGTTACCTCTAGACCTTTCATTTTCTATATTAAAACGAGTGTGATCGCCCCTCGGCACCCTTCCAGCATTTTTAACGGTTGTGCATCTGTGATCATAACCATGTTCAAACTGATGTTACGCCAACAGAACGCTTATCTATACTTCAACCATAAGAAGCTCCAAGTAGGAAACGATTAGGCATTAGGAGATGAGCGATGATAAGCCGAACTTTCGTAGAGCAAGTTCTTCTGCTTGGTCTTTTTGCAATGAAAGTTGGGTTAGATAACTGGGTTGCTTCAGGGGTCTTGCATATCTAAGTCGAGCGGAGATAATCTAATGCGCCGCAGGTAATAAACCAGGGAATCTCGAAATCAAATAAGATGTGCTCTGCTGTTTGTATCTACGGTTCAACCAAAAATGTTCTTCATAGTTTAATTTTAAATTGCGCGTCAAATCAACATTTGGGAATAAGCATTTGTTCTAATAATTGGTATTTAGATAGAAAATACGCGGAAATTACAAATTATATTTCTACGCATAGGTACGTTTTATACGAAGAAACAATATTATTCCCGATCATTGAATGATTGCTAGTCTATTTTCGGTTGAATTGTTTTTCCTCAACCTGATGAATGCTGATAGTTCTTTTGTAAACCAGGCCTTCTTATTTCCAGTTGCGGTGTGGCTGTCAGTCATGAAGAAATTACTCAGGAGGAAATATCCCGAAGGAAGAAGCTGCCGTATCCGGACTGCTGTGTACCCCAACATATAAATAGCCCATAATGGCCCCGATACCGCGGAAACTGTTTCCTGGTCAAAAACCATATTACAAAGAAATATAAAAAGAGGAATGTTATTCCATAGCAGGTCGTATGAATTCATGTATGCGTGACCATACTATTAGTAAAAGAATGAATAAAATTCCATTCACCTCAAAATTTGCGTCCCTCATAATGACCTCACAAGATTGGAGGAGGATGAGAAAGTCTCGTCTGAATCGATGCCCATAACAAATGGAAAAGGAAACTACCATTATATTGGCTCACTGGTTTTCCGCTGAGGAGAACTCAAGGGTAAAATACTTGCGCTTGTTTACGGACGCTAGTGTATGTATTTCAAGGCCACAAATAAGAGAAGGTAACATGTTTATGATCGTGACACAGATCTGAAGAGTTACGATTACTTCCCAACAATGCACTCCGTAAGGATAACAGTGTCACCTTCTCAAAGACTCCGATTTCAGAAACTGAATTTGATTCTAATTGATCGAGTAAATAATATAAATGAACAGTATGTTTCTCTAACAGTGGATGGACATCATGGTCGTGTGGGAGCACCAACAGGTGCTTCGAGATTTGCATCAGTTGGCACCTAGGTACGAGATCACTGACCGTCATGGACCACATACGGATAGATGCTGTTAGTGTGCTGCCAGTGTGTTAATGATGCCGGATCGTGAGAAAACAAATCCAGAAACGTATTTGCAAAAAGGTAATTTAGACGTCTCTTACAGTGATATTTGGGTCGTCCTATGAATAGTAAATACCTAATTTTTTGCTGTCATTGAAGGAAGAATTAGATTGTGAGGGGGTTTCGGTAGGTTGCGTCCGCACCGCAAGACCTTCTCAAGCTGCTGCGGCCTTTGGCCTACAAACCACAACCAAGAAACTGAGAAAGTCGTGGGCAATTTCTGTACCATTAGGCACCTCCTTTTAGAGCGAAGCGAGTGAACAGGCATACAGCTTTTATTACAAAAATTAAATCAGGAAAGATGCGATATATGATCCCCGTAGTACGTCTTCGTACAGTTTGGCGTAAAAATCATGAAACATATCATGGATCACTGCCTTGTTTTCGCAATATAATGTTTTATGCTCATTATGGCTTCGATATATTCGATCTGGTTATGTTCGTCAACACTCATTATTCACTAGAGAAATACTTCGCCCAATCAAAAGTTTGTTTCTATTCAATACAAATGGACAACAAGTGTCTCAAGAGAGGAGAAACAAGAAGCCATCAACATCTGAACGAAGGGTTAAAAGTACAAAAAACATCCTCCCTGAATCTCTACATTGTGGCGTTCATTCGGTCATGGAACGGTAAGAGGAGGGTTACGGTTAAATATATTTTCACACTTTCATGAAAAAGCTGCATCACCGTAATTGCGATGTTCGTTCCGTTTCGAAATATGTTCGTATTGTCTAAAGGGCGCAGGATGTGACGTGAATTGCGGATTCGAACACTCGAAAATGATTCCAGGAGCATGTTCAATTGTTAGGAGGGCCGAATGTTAATTGGATGACATTGCACGATTTCCTATTCGTTAAAGGTAGGTACACTGTTTTTCTTGAGGTAAAATTTGTTACCTCTAAACCGAAGGACTGATGGTTAGTCTACTACTGCAGTTTAAGAACACCAATAAGTCATAATAGTGTAAAGCAATGGGTACAAAATAATCTATGTGAGCCAAACATCGGCAGGAAACGCAGGATTGAATCCCTTTCAATCAGTCACCATTCTATTCAGCAGTCATTGCTGTGACGTTGCCAGGCTGAATGATTTCTCTCGAACCTAACCGAAGACCGAATGTCATATTTGGCGAATGGCGGCTCCAGTGGATAAAAGGTCGAGCTTTCACTATCGCGTTTATCGAAGAAAAAGCGTGCATTATGGGACCAAAAGGAAAAGTTTTCCTGTGGTCACGGGTTTGAGATGTCTTGCTCACCTTTGGGTGAAGTAGTAGGGAAAATATTTTATGCAGAAAATATGAATGCAGGATCGACTAGAATACATCCTAAATTCCTAAATCCCATACGAGGCTATAAAGGGAGATAAAAAGTTATTCAACCCATAAGCTCACAATTACCACTCCATGCTCCTGCTGAGAGTTTTGGTGATTTTTTTGTCAAATGTTTCGATGAAAATTCAATAAATCAGATCTCCCAGATTAAAAACATCGATGATTATTAAAAAATTATGAAGAAATTAAATCAGAATGGTTGGCAGGCTTTTTTTCACCCACTGTTGTCCATTGCAAATCCTCTTAACCTGTTCCCATAAGACTTGTGTAGGGCACTGTGGTACGGTGCCGAGTCGACAGCGCCCACATCATCCCATAACCGTTCTATGAATAATTAATGCGCGTATATTAACCTTAAAAACTCGGCCAAGCAGTTTTCCACGCGAATGTATTTCAGTTCACCGACTGAAGGAACTCGATTAGGTAAGTAGGAAAATTGGGGTTTGAAGCGTATACCTGATGCTTCTCTGGTGGGAACAAAACCACCAGAATTTGCTTTAGGAGTTACCAGACATTTGTTTGTTGTATTTTGAACGCTGAATTGATCGGACCAACGGTATATAAGTAGTACATCCAATATAGGGTTTAATTTCTGAATAAGATGAATTTCGATTAAAAACTGAACTATGAATAATTGAGAACAATTTTGAAAATGAAAATTACTGTATTACAGCCGTTGGATTGGAGAGCGCTAAAAGGAGAGTTTTGCAGCCTTTGTAGCGAGAGGCCAGCGACCATCTGCAGGCTCGCTTCTCTGCTGCAACATCCTCCTCTACAGCGGAGTTCGGACGAGTGACCCGAAGAACGTGAGCAGCTTCACTTTCCTTCTCGCAGCAGGGCAAAAGGTCTGCCCGGACCCTCGTCGTCACGTTTCGATAAGCTCAACGGCTCCTTCGTGATCCACTGGGGACGAACAATTAGAAGGAAACCACTTCCAGTGGTGGACGGGAGGTGAACTTTGAACAGCCTCTCTACCCCCTTACCTTCATTGAAAATTCGAACAGTCGGAAACAGAACATGCGTGAGACTGTCTGCGTAAAATGTGAAATGTGACGACAGAAGTCCCTCGCTATTCTTTGTGGGGAAAAATATGAGCTAACAACAAAGTCATGCCAATACTAGAGTCATAAGCGAGTGTGTCTCACCATCATGACATCAAAACAAAATTCTAATGCTTCTAAAGCATGACTGACGACAACTAACGTTTACATTAGTTTCCTTCCCCCTCAATTGTATCAAGTTAACATTTCTCCTGAGTGCACACTAAACTGAACAGACTTATGTGTTTTCCATAGGAATTGCATAAGGTACGACGGATTCTCATCGATCAGTATGAGTTTCAGTCTCCCACGATGAACCTCTGAGAAAGATGAATACCAAGGTTAATTACCAGGTGCGTTATTTCATCTATAGCCCACCATTAGTTCATCAGGTCATGGATTAGTACCCCATAAGTCATGAGATAATTTTAGCATTAACTATAAGAGTTATGAACGCTAAGGTTTCGTTTGGTTGCACACCGATATGTGTATTGAAGGCTTTAGCAATCAAATATTGTATAATAATATACAATATTATGCTTCATATTATGTATGCTTATTTCATATTTCTTCATCATAAAATCATTTTATTGAGTTTCCGTTTGATATACGTTCGATTGAATACTTTATGAGAGATTGAACGAGCTCATCGAAATCAGTCTGAAGTTTGATGTGGGCACAAGAGCATGGATGTGAAGCACCCACTTGACTTGATGTATACAGCAGCTCTGCTTCAATTTCTCCACTTCATGAATTCGAGGTGGAGAATCCGTTGGATGACTCATACCTACAACTAGCGTGTCAATCAACATGGGTGGATAGTGTGTTTTCCTCGAAGGTAGTTCAATCATAATGTTGTAAGTCTTAAAAAACTTAATAAATAGAATAAAAATAAGAAATTATAATAATAAAAAATATTAAATTAATACAATGCATAATATTTTTATGAAAACACGACATAATAATATCGTAGTACGTCACCCTTCCTTCTATGAGAGACAGCATTTTTGGAACAGCAAGCCAATTTTACATTACAACTGTTCACGTCAAGGAGGTTCCCTATTACGAATATCGTAATTCATGGGTAACAACCAGCACAATGCAAGCTGCGATAGTCCATGAGCTATACACTAAATCTTCCCAACATCTATTATTACCCTTAACCTACCTCCGTTTAGGGCGATCGGACTGAGAATGAGTAAGGCACAAGTAAGACCCTAATGGAGTCAAAGTGCAGAATTTAAGATTTTTCTTTTTTTAAGAATTTAAGATTTTTAAACATTTTAGAGACCTTTTCCAACTTAAATTGATGGACATTTGTAATTTTAAATTTACAAGTTGAAACGTAAAAATGAAATTTTGGAATGAAGAAAGAATTTTTTTAGTCAATATACTCGTAAGTACAAGGATGTATCATTGTACAAAGGTGAATATGGCCTGTTTCCACCCATGATTTGAAGTTCTCTGGACACCAAAATCTTTGCATGAATGGGCATTTAGTCTGAAGTAAAAACAGTTTGTAAACGCTCATTGAACGCTTTACTTTAGCAAATTTTAAATTCGTCATTATTTTCCAATTTACCTGGTGGCTCGTCTAAATGGAGAGGCGTTTCCTTCATATCTGGTATCTGAGAGCTCCGATTATCCAATGAAACACAAGTCTTCTTAATTCATAAACACACACAAATTGTTGACAATCCGGCTGACCATTCGTGGATTCGTACTTCACACGTTTTCAAACTTGTCACCCCGATGCCCCCGGTTGGACTGGGTGAGTGAGCGGAGGGCGAAGGACGAAGTTCCCCACCTTCCACAAGAAGAACAGAAGAAGTCCTTTCCCTTCCCCCCTCTCATCATGCTACGAGCCTGAGGTGAGTGAGGTGGTCGCTCCTACGTTGCACACGGCCAGGATGTATATCTGCTCGTACCGGTTGGTATTGTTCTAAAACCTCTTTCTTATTGTGCTTCTCTTTCAAGGTCCTTTCCACGACCAGTTGCACTCGAGACAGATGCCCACTTTTTAACGGACATTATAATGAAGGCGGCTGTCAATACACCGTATTTTTATTTCTGTTCCGTATGTTTGTTGTTGCTCTTGCCACACGAGCGATCTACACTTTGTAATCTGAGGCTGGATCTATACGAACCAATACCTGTACGAATGAAAAAAAAAAAAAATTATCGATCAACCTCTGTTGAGAATGATCAACGGCGAACATCGCGATCCTGACACTCAATCCAATCGTTTATTGAATATGTCTCGGAGAATCGTTCCTGTCAGCGTTCTCCTATTAAATGTGGTGGGATGAACCTATCAAACTTCAAGAGGAACTGGGTGACAAGCAGGACGTTGCCTCATTTCGATTCAAAACAACAGAGCGATCAAAAAGCAACAGGGAATGTCACGACACATCACTTCTGAGGGGGCCCAGTAGGGAGCTCAGGAAAAATCCTGTTTAAAAAAACAAAACTGCATACTTTAAGTTTATAGAAAAGAATCTGCAGCGTCAAATTCAGCTAAATACTGCATGATTGCCAAGCACCTGATTTATTAGAAACTTCCTCTATACGCTTGGAATTAAATTCTTTTCTAAATTCATTTCACTGATAAAAATTATACGCATTTGATTAACCGGTTTTCTTCACAAATCGTCAACGCATATAATCAAGGACTGATATAATTTTTGATTCCTCTAATAATTCTCGTACGAAGAACTGATCTATTCTAATGGTTACTGGATAAATATTCGTGAACGGAGAGTTGAGATGATCCCTCCTTGTAGAATGTGGCAGCTTCGAGTCCTAATCAGCCTCACGAGCACGATAATGGGGAACAGGATCTTGTGGCGCAACTTGAAGCAACTTACGATGTTGTCAGCAACTTAGGGGGAGAGTTTCCTCAAGTCTTTTCCGTTTTGAAGAACATTGCATCACAGAGTTCCTACAACTGTGTTTCCCAGTCTAGCGAGCAAGGTCGGCGATTCCCCTGTGATTGGTCCTGAATCGAATTTCTCATTCACGGATTTGACGTCTGCGCTCACTTATTAGTGTGAAACCGATTCGATGAGGTAGATTTCGAAGTTTTCATCACTTCACCACTATTTTCGACAAAGGCCTTATCGCGAATGTGAAAAATCATCGGCAGACCTACAACTGCAACAGATTGTCACAGTGTGCCCCAAAAAATATGTGCTTAGTTTCAAGGAACTTTCAACCTCCCAGCTAGACAGGTGCTTGTTGGACTCATACATACCAATCTTGGTTGGGCGGATTCACAAAAATTAACTCTATATAATTTTTGTAACTTCGTATAACGTTTTGTAACTCTATATAAGTTTTGTAACTTCGTATAACTTTTTGTAACTCTATATAAGTTTTTAAAATCTCAGGACCATTGAAACATATTGAATTTGTGACCTGTTACCCCGCGAGTAACCACAAAAACCGCCCGTTGAAGCCGTCTGGACAGCTCATCGCACCTGTCGACCCATAATTTCTCTTCTCCATAATGACACGTCATGACATTGCTTGTCTTCAAGTGACGCAGTCATCCACAAACCTAAAAAGAGCATGGCGACATTTTCATTCTTTCCAATTGAGCGCGCGTTTATTCAAAAGTCGTAATAGCTCTGTTGTTGCCGCTCGGTTGCGAGAACAATCGACAACGATTTCCATTTTTCGCTCGCTTTTTCGCGTAACTGTGGGTTGTGGACTAGTGATTTTTCGACCGAACGAACTCAAACATTGACTATTTATAGTTAGAACCCTAGTGAGGCAGGAGGGTAGTCGAAGGAACTGCTTAGCAAGTCAGAAGTTTACATTCAACTTCATTCAAATAAGTAGTGTCGAATAATGTCAGCTACTCCCTACATTACTTATACGCTCAACTACTTCTTGATTCACTTCATCTAAAGAAATGATTCATCGCCTTTACAGTAGCAAAATTATAGGAAAAACAACATTCCCAGCCCAATCAAATTAGAGCACACAAAAATAGTGCCTCAAATTCTCGATACCCAGTAACATCCTTCCCATTTTGACCCGCACATTTTCCTGGAGGGCAGCGTTTGATTCAGAACCCATCCCTTCAGATTGAGCGTCCAAACCCCTGACGATTTAACACCCTTTTTCAATGTTGCTTTCGAGTCTCCAATTATGTTTTATTTGAAGGGTTGGTTTTTTAGAAAGGTGGTTGCCAATTATTCTTTTTTTTTTATCAACAACGTGCAGTTTTTGGTTAGTTATTCCTTGAATAATCAACTTATGTTTTAATGCAAAAAGTCAACCTCTCCGATTCGGCCCACAATTTTTCTGGACGTTTCAAGGTGTCTAGATAAAAACGCTGCAAATTTTTACACAGAGATTGGTTATTCCTCGGACCAGGCGCATGGAGACTACCTAATTTAAAAATATATTCAGCGTCAATAACCTCAACTGGTCGGCGCCAATCGTTCCGGGACCTGTCTCATTGGATTCAGCGTCCAAAGCGTGGAAAACGATACCCCACACGCCCAAGTCGTCGAATATGTCGAACATGGGGGAATGGGGGGGGGGGAGTGGGTGTGGTGGGTCTGGACCCATTCCAATCAATTCAGGGTCCAAGATTTAGAGGAAAATGATACCCCACACGCCTAGGTACCAGAAATCTCGAAAACACATATTTGAAATGGGTAGATAGGTACCCATTTTGATCCAAAACCTCATCCAGAGGGCGTAAATCGTTTCGGGACCCATTTCATTGGATTCAGCGTCCAAAATTTAGTGGAAAATAATACCCCACTCGCCTAGACCGCCAAAAATCTCGGAAATCCATTTTTCAAAAAACACATTTTGAAAAACTTTGGGCCGAATCGGAGAAGTTACTTTTTGCATGAAAACATAGGTTGATTATTCAAGGAATAATCAACTAAAAGTCAAATGTCCGTCCGCCGTACACCGTCCACGCGGACATTGGTAGAAAATTTTCTAAAAATCTGAAATTTGGGTCAGGGGTCCGTTCTCGGCTTGAGTCGGTCCTCGAAACTTTCAGCCCGATCGGACCAAATTTGAGCGGGGTAGGGGTCAAAATGTGTGTTTCGAAAAATCGAGATTTTTTGGCGAGTTAGGCGTTGGCGGTTTGACGGATGGCGCTCACTGGAAGAGGTTATGGGTCAACATGGGTATCTATCTAGCCATTGTGAATATGTGTTTTCGTGATTTCTGGTACCTAGGCGGGTGGGGTATCATTTTCCACTAAAACGTGGATGCTGAATTCAATGAGACGAGTCCCGGAATGATCGGCGTCCACCGGAAGATGTTATTGACGCTGAATCGATTGAAATGAGTCTCGTGAGTCTTGTGAAGAATTTTCAGCGTTTTTCTTTTTGATAGCAAGTACTTACGGCCTGTTGTTGGTCTAGAGGTGCACTGTTCTCAAATGAAAGACAAAAGGAGCAAATCGAAAATTGCGACCTTGGGCCCAGAAGTTGCACAGTTAGAAATGGGCTTGATCACGAGAGAGAACAGGTTTAATGGTTTCCTTACCTCACCCACGCAAGGGCAACTAGTTCGAACTGATGAATATAGGTAGATGATTGCAGTTTTACCTTGTAATGAAATTAGTTACACCATTTGGATGGATTAAAGTGTGTACTAGAGGTATGAAAAATTGTTCAATAACATAAATACTCAATGATGGTCTTGTTTTTTAGCAGTATAGATTTTTTTCTCAATTTTAGAAGGGAAATTAAGAGTTCGAAGAACGAAAAATCAATGAGGAGGGCTGTTGTTTTGAGTGGGTGCTTACTGTTCCATGTATTTATTTTGAGTCGACGCACATAGATGTTCATTCCATTTTGATAACCTGTTTTTCTATGTTTTTGATTGGTGAGATATATTTTGAGGATTAAGATCAATGCGGAATAATACAAAAAAAAAAAAAAAACCCCCTCACCGAGATACCGAGATGGATTTTAAAAACCTTGTAGGAGATATCCTGAGACTGTTCGACCCACTAGTTAAAGTCTCCCTCAGATGAAATCTTCCTTCTGTTAGCGACTAAGGAAGCAATTGCAGGAGAAAAGACCTTAATCAACAAAGAATTTCAACTGTAAACGAACCATTTGACGAAGATAATTTGTCTTCGGCTTTGTTTTGTGGGTCGAGGGACAGGAAGTCCTTAGGGGTTTAGAGAAAAAGGAAAGTTCGAATCCTTTTGACCTCCCGTCTGAGTGATTTTCTTAAGACGGCTCCAACGCACAAGATAAATGGACCGCGGTATTCCAGCGAAGATCTAGAGCGCCCATTTTCTTCCATGAAAAACACTACGCAATCGCGCTCGTTGACTTTCGGTAGGAATTTTCATGAGCCTTCCCTTCAATTCCAACCCATTGTTTCAATTGTACTTTTTAGAAGTCATCCAGTATGTCTTATAATGAAGAAAGTAGTTAGCAACAAACTGGGTATTTAATAACCATGCAATGATCTGGTGTAATCTATAAATCTTTTCATTCAACACATTGACAACATCACACTCATCAGTTCATTGATTCACCAGGAGTTCCTTGAATCTAATAATTTCCGTCAACATTCGCAATCTAATTGGATCCTTCATTCAACTTAGTCGATATCCTATATCAAATTTACGAAACAAATAAGTAATAATCCCATTAACATTTAACTGCACACGAAAAGTTTTCAGGTCCGTTTCAGGTTGTGGTTCTCGACACAGTGCAATGCAATACAACGCTCATGCTCCAGTAAGCAGACTACGTACTTTTTGAATATAATTATTTGATTAAAATAAAATCATCTAAGAATGAAAAAAAAAAAAAATAGGTACATACTGAATTATGTTTTATTCTCTGTAAATTCCCTTGATTTCTTATTCATGAATAAGTTTTTCTTAAATTCTGAAATAATTCTTTGGTTTTCAGTGGAATCCAACAATTACATACCATCGTCCTAAGTGCAGGAGATGTGTAAGTGATAATCGACGTGTATATAGTACCATAATAATATTCTAGTTTAGAGCTTTCAAATCTTCTCCTTCAAGCAAAAAGAAGAAAAAATTAAAATAAATAAATAAATACATAGAAATGAAAAATCAACCGCGCCTGCTCTTTATCGGTTTATTTGATGCCTAAAAAATCACAGATCCCACTTACGCATATTTGACCCCTTCTAAGGAAAAATTGCTACTATGAATGAGTCAGTTCTTTTCTTAATTAAAGAATAAAACTGTGATTTACAGCTTGAAATAGACTACATAGAAGCTCAGACACTGCCACGAGTAAGTAGTCCAGCAATTATTAATATGAACAACTCGACGAGTGAGAGAACCCTTCACCAATCATTTATGGTGGGGAAGAACTAGCAATGTGACGATGTCGTGAAAGTAGACGTAGTAGGACACGTTCAGAGAACATTAAATTCTCAGGAAGAGGGGTTTCAAGATACGTACGAGTTTTCACGTGTAGATCATTACTGTTCCGTTCGACGTTGAATCTGTATATTAACATTGCTGAAATAACTACCCTCTCCGTTACTTCTTTTATCTTCTCAGAGGGAATACTGTGAAAATCCTACCGTTCGGTGGCCAAGAGTAAGTACTGCTGAATGAATAAGCTGGCTTCCGTAACGAGTAAGGTAAAATAAAATGTCAATCGAAACGGGAAGAATGATTGTAGGCGTTGTACTGATTAGATAAGAAGGCAAGTAGGTATCAAGTATAACTTGTTACAATTTATAAACAAATCAAGTTAAAAAAAAAATAACAACGAAAAACTTGATTTGTGAGGATGAACGACAAATTTGCTGTTGCCTGTAGGAAACTCATATTCTGTTCACAGACACAGCCGCAATTATATTGCGATCCTTCTCCTTCAGCGATGGTAAGTTACATTGAATTTGAATAACGTGAATGCTAACGTGCGCGCACGCGTGTAGATTGCAGGAATGAGATAACAGGGAATGAGATAATTGTGAGGAGTTGAACCACTGAGCTGATAAATATCATTGATTGAATGATTTATTGCCTAGGAACTCACTCCAGAACATCAGGCACCAATTCGTCGACGTTCGCCTTCACCTCGTAGGTTTGAAATGGTTAGTGAGCCAATCTATTGGAACGTCTCTAGAATTCGTACTTGAAAGGCGGATGAGAAATGTTATTGGGATTTCACTTCCAGCAGGAGAAATACTGATGAGTGATTAATCTCGTAAATTGTGAGAGAGTGAATAGCTTATCCCCACTAAAATGTCAAATGTAGGGAAAGGAAAATGGCGAGAGGATAATTGGAAAGACTTGTATCCTCGTTCAACCTTTATTAATTTTTTTTTGACAAATAACTGTTTCATAACTGTGATTAGTGTCCACATCTTCTTTTTCAGCTACAACCGTACCCAAGCACACCTTCACCTTATCCTGTCTATCAAGATCCTCCTGGGGTGAACATAATATTTATGTACTTTTTTATCTTTACAACATTTATGGTTCGAACCAGTAAATAACCTCTTTGAGTGAACTTAGAATTTTCCCCTAACTAATACCTGAGTCATTTGAAGAGATTTGTCTTGATGAGTTCGCTTTAACCCATTCAACACGGAGCTCAAAACAGCTACTTCTGCTGGGCTACGTACTACAATACGTCCCAAAACTTATGTACCGGTGATCGGTAAAAATTGTAGTTACCTACCAGAAACACAGTTAGCAAATTATTCCATTTGCAATAGCATTCATAAATAATTGCTCTTCACTTTCTCAGGGTTATCCTCACCATTACCCTGTTCAAAGAGTAAGTATAATATTTCTGATTTCGAGTTTCAAATACTTTTTTGCAAAGAAATAAGGCGTCTGGGAAGGGAGGGGTTTTGATTTTTACACAAATGACAGCTTTATAACGTTGGTTTTAAACATTTTCAAACTAAGCTCAAGCATACATTTTTGACTCAGATAATGAATCGTCCTATTATGTAAATGTAAATATAATGAAGTATTGAGTGTTATAGAAATGAAAAATTTCAACATTCATGAATATTGTGTGCACACTTGCTCCCACCGCTTAACCCAAATTTATGAAAATCCTGCTACAATCTAATTCCGTTCTTTAACATAAAATTTCAATCCTGTTTGGGCAAATTCCGAATATATATAGATGTCGGCATTTCAAGGTAACAATTAGAAAATTGATTGATTGCATATTTAATCATAAAACCATCACTAAATTACACCTTGCTCGCTTTCAGGCCTCACCTTACCAATCGCCTGCTCAGAGAGTAAGTGCATCAGAAAGAATCTTAATTATGAGCGGTTTGAGAATCCGGACTGTTCATCTTTCTCAATTTTGCATCCAACGTAATGATATCGTACCATAATCAAAATCACTCGACGCGAGTCAATTCTATCTCGATCATTTGAAGTTGATGATCACGACCAAAACAAAAAATTTTCCACGACAGATGAAACTTTCCCGAACCAATGGGAACCTAGTGAGAATATGAGTGAACCTCTAAAATTTTACAAAATTCTCCGTTTGACTTATAAACCGCTGGCTGACTTAAACTGGCCTGGCATAAAAAGCTGTAGAATAAAGTACAAGTGCAGAATAGTTAGCAAGTTTCTAACTTTTGTTGTAAGTAAAAGGATTCATTGGACATGGAAATGCTATGGTATCATTAATCTCTTTTACTAATCCCGATACAGACGAGAGAAGAATGCCAGTTTCCTGCCCACCACCGACTTTTTTCAGTAATTGTTCAGATTAGTCCTTAGAATCGGTGATTCTTAGAATCCAAGTCTTGAAAATTTGCAAAGGTGAAAATACAATGTTTTTTTTTTTTTTTTTTTTTTTTCAGCACTTCATGACAGCAGAATTATCACCACCGATAAATCACAGCACTCCTAGAAGGCCGTGCCCACGTGTGAGTTCAGGATATTCCTAAATTTCATATAATCCATAATTCCTCGAGTTTACCCTTCATAGGTACGCATATTTATGTTGATTCTACTGGCTGACAATTACTTTTGTTTTGATTACGTAGCGTGCTGGGCGGCCGGCAGGCGGGAGAAGGGACGTAAGTACAAGCTATGAACATTTATGGAAAGTGCTAGTGATGCGATAGGACCAACCGAAATTCTTCGTATGTTTACACTCATCTTATTATTCACAGCTCTCCATGATGTTCGATCCGGATAAGGTGAATATACATATAAAGGAGGGGGGGGGGGCATAATAGAGGTTATCAACGTATGCAAAGTATTGCCGATTAAAACAATTTCTAATTATAGCGCCGAAGGTTTTTGAGATCTACGCGTATCTAAAGCTTGAAGGAAAGTCGGATGCTGTTTGCTGGAAACATTACCATTACCCCATCGGTTCCTTGAAAATTGAAACAAGTTGACAGTGATAGAAGAAATGAATGAGAGTCGGGTTTTATTCTTCAGGAATACTTTTAAACTGGCAAGAATGCTTTCGATTCATCGCTAACTTCGATACTCATAAGATCAACATCAAGCATCAAATTGTGGCATATTCATGACGGACACCTTTTAAAAAACGTACAAGAAAAGAATTCAAAGGTATGTTCAATCGTATTCCTGAGCTTAGAAGGAAAATACGAGCATAACGAGACACTTTTTTAACAATACAACGGCCTCCAACTATTAAAGACGGCTACGATTCCAGTCAGATAATTATTGTTTGCACCATTAATAAACACGTAGATTAGGGAAACGATAATTATTACCAATAAGTGGGAATTGGGTACTAAGGGTGAACGAAGTGTACTAACCAACTGTACAGGCATCTGAAGGCGCGTAACTAACTATCGAAGCACCAAGTTTAGTCGACTAAACTTGGTTAGTTGTCAAGACTTCAACAGGCACATTCTTTTCCAAATTACTGACTATAATCGATACCTATACGGATAGCATAATGCCGGTAGAGTTGGCAATCATTATTATTCATAGCATTCCAAATTCCCGGTGATGATTTTCCATCAACAGATTTGTCGTTTCATAAAAGACATTGTCTGCAGACGGACAATAGGCTAGCAATGAAAATGATCAAAGATGCTGCGGTTGGTCGCTCGCTCTTATTGCCACACCCGACGAACTGAATCGGCCTGGTGATGGTAGGAAAAGCCTTTTCGACCTTCGGAAAGTTGAATCAACCACTGGAAAAAGCGAAAGGACCTCCGGATTGGAGAAGATTCGATCGATATGATACTGAAATCAGTTTCTGCAAGCTGTCTATTGTATTCTTCACATTGCACTGGAGTATTCGTTTTGGCTTCCACTATTGATTTTATAATTTTCTATGCTCAGTAGTTTTCCGAATGTGATGTCGAGTTGGTTGGACTTGCGGCCTACAAGCCTGTGGACTAATAATATTGAAATTGATAAGTTGGGTTGCTAAATGTAAAAATGAAGAAGAAACTCCAACGACTAGTGTTTAGGCCAATCAGCCTAGAAAATCTGAGTTTGACTAAAATATTGAGGGCAGGGTCAGTATTATTTTAAACAAGTGTAACATTAAAATGAGCTGCATGACCGAATGTGGATTACGACTGATCATTTTGCTCGTGGAACGTTCCTTACCCTTATGATTTGAAATTTTCTTCAAGACGGAACCTTGAATAGATATACTCGTATGATAAACGACTGGACGGATTGCGACAGCCTCACTTGTGACGGTTGTAACGCCATCTATTGGTCACGGTACGAACTACTACTAATGTAACTACCTGTTACATACCTTGTACCTCCTGTTTTCCTGACAAAAAATGACCTTATATTTCTTGTAAGTTATAATACTCATTATTATATAACCAAGCACGTTACTGATTAATCCACACAATAACTGTGAAACACGATCATATTATAACCATTATCATTGATTCAGGTAGCTCACCAGATCAAATGATCGACGTAGTTACCAACTTCTAGTTCATTTTCTTTTTTTCTCCAGGTCACACGGTTGTGTTGTACATGGACGAATGCCGGGAATTTTATAATTCGTATACATTCCCTATCACAATGTACTAACCTGAATTATATCATGCGTCATCAGGAGGGAAGTCGGAGCAGCCTGATCTGCTCTCGATACATTCGATGTATCGGTATCAATACTGATACTGGAGTTCAGTCGGGACGCCGCACGCCGGTGGTGTTAACATCAGTGAAAAGGTGCTTTGTGTTTGAACTGTGTTTTGAAAAGGAAAAATTCGTGCTTTCGAAGTGAAATTTGGCTGAGGACTTAGGTTGGGTAAAATTTCACCAATTATATCTTATCCTGTGGGTGTTGACCTTTCATTTCAGAGAAATTAGAGGCCAACAAAAGTAAAAAATAAAACTCCGGAAGAAACCCAGGCAACAATTTATTTCGGAATGGAATGATCAATAATTCTGTCTAGGACAGACCATTTAAACGCATACGCATACTACCTGTAAACGTAGTTATTATTTTTTGACATGATTCAATACCAAACGTTGGCTGCTAGGTTCAACTAGCCCGCCTTCTGCACACGTACACTTTCTCGTCAACTAAACGATTCACATAAATATTCAATTTGTACACAAGAATTAAGTTAGGTAGATTTATCACATCACGAATTGAGCTCATTTGTAGGATGAGCTTTTGACGCATTTTTTCTTCAAACTTTTCGACAAGATCAGAACTGGATGATATTTTTATTATATCTCGTCATGAGCATTCAGTCACATTTAAATATAATAAATTTTATACAGTTTATACAAAAGGGCAGTTCGAGATTCGATCAGCTGATTGTGAATTACCAGTACCATTGGTCATTGGAGGCTCGTCTTTTGGTATGGTATCTGGTTTGTGTGTACCTGGACGCGGGAAGGAGAACGGTCTCGTATTCAACTTGATCATTGGCTCCCGAAGTTTTCGTGTAGTAGTTTTGTGAGGCTGCAGGGACGAGAATACTTCGGTAGGACGGATGCGTCACTGCTGACTGGTATCCTCGAGTTTTGACGCGACTGTACTGTACTGTTGGGTGGAGAGTGGAGGGCTGCAAAGCGTCGTTGAGCGTTACGTCGTACTCTTCGTCAAGATCATAAGACGATAAAGGTCTAGGGGTTGAGCCGTCGCCCGAAGGACCAGGAGCAGTGAAGTCCAAGGCAGGTTCTTTCTTGTAGTATTCAGGCTCCTCCACAACAGGTCGAGCATTGAGGAATGGGTTGCGGTAGTTGGGACCAGGTTCTGTCACTGAGGCCTGCGTTGCTGTTGTTCTCCTTGGATATGCAAGTTCTTGGAGGCTTTTTCTCTCATCTTTCTCAGCTGGTCTCCTACTTCTGTAGTTGGCCGAGCTATCTGGGCCTGATGGCCGTCGAAAAGCTTCTGGTCCAGTAGGAACATAAGTCGGCTTTTTCTTGTAGGTATCCTCGTTCTTCTCCGTTTCGTCCTCAGCCGTACTTGGGAATGGTCTCCTTGAGTTACTCGCTTCCGGCGAAGGATAGGGATCAGGTTTAGAACGCCTATACTGCTGTGATTCTTCAGTTCGTTTAGGCGGGCCTTCGGGGGCAGTGGGAACGAATGGTCGTCTGTAAATTGATGGCGGCCCTCCAGGCAGAGGAGGTCCTTGGGTGATTTGAGGAGGTGCCACTGGGTACTCAAGCCGTTTCTTCTCTTCTTTCCTCAGACTCAAATCGCTATAATCAGATGGCTTCGAGTCCAATTGTTGTAACCGCCTGTACGAAAGGTCTTCTTCTCCCGACGGTCCTGTCACTGGAACATTGTAACCATCCGGCCGCCTTTGTTGCTGGGTTTCTTCAGAATACTTTGCCGGAGTGAAAGCTGGTTTGAATGGTTTCCTAATGAAGAACCCTGGTGAGTCACGGATCTTGGATTCGCCTTGGGGGGATGAATATTCATGCCTGCTTGGTAGCTGTTGTGGTGGTCTGGAATCGACTACAGTTTGTTGCGCTTCAACTGTGCTGGGTCTCCCCTGATACTCACTCTGAGAGTACCCGGGATATGACTTTCTTGGCGGATCAATGGCTTTGTTCCTCTCATCTTCAAGAGGACGCCTACCAAGGTCCGGTTTGCTCCTCTGGTTTTCCTCCTCCACTCTTTTAAAACCTGAAGGGTTCCCCACAGGTGAAGAGAACAATTCTTCCGAACTTGGTGGGCGCTTATAGTCAGGTTTTCTAGGCCTGAACGTTACTGGATGAGGTCCTCGACGAGGAGCTGGTTCTGTTGGCGGACTCTGTGGAGGCCTAAGCGTTCGGTAGGCAGTTGTTGAGAACCTGTGAGGAGCAGGTGTTGTTGGCAGTGGGCTTTTCGAATCTTTCCCCTTATCCAGAATGATGTCGTCTTCGTATTCATATTCCTCGTACTCTTCTTCATCCTCGTACTGCTGTGGAGGGGGTGGCGTCGTTGTGGTCGTAGTTGTTGTAGTTGTCGGGGGAGGGGTTGTTGTACTGGTTGTAGTCGTTGTAGTTGTGGATGTTGGTTTCTTTGGTCGAGCTCTTGGCTTGCCATTTTGTCCTCCATTGTGCCGCCTCCTTTCGTCGGTATACCTCGAGCTGTCATCTTCTCCCGCTTCTTCTTCCTCGTCGTAATAATCATATCCTTTCGATGGTCGCCTGTCCGGCCGCCTCCTGTCCATCCTTCCATCCTGATATCTCTTTCTCGATCCACCTCTGGGTTGTGAAATGTAACCAGGTCTTTCAGAAGGTATTGGTTCCTCTTCTTGATGATCTGAAAAATTCACAGATAAGAATTACTTCATGAAATATGGTGTTTTGGGGTTTGAGTACATGTGTAGCCCACATTCGGGGGCCAAAAAGAAATTAAGAACAGAATTCATAAACAACTAACTTTTCTTTGATTTCCCTTGTGAGCCTCGATTTCTAGGACGGTGGTCTTCGTCTTTTCTGTGACCTTTCCTCCTCGGTCGCTCCTCATCCTCTACTGATTCGTCTTCGTATTCATCCTCATGGCGGTAAGGACGTTTCCTTTCCCCTTGTTGGCTTCTCCTTCTTCCACTTTTTCCTGAAACATTTAAAAATGGCATTCAAAACTCGCCGACCACCTTGGTCTAAAATTAACATGTCTTACCAGGAATAAACGTACTGAATTCTCCTAATAAATACTGAAATAAAAAGTGCGGCATATACTCTAATCTAAACTTCAATTGCACCCCTTCCCTTCCTCCCACCAGTAGGAGATGCACCACACCATTAGTATAGAATTCTCGAACGGTGAAGTTCGACTACCTAGTAAGATATTTTATGTGCACTTCAACTGTGTGCCCTTGTGAGCAGCAGTATTCTTATATTCAGCGGTTGATAAGAAATACATTTCATTAATACTCAGTTTACATAAAATGCTAGTAGGCATTTAATCAAGTTCCTTACCCATTGTTGGTGCGACGTGCTCCATAATAGCTACCTATTTGTTTTTATTGGAAGTTGATCGTAATTTCACAGGTGTGTAACAGAATTCATCTTGCCTATGTAACAGCCTCGCTATGGATGATATTTTTGGCATCTGCTTCAACGTAGCTAAACTACTACAGGCAAAGGAACTATGACCATTTGAGAACTGGAGATTACAGGATGAAAATACCCTCGACTGAAGATAAAAACATCCTGATCCATCATGTTTGATGGAAAGGGGGCCATGGACCAACTTCATACATAAATGGGGCCTAAATAAAGATTTATTTTATTTTTCGAGCGTTCATTTCTTTTCAATGAACCTGCCTCTTTGTGAATTGTCAGTCATGCATTCCTTGTTTTTAGAGTGATGACTCAGGTTTTACGTTAAATGTTATTAAAGAGTCGCCTCCCACTCAATTTGACAAGCCCAGCGCGACTTGCAGAGGATGCGTCAGAAGTTGACGAAATTTGTTTCTAAATTCCCTCTATGTTTAGTCGGTAACGATGAGTATTGTCTAGTTGTAGCTTATCGTTTGTTGACGGCGTCTACCAACAAGTAGACGATTCGAAGGGACCCCAGCCTGGCTGGCTGGCTAGCTGCTGGCTTATCTCTAGCTGTAATTAGAATACTTCAAAAATAAATCGGTCTATATGTATAGGCTGGTGGACTGCAAGAGCCAAAAGATGTAACCGTTTCGAAAATCCTGGTGAAATTTTTGCTCTTCTGAAACGCTTACTCCGTGCAAAGCCTTAAAAAATTGCATCTAAGCACTATGTTCATTGCGCCATCGAAGCCCACTTCAACATACAGGATTTAGCTTTGATGCTCTACCTAACTTATTTTGTAGCAAGCGTGCGAGTGCAACTATTTACTCATGCTCATTTTGGTTGGTTATTCCTCGAATAATCAACCTATGTTTTCATAATAATGGTCAACCTCTCCGATTTGGCTCAAATTTTTTTTCTGGACGTTTCATGATGTCCTGATCAAAAAAGGTCGATGTCCGTCCGCCGTACGCCGTCCATCGTCCGCGCCCTTTTTGGTAGTAGACAATTTTCTAAAAATCTGAAATTTGGGTCAGGTGTCTGCTCCCAGCCGAGACGGGTCCTCGAAACTTTTCAGCCCGATCGGACCAAATTTGGGGGGGGGGGTCAAAATGTGTTTTTTGAAAAATGGATTTTCGAGATTTTGGACGATCTAGGTGAGTAGGGTGTCATTTTCCACTAAATTTTGGACGCTGAATCCAATGAAACGGGTCCCAGAACGATTGGCACCCACTGGAAGAAGTTATGGGTCAAATTGGGTATTTATTACCCATTTTGAATATGTGTTTTCGGGATTTCTGCTACCTAGGCGTGTGGGGTATAGTTTTCCACTAAATTTTGGGCGCTCAATCCAATTAAATGGGTCCCAGAACGATCGGCACCCACTGGAAGAAGTTATGGGTCAAATTGGGTATATATTACCCATTTTGAATATGTGTTTTCGGGATTTCTGCTACCTAGGCGTGTGGGGTATAGTTTTCCACTAAATTTTGGACCCTGGATCGATTGGAATGGGTCTGGGACCCGCCACACCCACTGTTTCCCCCATTCGAGGAATAACCAACCCGTGTGTAAGAATTTGCAGATTTTTTGGTAGAGCCTGGCAGACAGTAGCAAATGTGGCTTGGTGCATCTCCTACCTTGGTCCTTACGTTTGGAAGGTGGAGGCTGAGGGTCGTCATATTCCTCTTCTTCGTCGTAATAGTCTTCCTCCCCGTCCTTCGGGTTGGAAGTCGGACTCGGTTCTCCGGTTCCAGGTTTAGTCGTGTACTCGTATTTGGATTTCTCATTGATCGGTACTGGGCGTTTGACCTTAGGCAAGGCTCGAGGAGCGTAGACTGAGAGAGGTGCCCGTGTCAAGGGGCCGTCACCTGTCGAGGGGGCAGGCGTCGGAGTTGTAGTGGTAGTTGTTGTCGTCGTCGTAGGGTCTTCCCTTTTCCCACCTGTAACAGCGCCTGAATATCGGAGGCCTAAACTGCTCGTGGGTGCCAGATGGCACAATAGAGCAATACAAGGAAATGAAAATTGAAAAAAAGGCCACATCATCAATTTGTCTGATGCCTTCTTTCAGGATTTCAGGATAGTGAAGGAATCATCCCATTCCCATAGCTGATCCTGGTTTGTATAAAAGAGTTTCACCAGGCAAACCTGAGAATCAACGCCTTTGAATTCCAACTAAGCCGTAAATTGAGGACCTATATTATTATTTGAATATTTTTTTCATACTCAACATAGATCTTCGTTTACCACTAGATTTAGGACTGTCACCTCTCACTAACCTGATGGCCTCTGTTGTCTCCTGTTAGCTTTCCGTGGTGGAGGCTCTTCATCATCGTAGTACTCCTCATCATAAGCTTCTCCCTCTTCGTCATAATAATATTCGTACACCGGTCGTCTTCTCCTAGACAAAAAAAGGGTTTTGGTTATGACATTCATCAAGTAATCGGATGAACTATCGCCCTTCCTGCTACCACATCTTCGACCTGTCCAGTGTAATATTGGCAATGGTTCATCTCTATTATGGTTCCGAACGCATACTAATCTAAATCGGCTGACTGAACTACAAACGCCACCGATTCGTTCTACACGAATAAATATGTTTTCTACAGTCCACATAATCACTGTCATATTCCCCACAAAGAGTTAAAGAATCTATTTTATTTTCTTAACCAAATTTGAAGAATCGGATACATTACCTAGAACGGCATTGTCAATATGCTCAAGGCACAGCGTACAACTCTATTTTGAACTTAACCTTCGAGTTATTCATAATTCAGATTTATGAATTTAAAAAGCGATCCACGTTTCCACTATCATTCCAGTTTACCTGTAAGGGCGCCTTCTATGGCCAGGTTGCCCTTTCCTTGGAGGAGCCTCCGTAGTTGTTGTGGTCGTGGTAGTTGGCGTAGTGGTTGGTTTTGTTGGAGGAGGGGCTGCCGTAGTGGCTTGTTTATACAGAGCCTCGTTCCTTTAATATAAAAAACGAATACATTCATAAATAAATTCCTTGTTGATAATTTTAAAATAATAGAAACATATTACAATCGCAGAATCAACAGTACATATATCTAACCCAACTATCACTCTTAAAAGTTTTATTACAGCAGTAAGAGTTGATTCCGCAGTTTATAGGTTGAGAAAAATTAAATACAAATAAAATGTAAGGCTAAAAGAACCCAAACCTTACATTTTTATTATTGGGGAGAAATACTACAACGAAGAAATACTTACTGACAATACTATACAGAGCAACATTTTTCCAAGTCTTCATACCTTTTATAGTAATTCGGTGAGTTTTTACAGTCTACTTCGGATACAAAATGGCAGATGAACGTTTTTTGATCAAAGGCGGTGTAGTTGGCGCAGAGGAAGTCGTACCTCGTACCAAATAAACAATGGTGGTAGAGCTGTAACGTGACATTACAGGTTAAAAATTAAAAAGTTGTCAAAATACGGTGATAAGAACGCTGAAACGGACGCGTGGCATTTAAATTACTGACTTATTTATGGTTTTTCAAATTTAAACATGCTCATGTTTTAGGTTGTGATGAGATGAACCATGAAAATTGGAAATTTATTTACAATGGCTACGCTCTGATGTGAATGTGAAGATGTGATTTTTTTTTCTGGGAAGCTACAACGAATTTTAGAGTCTGGGCGATGAATACGATTCGACATAAACGCTTCCTAGAATAGCAAGGGATAGTCGATCCTAAGTGAATGCAGGCCCGCCAAGGTGAACTCCTGCTTCTTTTTTCCCCATCTTGGATCTGGTTAAACGGCCTCCAAAGGTCAACTGGTGGCCGTTTTTGAATTTTTACTTTTATTTTCGGTATCAAATTCCGTGTTCAGGATCAGGTGGTATGAAGGGGTTCTAAACAAGATAATTCTGAACAATTTTCAAAAGGAATCTCGCTTTGTTAGGGTTTCGAGGCTAGTGAAATCGAATTTTTGTAGATTTGAAAATTACATAGCACTGAAATGATGCTTTGATCATGCACCGCAATGGGTGGGAGTAGGTATAAATGTTTTTTTTTTTAACATCTTTGCATTCATAGATTATTGTATCTTATAGATAGATCTCATGCCTTCGCCTGCTCTTACCTGGCATTTGTGAGGAACAGACGCGTAGAAACCATCAAGAAGGCCGTCGCACTTGAATGTGATGTTAGCAGGAACGGCATTGAAAAACGGATAGTCCGTCAAGTTGTAGCCTTTGAGCTCGTGAGGTAAATTCGGGTCGTAGATGTAGTCCTTCTGCGGGATTCCAGTCAAAAGAGGCTTTGGCTTGATCACCGTTGTATTCGAGCCATCTTCATTCACTACCACAGTTATCTAGAAAGAATTACAAATCGCTATAAGGGCAAAGTCGTCGGTATATGTAACGGGGCGGCAGATTCCAAGCGCCCCGTCAAGAAACTTCGGCGGCGGGGTACGGATCGACCCCTCTCCCCTCCAAGCGCCTGACCCAGCTGGGCGAAAGGCGTGTCCTCATTGGATTGGTTGGGCAATGGGCGGCGCGAGACACCCAGGGAGGAGTAGGAGGGGAAGGCGACTTGACGAGCGGACTGGGGAAAGGAACATCAGGCAGTCGTGTACGAACTCAAGTGAAGGAAAGTTGGGATCTCCGAAACGAGGTTGGCCCCCCCTGCTCGCCATAATCTCGAGAGGACGAGGCGAGGCAGGGGCGGGGCGGAACAACCTGTTTCGGGGCGGAACAACCCCAGCGGAACAACCTGTTTCGGGGCGGAACAACCTGTTCCGAAGCGGAACATCGAAGCGGAACAACCGACGCGTAGCAAATCAACCCCTTGTGAAGCCGGTGTTGTGAAAGTGACCTGAGGGAACAAGTGTATCGTGGTTCCTTCAGGGTGAGAACTCGGGAATTGGGAGATCAGCCAATTCCTCTCCCGTAACAGTGGGCCCTTATACGAACTGAAAATCCCCCGTCGGACCCGAGTGTTGATCCGTTCGCGCCCGATTCGACGGCCAATAGTCCAGGTTTCCCACGCACCGCCAGTCGTCGGACCTCCGTCGGAAAGAGCCTCGCCTCCTCCGGCCTGGACGGCGTTCCCCTGACCGAAGCCGAGCAGCGAAGAGAACATCACCCTGTTGTCTCCATCCGAAGGAGTTGATACACGTAAGTGGCGAAATACCTCTATCTCGTGAAGAGAACATCACCCTGTGGTCTCCATCCCAAGAAGTTGGTGCACGTAAGTGGCGAAATAACTCTGTCTCGTACCCTCGCAACGCGAAAGTCGAACTATCTAAATCTGGCCCAAGCCCTGACATTTAGTCACCAGAAAGCTGATCATAGAGTTGTAGATTGTGACCGTATTATTCAGCATGTCGTCTGTCGTGCGTTAGGAAAAGAGAAAGGAATTAGGGGAGGACGCTAACAAATCACTTTCATTTTACCGTTATTCAAATCAAACATTCCTGAGCCTTCAGCTATCCCGTAAATTCATTTGGCCCTCAGCCCTTCACTTCTGCCTACTCAATAATTAGATTACGTAATAGTCAATATCCTTCTCGGCCGAGACATTCCGTATTTTATATTTCTGTCAATTGCGTTTATTATAAGTCAATATTGAACCCTTGTCTTTTCAATCACGAAACCCCATTCCTCAGAGCTTGGTAAATTCAGGTGTACTTGGCGTCCATGACCGACCATCGCAGACATTCCGGACGGTAAGTGAAAGTCTTTAGTCTCCCACTAATTATTCGCCTAGGTCTATTTTTGGATCCCTAGCCCGTTACGTGAAAACGACGGGTTACATATATACTAGAGGGCATGTACCGGGACCCGTCATTATTACGGAATGAAAGCTAAATTTCTCCATAAGACTACGATCTTAAGCTTCATTACTAATAAAATGAAAAACTAATTTATTCCGCTGAAGACATTCAAAGAATGTTTATGACACTCAATTTCTTAATGAGAGAAAAAAACATAACTAATGTATTATACATGTCGACTAGAGATAATAAGAAATAATCAAGGTTTACAGGGAAATCATAGTTCATTTTAGCATAAAATTGAGCAGTTCTACAGAATGAGAATTCTCAGGGTCATTCGAATTCTGTTTTTAGGTTTCATGGTTCTTTGAGCATTATTCCGAAAGGTTTTCAGATGTGGAGTGTAAGTGGGCGTTGTTTACATTTTTTCATACCAGTATTATTGGTGCTTTGATTATTATTATTGTATTAGTACATTCGTTTAATGAAAGTTGAATGAGTTGGTTCTGCTTTTTTACAACACCTGACTTAATTTCCAGAAAGTAGGTACATACTTATTACCTCTTCAGTCGTTGGGTTGCTCTTCTCTTCTGCAGCCTTTGCCTTAGCCGCCAGGACGAGCTCTGATCCTCGCAATCCATCTACAGCGACGCCAGCAGCACAAAATATCACTGAAAAATAACAAAACGAGCATTACTGAGAGGACTTATAAAGAGAGGGCTACGATCGTAATGAAACCATCGCTCTATTATAATAATATTTCGGGTGATAGTCTACTTGATAAAATTAAAGTTCTTTCAAAACCAGAACGGCGCTTTGAGAAACGCTACATTGGCGTCATGGTCAGTTTCTTTGAGTAGAAATAATAAAGAGTAATTTCTCTTTCAAATCTTTGAAATGTGCAAAACGCGTCAATCTGGACGGTTGGGGTGCTATTAGGGCTCCTCGCACCTTCATGTCTGTGTTAACTAGAGCAGGATGAACACTTGAGTGGAACCAGTGAGAGTGTAACATAGAGCTGCCAACTTTTACTGGAATTCTGCCACCTCACTGCCATCGCGGAAACGCCATATTTTTTTTCCTTTTTCATACCTACCCACCGCATTACGGAGCACGTTCGTTTGACACGAGTTCAAGTTGGTTTGTTGTTGAGCATATTGAGGATTGAAACGTGCGCAAGAAGAAATCGTTATGTTCTGAATAGTCCGCTATCTAGTCATCTACAGTTCGACAACACTGGGAGGCTCACAAACGTGGTGACTGGAAATACCCAAATTTTAAGGAGAAGCTGCAGAGTGAAAAAAAGGAATAC
This sequence comes from Cyrtorhinus lividipennis, assembly GCA_019603395.1. NCBI lineage: Eukaryota > Metazoa > Arthropoda > Insecta > Hemiptera > Miridae > Cyrtorhinus > Cyrtorhinus lividipennis. The sequence continues at coordinate 21,919,375 of CM034000.1, read as the reverse complement.
TATGTAAATAATTGTGGTCCTTCAGTGTGTGTGAACTCTTGAGTGAGTTTAAAAAAGTACAATCCTCGGCAGTGGGGCAAGCGGTCCGGGAAGCTGAGAGCCCTCTGGACCGATTTAGATTCAATAGTTGAGGGGAAAACAATACCCATAAACGCCAAGCTGCTGAAAATCTCAAGAATACATTTTGTAAACATTCCATTTAACCCATACCCTTCACTAGCAAACCCATCGCGACGGCGTTCAAAGCGGCTCAGTAAATAATGAGGCAGTAGCTGGATCTTTTAACATATTTGTATTCTCTACAAACGTACGGCCCCCCCGAAGATTTTCAAGTTTCTGCGCCATAAATATTTCAACTGCTGATGTGCACAATCTGTAGAAGTTCCAACATGCTATGAATAGGTGGGTATGATTGAAATTTTGCTGATTGCTGAGCTGATCTTCCCAGCTTTTCTTGATTCCTTTTCTCTCGTCAACTTTTCCTAGTTCCTGCTTTCGGTCATGATGAGAGTAAACTATTTTGCAGATTTCCAATATCGGGGGTTCCTCATTTCAATTCATCCTCATCAATTATGGTCATGCTTGTGGTGTGGTTTTCCTCCTTCGACCGTTTTAATCCCTTTCTCCAATATGCGGTGGATTCTATTCCGTCTGTGAAAACTGGGAGATCCCAAAGCCCTCTCTGCCCTCCCTCATTCATATAGTTTCTTTGTCGACTTCTATCATTATTCATTTCAAATGGGTACGTACCTACTAATGAAAATATGATGCGAAAGGCGAAAGATGGAAGCTTTAGGAGTCTAACCAGGATCCCATTGTCTACTAGCGAATCCCACGACACACTTACTACCGCGATTAACTAAATGACCTTCCCATTCCCCCACCTAACTGACTGTCTTCGGAAAGTGCGAGAAACCTTTTGAGGGTCGGGATAGTGACCCTCACACAGAGTACGATTGTGTGCTCAAGAATAGAAAAACAATTTGCCTGGCTGTTGAGCGCCTGAATTGAACAATGTGGCCTGGATTGGCGTGCAGTTCGTTTCTTGGGTAAGGAAATCATTATATTCATTGTATGCATCGTTAATGTAATCATATCTTACTCGCGTTGGCTCTTTTATGAATTGCATTTGGTATTTTTGATAAAACAGAATAGGATTGTCATTGTAAGTGAGGGAGGTTGTGAGCATTAGCTTACAAAGTCTGGTTTGTTACACTAAACTCTCATTCTATTTGTACAATTGACTGCTGATCCAAGAACCTATACTTGATGCCTTACTTAGCGTGTGATAAATATCAATCCGGGTCTAACATGCGAAAGCCGGTATTACCCATGAGCAAATTTGAGGCTCGCTACTGGACAGCCTCTCTGGAATGACGCATTAGGTACTTTGACATTGTTGATTCCCTATGAATAATGGATATGGGACCATGAACTCATTTCACGCACCGCTCCTTCAATTTTCTGCTAAGTAGCGTGGTTTTCGAGCGGTTAAGCGATTGCGTGTTGGGATTTTGAAGATGACAAGGCCACGGTCGCCAACTTGACGCCAACACGCACTGTGGGCACTAAACCCCTTGAAGTTGATAAGATCATTTCCATTATTTATTGAATGTGAGCGCGTACACCTCAATCAGCTGTTTCTCTGTAAAAATGAGGAACGTCGGGAGTGGCGCATATATTTCCACAATTTCCTCAATTTCCACGCATACAATTTTACGTCGATTCGTCTTGTTTGATCCTCATGTAGAGCATAGGGGTTATTTTCGGGTTCTAATGGTCAGCTTAGTGATATTAAATAAACCTCGCCAGTTTTAGTTTTACTCACAAACTCAAAAAAGGAAGACTACGGGAGGAAGTATGCTGATAGTAGGCGGAAAAGGGTCTATTTTGGTAAATTCTCCTGGCCTGCGGACATGAGTAGGCATAGAGAGTATGCCTCCAATAAAACCCAGAATTGGCGGCCGATGATAAGGCCAAGGCGGCCGTTGGATATCGGAGGAGGGAGTGGTCGGAAGACTGCAGGGCAGCACAAGGTCCTTGCCACACCCCGTCATTATCTTCCCCAGTGTATTACACCTCCGCCTACCCAGTCATCAAGGTAGACGTAGGACCTCTAGTGGTGACAGAATCGTTTCAATGTGTATTTATCCAGGTGGGTATTTACAAGTTCTGTTCCGGTGAACGACCATCCCTATATAGCCTGACGGGATGTCCTGGATGGAAAGTCCAGGCCTAACACGAGGAACAGATCTCACGTTATTGTAAGGAACGAGGGAAGAGTAACGCGTATCTTTTTCATCCCTCTTTCACTTGGTGCTTAATTTGGAAATTTCACTCCGTGCTTTTCGACTTTACATTTGGACGATTCTCTAGAGACCTTGAAGGTACGCTTTCCGGGCAATATCTACATGGAATAATAAAAGCTGTGAAAAAATGTAGCGCATTATTTTCTGGTTGATGGCTATATTATTTTGGCATGTTTTGAGGCAGAGCAGCTTTTCAATTGCCAAGTCTATCTCGAGATGTTTGATTGTGTTTTTACTCATCCGATTTTGGCTGAATAACAAAACTGTACCTCATTTTAAACTGAAACGAACCTAACTGGGCGCCCGTAAGAAAGTCCACCGTTACGCCTATTACGAAGGCCCCTTCTGATCCCCGCAATAGTCGGCCTTGAGTTATTCTGTTTCCTTTCACCGTAGTTCGTTGTCGATAATGTGGCTCATGACTTGTTTCGTTGGTACTGGAATCGCTAACGGCAGTAACCGATACTTTCTATTTCAGCAGTTATTGCTATTAGGTTCGTAAAAATCAAAGCTTTACGCGCCAGGATGGAATATATGATGTGGTGTGGGTCTACCGTACCATACGGAGATTTTCTCAGTTATTTCGAGAGTTACTGAAGAGTTCTTCGTTTTTGAGCTTATAGAGCCACTCACTTTAGTAAATAACCGGGTTAGTTTTGTATTATATTGACTTTTGTATTATATGGACCTAATGAGTTTTTTTAAAAATGTGAATTCGATAGTTTCCAGTTGAAACTAAAGCTCCACTCCATGTCGGCTGCCATTAATGTCATTAAACGTTTTTCATATAAGCGATTACCAGATCTGGGTTCTGTGTTGGAACTCATGTTAAATGAATCGAGAATTTTGAGGTAAATTCCAAACTAATGGTTATGTTAATCGCAAGTTAATTACTCTATCAATCCAATCGCGTTAGGCATCATCAGCCTTCTGCTGTGTCTTCTTCCTCTCATCTTTCATCACTTTCCAGGCACATACATAGAAGTTTTCATACAGGGCAAACCGGTCTCTTATTAGTCGCTTGCAGGTAGGTTGGTTCAGCCTGAGGGAGAGGTTGAATGGAAAGATGTGGCAAGACTCGGGTTACCCTCATTGTCCCATTATCCACTCGTTCAAGCTCTACCCCGCCCTGTTATGGAGATGGCGATTTTCTACGGGAATTCGTGACAGACGACCGTTGGACCCGATTATAATATTCAGGAGGCCGCCAAAGTCGCGCTGCAGCTATCCCCCTGAAGTTGTATACTTTTTTGAGAAATGAAGGTAATTGATGAGAGAGCTCATGCATTTCCTCATTAATCTGCGGTTGTTAATATGAATTTTTGACCAAACTCCGATTCCAGGGTTTACTTGCTCAAGTCCTCGTAGACTCTCTCTGAAACTCCTCTCTCGCTGGATTTCCAACTGTAGGTATCGGCGTATTATCCAATAATATTATGATGGCTTTCGATGTACCATCCAAATTGAAAATGTTGTTGAAGCCCGTAAAAAAGACGAATGTGCATCAATAAACACGAAGGCGCGGCTTCTCCGTTAGGTAACGGGAGACCTGACGCAACTCTGGGACCGTCACGTCGCGTCCGCTCACTTGCATACGGATGTTGTACCTCTAAACTCGACCGCACGATTATCTTGGCGTTACTGTCCAATGTCGGCATACGGTTCACAAATATGTTGACCCAAAATCGGATCATGAATGTTACTCTCTCGAGACCAAAATACCGGATATTGTTGTACTTGGTTCGTGGGACCTAGAGTAAAGTCACGATCGATCATTTGATATTGGGACTGCTGAGCTCAAAAATATATTTCGGTTGTGAATGCGATTTAATTTGACGAATACCATAATCCAAATCTGCGAGTATTTTGATTACTGATTACCTGCTAGCTTCCAAGCTTTAAATTAACTCATAACCTCAAACATTTCTTTTCCGTATTGATGACATTACTTTTAACAACTCGATGCATGTCTCGAATTGTCTAAGCCGTCTACGTGCTGTGATGGCCCGAACTAAAATATGGTGAGGCTGGTTGCTGCTAGTGGAAAGGTGTTTATCCTTCAAGGCGCAGGACCCTCAGAATCCATTTGCGGTCGTTTGAACGCGATGTTCCCTCCGCTATTAAGCTATCACTTTAACGGAATTCCGTGTCTCGCATTTTCACGGATGCTTATACCAACGATGGGTACCAAAGTCTTTTCATAGTGATACTCCACTCGCCAGACGGTGGTTCCCTACTTATGAGTCGGTATTGCCTCATTCCAAGCCGGGCCTGTAAACTTGGTGGAAGCCAGTTTGGTATCCTCACACGATTGAAGATGTTGATGGAAGATGTTACCTCGGTTACGTAAAAGGATTTTTTATTACTTCATTTTTAACCTTGGCGCCGCTAACCTCTTGAGCAAGACCTTCATTTCCAAAGCGCCCACATTAGAAAGCCACTTCACGTGCAGGTGCATCGTGGATCATCGATTTTGACTTTTTGAGATCGTCCCTTGTGAATAGAAAAAATTTTGGTTGAAATTGTTGTACGGAAACTCTTCAGATGTCTTCTTCTTCATTTGAACTAAAATTGTAAAGAATCCATTTTGAAATGTATCATTTACATACTGAATTGAACCATTCACTAACTGAATTAAACTTACTGCCCTTAAATTAAACCTTTGGGGAACTGGATTAAACCTTTCACAATTTGTATTGGACTTCTCACAAGCTTATGTCGCACTTATTACTGATTTTTATAATTACTGTTATAGTGAACATAAGATGAGTGAACAGCGATCAATAGCGCCCATAGGGGCAGCATAATTATCTTCCACATGGGCGATGAACTTTTAACGACAATAAATAGACTAACAACCTTTCTTCAATGGTTTGCCACAGCAGCAAGCATTTTCGTTAATACCAATGTTTATTAGTGTTGTTTGTTCTGTGAAGAATATATCATCAGTGCGGTGATGAGCTATTGCGATCCAAATATTTGTTCAACACGATGCCATGTGTATTTTCGTTAAAAAAAAAAAAAAAACCTAATGTGGATAATATTTCCAATTCCCGTAAAATCAAAAACTAATTGCATACGGTTTAATTAAGTTTGCAAAAAGTGTAATTTTAGTTGTAAATTGGTTGGCTCAGTTTGCGAATGTTATAAATGCACCTGATGCTCTATTATGTCGGCAAGTTCATTTAGGCAAGTTTCACATCACTCCAGTCACCTCCCGAATAAAGTTACATTTTGGTTGAAAAATGAAAAAGGTTAATTCAATACGGAAATTATGCACATAGGTTTCCCCCGTTGTAACGTTTAAGCTGGCTGGTTCGTTTTCTAAGAAGAAGAGCAGGTAGCGTTGCAACCAAAGTCTAGGAGACCTGAAGGTGAAACACCGTGAAATTGCAATCTTTAACGACCCCTCTTTAGAAAAAAAAAGGAAAGAAAAGAGCGCGAGGTAATAGAAAGAAGAGGTTTTCTCAACCAACTTCAGGCCGTTGACTGAGCTGCTCTGGATGAACGACTCGAGGTTTTTGCCGGAAAACTCCCTGGTCTACGCGTCCTCGTTGCTTCTCCTTCTTTCTTTACCTAAACAAATTGTAGCCACCATTAATTATGGAAATCGGTATATATTTTCCTGTTAAAAGCCACAAGATAAGATCGATGATTTGAGTCAGCGACCATCCACAGCGAGCCTTAATTCATTTCAGAATCCGCATCGGTGAAAATATCAGCATAAACAACTAGTTTCCCTCACAAGAAAAAAATCAAAATAAAATCCACATTGTGCGGTCTTGCCACGCTATCTAACAATAAATTTGACAGTAGACCTTTGAAAAGCTGTGGTTCACTGTTGTTTCCACCACAGACAAGCGCCGGGGTGCTACATCCACCTCACGGGAAGGAGGAGACTGAAAGGGGGGGGGGCTTTGTAGTTTATTATTTTTGTAAGCAAAAGCACCCATAAGTCTCAATGTTGTTAAAGTTAAAGTATTTCCTTGGCTTTTCGATCATAGAATTGTTTGAGCTTTACAACTATCAACCCCCTATCAACCTGTGGTGTGCAATTGACTCACTACTGTAGTCAGTCAAAGTGAGTCGTTGCATACCGTTCAATTTATTCTAACAAGTTACAACCGTAGTATGGTAAAAAATGACGTTTTGCTCAAACGCTTTTCCCTGCTTTTGCTAAAAAAAGGTATTCTACATTTAAACTAATTCTGTTTGAAGCCACAAGGGAAAATTATCCATAAGAATTGTGAGGAAACTTTATACAGTATTCGGGGATTATGTTTAGGTACTTATAAGATACGTACAACTACGGTGGTGATGGTATTGCTGGATCAGGCCCTGAACCGTTTGAAAAAATGTGGTATCAAAGATGTTAGTAGAATTAGAGTCCAACAAAAATAATAATTTTTAATAAACATGTAGCTCAAGAGGGAGGCTTCACAGTTTGTCCCGGATCGTTTCTTACAATAGCAGCTAGATCATATTCAAAATTCACCTGTCTAGGTATATATTTTTGGAGTCGTTTTATATTGTAAGGGAGATGTTTGTTCAGAGATGAGGGATGATGCTCAACCTTCAGTCGTCATGAAAAAATCAGGACTGATTTAAGACTCCTGGAGCATCGTATTCGGAAGAACTCATTTTTATGCCACAGTTTTTGTGGAATTTGAGGACTAATATAGTAGGGGACTACAACGGTGAGGAAGTTAACCGGTTAATTTTAGCTTCGAGGACACGATTTTCTTTTAATTGAGCCCTCTGAATAGGTTGAGGTCAGTGTCTCAGTCAATTGAGTCTGCATGTATTAGAGATGTTATCCCATGCCAAGTTTGTATTAGATAGAAGATTCATCTCGAAGACGGGTCGTAAGGTGAGGCAAGGTCAACGGCCGAGCTGAACATATTGCGTCACAGGGCGCCACGCTAGTCGAGGAAGGTCGCGGGTGCATCCTCATTTGGAATACTCATGCCTAGCTAAGGTTGGTGGCCTCGAGTTTAGAGTTGATCGTGATTGTCTAGGATGTTCGATATTTTAGAATGAAATTGAATTGTAGAGAAATTTGCCTGTAGGTTGTTTAGACGTTGTGTCATTGGCGTTCCAGATGACTCGCTCTCCAAACAGTACTTTTCGACTTGAAAACAACCATGTCCAATTCTGAGGTTTTTCGTGGGTCGTTAGCACATGGAAGACGATGAGGAATCTAACCAAAGCTAAAACCACTCCGAATTTCTTCGCAACCTCCTTGAGAGAACACATAACAATAAGTTAGGACCCCAGGCAAAATAAGGATCATTTCTGATTTTTACCTGCGGCATATTTTCACTAGCTCACATTTGGCTATCAATTAGATAATTCATTTTGAGGTCAATGATGTGCGATGTTTTATTCAAGAAAGTCCTTGATTCACAATTTCTTAGTTACGATCGTGAGGATTTTTTAGTCAAAGATTGGCTTATCTTGAAAGTTTCGTGGATGCTCCGGGTATATGTTGCATGAACATTTTGCATCCAATTTCGCTCTTGACCGGCTCAAGATAATAATTACCATTACAAAAAAAGCGAACATGTATATTTTGAAGTCGAGGTCGAAAGAATAAATCATTTTTATATTTGAAGTAATTTTGATCTATTTAGTTAGGAAGGAATTCAATTAATTTTCAGGCTCACAAGGTGAGAAAATATAATTACCTTCCATGTTTTTCTTATCTATTGTACTTCTATTAGCGAAGAATCATTAATATTTATGTAAATGATCGGATGAACGTTAAATTGAAAATGCTACTTACGTAGTGCTACCCATCCTTCATGCCGCTGCATGATCTGCTGCTGAAACATAGAAATATTCTCAATGAAAAACCCGTAATAAAGCGGTCCATTTTGGGATGGAAACTTATCACTTATAACTAGGCACACAAAAATATGTCCACCCCTCAGAATCGAAAATCTTATCGCAGCTATTCGATCGTAATGTATCTTGCGAAGATGCTGGTTTTAAGTCTCTCCCGGCCGTTTCTCAACCTATGAATTCACCGGCAAATATAGCTTTTCAGAGTGGCTGTTCATCTTGAGGAACGGGATCCAGTTTGCCCCAAACACTCCCGTAATTCCGTTGCACAACACTCAAAGGTCACCCTCAAAAATGATATAACTACCGAGCCTTTCCAATCATAGATTAGGTACGGTCGAATACTGGCAGAACATCCTTGAACTTCCAACTCGGAAGGTAACCGTACCCTCCTTATAGTTGGGGTCAACTTTTGAGTAGCCTTGGTTCCAGATTGAGAGTACCGAGAGCAGAGACTTACTCATAGTTGACATGTAACTGTTTTATATCGTGTAAGTGCTTGTTCCGCTGAGGTTACTTACTTTACTACTACCTAGTTTACCTTGCAGTCACATTTATGGGCTTTTGGGGGGCTCCGTGTAATAGTGGTTGAGATGCAACATGACTGCTAACTTTCTAACTGTTGTCCATTCACATTATCTTGAAACAGATAGAAGCGATAGAATGCTGTACTTTCTGGCTCGAAGGATATTATACTTACAATTATTTCTTTTAGGAATTACTCGAACAATTTGGATGCATTCAAACCCCTATTTCTAAATTATGAGTTGTTATATTGTTCAACCATATTCTTTATTATAAAGTTCCTCAGTCTGCAACATATATTTGTATTTAGTGACGTACTTACCTACAACACACTACAACTAGGTATGATTTTGAATGACATGAAATAACAAGACACATTGAAAGAACAAAACGTCGTATATAAACCTGAGTGCTTTGATACTGATTGAGTCAATGTTTTCTTTATCTCAAGAGTTTCAAAAAGCAGTTAACAAAATTTCAATGGTGCAACTGTTCTAAATGTTAAGAACTTGCTGACCTTGCCACCTGCCCGGAGGATGCTCTCATTCACTCCTACAAAAAACCCATGATTTAAATGAGAGAATAGGTATTCACGCATACGATTTTGACAAAATTTGCCCTCCAAACTATTTTTTCGCTTCTACACCTTCGAAAAGGAAAGTGTATGTTTCAGGAAAATAGTCGTAGAACGCATATGAGGGCAGACGGGCGCCACTCGCATTGCACCCACTGTACACAATTTTTCATAATTGGGTTCGATACGGGAATGATTACCTTCTCATTGTCTGGGGCCTTTAGAATGATCGATCGACCCTGGTGAAATATCTGGGCGAGCGAATCTCGATAGCCGCAACGACAGGCAATGCAGGCCGTAATAAGGTTTCGGCTTGATGAGAACTACGAAAACTCGGAGCACTGCGCATACAAAGCTGTTTCGCTCCGAGGTGGACTCATTAGCTATACATTATTCCCCCGGCCAAGGGCTGAGAATTCTCCTGATATACTGTTGGGAACAGCTAGTCGATCTTAATGAATCTCATGCACCGTTGTGAAGATTGTAATTGTCTTCTCGTAGTAAGGAACAAAGCCATTTGAAAGGACGGACGGTTTTCACGACCAGTTAATCGACGTGAATTACCAGCTTAACCGAAATCCGTCGTGGATTTATTGAACAACGATATCAAGTTTAGTGGGATACATTTTTTGGGGGGATCATGGGACTCAGAAAAACCCAGGAAATGTATTTCGACTGTCGTGCCCTTGTGCCGTCGCTCAGCAAAAAACTTGTCTGCAACACCGACTGACTTAGTTTTCGCGAGGGCAGAAAAAGGATGCCGTCTTGCACCAGGTCGTTCAGCTCCAGAACCTGGCTTTTAAACACTGGAGATCTGGATCAAGCCTCAATCAAGGAAACTTTTATGTAACGAAGGCTCCGAGGGACCTCATGAGTGTGATGTTATGTAAAGGACCCCGGCCCATGGGGCGGGGTCCTCTTGTGGGTCGCGGCAGACTAAATACTGCCATTCCACAATGGGAATATTGCATCACATTTCTTCCAAAACCGGAACGGCCTCCGTGCAAAATTATCGTCACGTGCCGTTGATAAATCGGTATGCCACCGAAGACGCATTCAGGTCATTTTGTTGTGGTTCGACGCCCGTCAGTGGCAATACGTCCGACTATGACTACATTCAACCATCTACGTTAACGGCAGCAGTAGATACCTAATAATGCGAATACTGAAAACGTAGCAGTGCCGTCAGTCAACTCTGTCGTCTAGAAAAGAGTCTTCACATTCTGGGTGTCATTGAGGGCTGCAGCGAATTGATTCAGGCGGAACTCAGTAGCTATAACCGTTCTACTGATCTATCTCTTTTACCTGACGTGGAAATTTCATCACCGCAAGCAGCGTCTTCCCAAGGAAACGCTCAACGCGTATTACGTGCCTTTCAGTTCCAGAACGTCGCAAAAAATAAATACCTTGAGTTACTTAGTACTTAGTTTCCTCTTACGGCCCAATGGAGACTAGAAGATCCGCTCGCCTGTCTAGTTCTTCCTTATAAAGGTTTGCTAAGGTTTTTTTTCTCATTTCAGAAGTAGCGCGCCATTCCGAGTCTTTATTAGAGCACGACTAACATTTTTACGTCATACCACACTACATCAGCTGCGTGCCCATTGACTGGAGAGAATAGGGGTTTCGTCGTTTATGCAGGTTGTGCATTTTCTAATGAGGAATTGTCCTAATTAATGCTGGTGTCTGGATATTATAGCAACGGAGAAAAAGAGACCCACAACTTTCAATATAGCCCTCATCCAGTTTGCCGCCAGTTTTTCTTCATCGGTCAAAAAATATTTTTCTTGATGCCTTTTAGAGAACATACAAAAGCGATTTAAAATCCAAAAACAGCCCGTTAGCGACTCACACTCATCGTTTTCCTACATTTTCCGTATTCGTCGGAATTCACTTAGGTATTGTTCAAACTTTGTATCCTACCAATTAGCATAAATTTTATTCGGCGTGTTATCCCAAGCACTTGCATAATCCGAAGTATGACGGAAGTTCTGGCCACAAAGAGGAAAAGCACCATGTTTCAACTCGTCGAGTGATTCTCATTTGCACACAAAAGCGATCGCAAATCTTTCTCACTATCATTCAAGTTGTTCTCGACGTGCGAATCTCAGAAATGGTATTTGCTCTGTCGTTTTGCTCACTGGATAGCTTTTTTCTTAGCGTCCCACTCAAACTGAACTCAAGGACTCAAACTGGAAATCATTTGGCAAGTCTAAGTTTCGCTTTCCTATAGGTTCCCAGTGGGCAGTGCCGCACAAGGTACATATCCTGGTATTGTACCAAGGAGTTCCTACGCTTAGAATAAGCGTCATCCGAGTGGCTGCTACCCTTGGTTAGAAGAAGCAGTTTTCTGAAAGGAATATCTGCAAAGACGAACTTTTACAAAAAGGGATTACCCATGGGATTGGGTGGGGGTAGGGGAATACGTTATCCTTGGACTCAAATCTCATCGTACAATTTTGGTAATGGTTCAAACCCTCCTCCTCTCTCAATTCGGATGACCCTTTTATTTGCTCCTTGTTCTTGCAACCTGTTCAATCATTTGCTTTGAAGACAGTTTTGTGCGAGCACTTATGTGTGCAATCGGCCTCCCGATTTTCTCGTCCCATCACAGGTATGATGGCTCTGATGAGGTCAGTAGACAGAGGCTGATAGAAAGTGGCCAATTGAATCAAGTAAGGGCCCTGACGAGGCTTTCATATGGTCTTGTAAAGTCATAATGTCGCCCCGACATCTCTCCTATGCTGAAAGTAAAAGTGATGAAATGTCATCGCTGGGTCGAATCCCGGCTGACTCTGCGTTCATTTACCTTCCGCTCTTTTATATTTCTTCGAAGTAGAATATTCCTCCAGTCTCTGTGACGTCAGAACTAAAGAGAAACGACACTTGCTGCTCGGCTCACACTCTCTCGGAGCCTCTTCGCCTCGTACCTCGTCCCGGTTAGGCTACATCCCTTCTGGTCCACTTTCTTCAAGGCCGATTCATTCTCTCCCGAAGATGGAGCAGTTTTCGGCCTAGGCTGCTCCCCAGATCTTGCCAGATGAGGCAGGTGAGTTCGAGCTTCAAAACCAGCCGACAGAACGGGTGTTGATTTTTTTCTCGAATGGACCTAGGGTTTATACCTATATTTTTGGTGACTCTATGGACCCATACGGTATCAACTTCATCAATTCGCTTGCAGGTGCTATAAACACGGTAGTCACCTACATACTGGCGTATTATCTAACCTTTTTAAGTTCTTAAGTTCAAGTTCTAAAATCGGTTCAAAATATTCAGGATAATCTCGGTTATACGGAAGTTCTTATCGAGGATTTCCTCCGCTACATATTCTTTGATAAAGTGGGTAATATCTTTTAGGTCAATTTACAATTTTTTTCATAATTTCGATGGCGACATAAAAAGGCAGATTGCAGCTATCCCTTGATGTTAGGTGAGCCTTACATTTTTGATCTGGTTGAGAGCTGTTAATATTCTGTAGTGCAAAATACAAGTTGTTTCTGTGGAGTAAAGCCCACCATCTTAATTTATGGTTCAGATCTTCTCCGAATTGTTGACGTCAGTCAATCATGCGATACTTCTTTCAAAAATATCTCACCGTTGTAGGATACGCAGGCGAGGAATATGAGCTCGTGCGTAGGGGGACACGACTCTCGCCGGGAGAATGTACCTACCAAGGCCTTAACAAGAATCGACCTCGTCCTCAGGCCTTTTTCGACCAAGTCCAGAGGCCGGATAAGGGGAATTATTATGCTCGTCGAAGAGAAGGGTGCAGAAGCGAGGATACTAACTGGTCTCAACGAATAACTGATCAGCTCAGCACATGTGAATCCTCTAGTCACTTTCACGTTCTGAAACCCGAGCAACTTGCATAATTATGTCTAGTCAAATCGGCTCGTGTACCCCGACGCTGCAAAATTGCTTATGATGCAACAGAAGCGCTATTTTTTTCTCCTGTTGACCAAAGTGCCGGTCAGTATTACCGCCGGATCAGCGAGAGTACGGAAACTCTCTTCGAATATTGAGAAGAATTCACAGCATTCAGCTTTCAGCCGTAAAATTCTGACTCCAGCCTCCGTACGCCTCCTAAATTATCATCATTATCATCGGCAAGTATCTATGTACGAGTTCAATCACAGAAGCTACTTAATGTATATAAATCTGCACCCTGCCTGCACATGGTTATCTCCAGTTGAATACAGCGGCTCCAGCAATCTCAAACAGTCTACTGGAATAGGCTGACATTTCTGGAAATGCCAGACGAATTATGATTGAAGATTGGGTTGGAATCGAATCTGCGCTTGAGACGGCTTCTAATGGTTTCCTCATTGTTTCTTTGATCGAGCGGAAGGAACAAGTCGGATTCACGAAACCATCTTGTTTCTACCTCAGAGAAGGGCTTGATCGTGTCGTTCGATCGAAAGTTGTTTCGCAAGAGTCAACGTATTGTTTGCAAATTGTCGATGGCTTAATAGATTGGTTCACATTCTTTTAGCTTTTCTCGCTACACACACCCCTCTTTGATTCTATCACAACCGACCCATTACTTTTCAAGGTCGGGATATTACACTCTCAGGTGATCGAGGCCTCCGTTGCGGTTTTAAGTTCAACAAGAATACTATGGCATCACGTTTTCATCCAGCGCAAGTTTTACAAGATCTTTTGCGGGTACAATTTAATTGCCATAAATCTTAAAGTGAGTTCGTGGGTTGGTAATCACTGAAAATCGTCTAACCATTTGAACAGAATTATTATTAATTTCGAAGGATTTAGCAATCAGGGATAAGACCTTTAAAAATTCTCCGAAAGTCTGAATTTTGGTCAAAGACTCCGTATCTCCAATTGCTCTAAGTCATTGTCAGCCAAATGGGTGCCCACCGGGGCAACTGCCAATAAAACAGGGTATTTTGAAATCAGGGTTTTTAAAATTTACTGTAAAAGAACCTTCGGCGTTTTCATATAATGTTTTTAGAATTTTCAGCAGCTTTGAATGTGAAACCATCAAAATTACATTTGCCTCGGTTGTATGAATCTTAAGTGATTACCTTGTCAATCATTAATTGATTCAGTGCCCATCATGTCGCTATGTAGACCTGCACACCTTTCGTTTTTCGATTCTTGTTGTACATAAGGAACTCCGTCATTTTTCCACCCGTTTTTCCCTCTTTGGGGGCAATTCAAAACGAAAAACCGTGGTCTAGAGGCTCATACGGTTTCTTTTGCAATATAACCTCAAACCCCGCTCGAATCAGTTTTCCCTCCAAAGCAACGATTCGGTCGATATCCGATATTCTCGAACTCTGCGTCTCATTCTTGTTCTCGCCCATATTGTTCCCTATTCAGAATGGGATCAAAAGAAGGGCAGTTACGTAAAGGCGTGGGTGCGTATGTGGAGCTCCGGGTTGGTAACTCCGACTCTTCCTGATCCCGAGAGAGCGTTCCAGACGATAGACAAAATCCACAGGCCGAAGTCGCGAGCATGTAAAAACCCCTTGGCAGCCCCGCGCCGGAGGCTCTAATGCGCGGCAGACTGTGAACTGAATTCTGCTCTCATTCTCCTTTTTGGCTGTTAGTCGCCTCGACGTTGTTGAGCCTCTTGCGATACTCGGGTTTCGTCACTGCACACGGTCGGGTTTTGATCTTGTACTTGGAAAACTGGTTAGAATCCTGATCCTGGCCCTTTCACGTTAATTTCATCGATCGTATAATTATTTTACTTTTCTAGTTTTTACCAGTTGGAAGTGGTACACAGATTACCACCATTCTTCTCCCTTCCCTCTTTCATTATAGTCTTCGTTAAACTTAGGGTAGAGTCAAATCGTTCATGATGAGTTGTGCAGGAGGGGCCGGTATCACTTTCTACGTTGGCGAAGAGATTCTCTGGCGTATACCTTGCTGTTAGTGCGAGGAGAGTTTATTCGGAATAATTTTAACATTTTAATGATAGGATATTGTTCAAGGCACAGTGTTCTGACTATAGGAACACATTTCCATCTTACTACTTAGTACAATCCTTCAAAGCTTCTGTACCAAATCACTTATTGATGTGTAAAGTACGAGAGTACTAGATCCCGACGTGATAATCTGGATTATTTCCATCTTCAAACTACTGAAAGAGAAAGGGTAATGGGCCAGTGAGCAGTGAGTCGGGTCGATTTTGAGAGGAAGCAACTTTTAACGGGAACTGTCGCCATAACGTTCCGATATATACGGTATTACAACACCAACACATTTCTCACAGAAGCAAGGCGCTAGTTGATAATTTATTCAAAATTTGTTCTTGGAGTATCATTTTAGCCTACGTTTACACAAGTAATGCTGTCCCTTGCCTTCTGCTCGAGAGCTTGGATGCAGTTCAAATACGAAATTCTTGGCATGCCATTCGCGAGAGTGGGATGTGGGAAAGTCCATCTGCCAGCTATTTCTGTTGATAAAATGCTACGAGGAGCGCTAATTGAAGAATAATTAAATGCTGGAAGCCCAGTGGTGCGGAGCATGACCGAGAAAGTGATTCGGGTTGCTCTTCATACCAAGCCAGCAGGCGGTGCCACCGAGATTGACTTCCTATTAATGGTCTCGATTTCTGTGTAAAGAACTTTGCAAATCATTCCACAATGCCGGGTGAGTCTCGCAGGAATGAGAAACAGTATCTTAAAAGTCTTCAGGTACCTGCCAATTTATGGTCACAAAATTAAATGCTTTTTCAATAAATACCTTTTTCATAACTAAAACTCCGACCCAGCCCTCGCTTATGGCTGTTTATGGTGTTGGCGTCCAAAATTCGGTGGAAAATCATTACCCTGCAAGCCTAGATCTTAGAAATCTCGAAAAACCACTTGCACCCAGCTTCCCTTTTGGGTGATTGGTCTGACAAATTCCGGAAACAAGAACAGGCGAAAAATTCAAATTCATAGAAAAATTCGTGCCGCCAAAAATGTGTGACGGCTTACGCAGACGGTAATTTTCTTCCAGTCATCCAAACGAAAAATGAAGAGTTATCATCGTCCAATATTTCATCTCTTCGCAGCCGAGATTCAAAAAATTCAAAGCAAGTAGGAAAAAAAACTTGGTCGACTTGAGGACAACGAGCTATCTTGCAATGCAAAAAAGGCCCAGGCAAAAACTGGTATGATATAGGTTGTAAAAACGCCTTATGCGAAAAAAATTTAGGTACGTATTATCTGAATCCAGAAATTGCCGAACTTGATTCCGCGCACTTTTTTTACCGGTTTCATCGAGCAAGCTGTCAATATTTATGTTGTCAACCAACCGGCTTCGGAATTTTTCTCGAATTGGGGTACTGGTCACTTTGGACAGTTTTCATCGCGCAGCTGTGAAAGAAGATTACACGGAATTTACTGGGTACATGCGTACCCGACTTACATGAAGGATTCACCTATTTCCCCTCTCTAGTTGATGATATTTCTCTCTCTTTCTGGTCTTTCATTGAAGACTGACTGTGAACAATCTGTTCAATATAATGATTTACGAAGTAAGTTATAGACTACCTCGTAGGTCCAGTGGGGAATTATTGCAGAATGCATCCTAAGTTCATAACTTTCCAAGCGACTTACCTCCAATTACATTATGGTACGCCGGAGCTTGACGAGCACCAACGCAATGATTCGTGGCTTGGAGAAGGAGAATGCACTTATGTGCACGTTTAGTTCGGCATTCGGACGTAATTATTACGCCTTACATGACACTAGGCATCGTGCGTAACACACTGTATGACAGCTCAACTCATGATGTTGGTTATGATGGGTTGTCAGCTTTGATTAACTGGGTGATCCACAATACGGGTAGGCCTTCCTTCAAACCTAAGAGATGCCTTTCTGTCAACTATCGGAAGTAACGAATTCTCCATCTATCGAAATCGTGCGGGCGATGAAGGCGTACGTAAACGCTAAAGGTCTTTCTCAACTGCGTAACTCTCCGTTGCAAATTAAGAAAAAGACCGTTTGGTGAAGAGGCTCGCAGCGTTGAGAAAGGTTGACATTATGTCATGGGACGGTGATGGCACCTCGTGCAAGAAACTAGCGATGGTTTGGAGGCGGAAGGTGAGTGTGTTAGTTTTGTATTCCGTTTCAGGTTGAAATTGGTTTGGCAAGCCAGGCACGAACTTAGGGATCCCGCTAGGAGTTGAGCTGCATCCTCAAGCTAGAACCCGCCCAGGAACTTGGTTTTGAAAACTCTTTCGTATTTTTCTGGGAGCCGACAGCTGATTCTTATCTCTTTTATCGTGAATATCGAACGTGCTTTCTTGGACATGGGCCGCATACCGGGATAAGTAGCTAGTTCGTGGGGATCTCTGCTTACTCCGTGACTGTGACTACCGAAACTCCTTACTCCAAAGGATTTCCTACTTCTTTGAACTTTTCGTCGGCTCACCTAGTAACATTCTGCAGGTCAATCGACTGTGGAACCAAGTTCTCACCCATACTTAATTACTCGAGTCGCTAGAAGGTTCACTCTAAGGTTGGCTTGGTGGTCGTGCATTGTCTTCCATTCAATGTGATGATAGAACAAAGCTGGTGAGCGGTAGGATGCACGATCCCACGGGAAAATCAACCCGTTGTCATATTTTTACCCTATATTATTGTAGGTTAGAAATCTGGATGATCCTTATTGGCTTAAGACTTCATACACAGCGGCGCTAAGTTAATAGTTTCCCATTCAGTTCCCTCTACTGGCATAACTAGGTAATGTTGACCGTTTGATTAACAGTCTCATATAATTATGAAGTGATTGCGTACCAAGCAGATCCATCAGACCTTCGATCGACTCAAGTCGTGAGAGAGTCTCGTTAGAATGTGACGTAAGAAATGCCTCGAGAGGCTCGAAGGATATTTTGTGGCAGTAATCGCTCATTTCGTGCGTTACCCGACATTTAGCTGCATGCGGGAAAAATGCAATAAGAGTGAAAGATCAAGTTTGCGTGACGTGGAGAGTTATCTTTTGGCATTTGAATTCTTCTTTGCGTCATGTGGAATCTATTAAACGTTTATGTGGTGAAAATCCCTCTCTAAAAATTAGAAAAACCGCGAAGAAAAGCCCTGATGGATGGAAGATGAAATTTTTGTTAATGTTCCAATCGTCCTGGCCATATATTTTCGCATTTTTCCGCTGGTTCTTGTTTCATAACAGAGTTCGACAAAGGATAATCGTGTGAGACGTTGATAATTTGATTTAGGAGTAGAATGAAACCGCTATTGCTCTCGAAGGTGTACAGTTTCCTCTCGATTCACTACATAAAGTTGGAAACCGAACTGCGTGTCCCTGACACGGATAGGCTTCGGACAATCATATCTGGCTCAGGGGAACAAGATGGTAATCTAATAAGCCCTGTTATTCCGAGAAGATAAGGTACGTGGACGCACGGGTCTCGGAATACGAATGCATTGCGCGGAGGCTTCCAGCGAAATTGAGTCGCAACCAATTCACGAGAACCCAACGGAGACAGCGTTGATATAGGCTGAGTTGGCAATCTCACGGTAAGATGGGATTGAAATTAGTAAGTTATACGCTTGTCGGTTGTGTCGAATACTAGTTTTTTTCAGCCATCGTTGCCTGGGACAGTCGGTGGCGGCAGACGATTGTGTTACTTATAGATTGGATTCCGCTGACGCAGTTATGAGCGTCTTCGTTTGGGCTTGTTATTCCTTGAATGATAAACTTATGTTACCATGTCCAAGGTCATGGTGGTCGACGGTCTTCGATTGGTTTCAAAATTTCTCTTAGGACGTTTCATTAGATGTCTAGATTAAAAAATGTATAATGTCCGTCTGCCATTCGTCGTTTTTGGTTGCAGACAATGTTCTAAAAATCTGAAATTTTGCTGAGGAAAATGTAGGAAAATTTGGGGTAGGGGTGGGGGCTGTAAATATGGGTCAAAATGTGTTTTTTGAAAAAATGGATTTTCAAGAATTTCGGTGATCAACGCGTGTGTCCCGGGCCGATTGGTGCCTATTGGAGTGGATGTAGGTGATAATGAACACTACCTACCTATGTCGATAACGGTTTTTTGAGATTTTTGAGTACCTAGGCATGTGGGGTATAATTTTTCTCTAAATTTTGGACTCTGAATCCATTGAGATGGGTCCTGAACCGATAAGTGACCACCGGAGGTGGGTATGGGTGGATATGTCAGGAATAACCAACCCTTTTGATTTTTCTCTGCAACGAAAGCTGATGATTACATTGGTTTAGGACGCCCTAGAAAGATACACAAGACAATTAGGTATCTATGGGGTATGAAGAAATTATGTTCAAGAATTCGCTGTTTGACTCAAGGAACGATGTACAGATTCGATGTTTTAAAAAGTTCTAAATCACTTGCTCGATTTATTTCGACGATCGATTGGTCGATTGTGATTTAATAGAATAAGTTGATACAAAACACTTCAATATTAACCAATTGGGAATAGGAGAGAGGGATGTAGTTAGCCAGATATTCATTCTTAGATCAAATTACAATGGAATCGTGACCCTTCCAATCAAAAGCGATTTGCCACAGATGGCATTAAAAACAAAAGCGCTACCTATACAATAGCGTGGGGTTCGCTATCAATTACAGCCTTGAAGCAATCCATCTTACCCCTTATCCTACCGATCGGTAGGATATAATCCATTGACGAGACGGACCGCGAAGACGCCCAAGTGAATGAGGGCTACAAAGCCTGATTCGGGAGACAATCCATCCACGGGTGGGCCTGATGGTACAAAACCTTTGATCTTCATCTCGGAATGAGAAGCAATGGCGTTGTTAGACTTCCCAGCGGTTGACTGTCGGCTTATTTCATCGATGAATCCGAAAATCATGTTAACACTGCTTATGGGAATGACTTCGTGGGAGCTATGGATCCGACCGTTCAATCATGTCCCATGTCTCAGGCGATGTGAATAGGTTTGGAAATTGATATGTTCTCACAGCTAACTGTTTCGTTGGGGTTCAGCAAACTGGAAGAAGGACAAGGATACTTCAAAGGCTTTCCAGTATATTTGTTGTATTTCCAGGCAGTTCAGAAACATGGAAGTCATTTGGATGTCAGAAGAAGTATTGACGTCAATCGATTTGACATTAGATTCAAGTTTCAAGAGAAGAACTGGTGTTTCTAGAAGTAGAACTAGATGTATCAACTAGGTATCCAACCACAACAAATGGTAAAAAATCTATCCTTGTCCGGAATGATGCTTAGGTGCTCTATGCTGTCCATAGTTTTTCTATTTTGGGTCAGATCTGCTCGTTAGGTGAAGCAGCCGTTCATGGTTGACTACGAAGCCCGGGCCCATTGGGGGTCGCTTCATTCTTTCCATCCTGACTTCACTTGATAGCATCTATCAGGGACGTTTCGCTTGGCTTGGGAGGTAAGAGGAGTAGAGCAAACGGAGTCGTAGGCGGAGGTTCGTGCAGGATGATGCGATTCGAACAAATACGTTATATAAGTGAGTCGCATAGCGGGGCGGCGAGACATGATCTCGGTCCCGATTTACCTTTCTCTGGCTCATTGTTCCCTCATTCATGGCGTTCGAGTTGAGAAAATGTTCAACACACGTAAACCATAAAAAGATTCTCCTAAAGAAAATCCCATGATGCTGGATACGTTTTTTTTTTTTTTTTTTTTTTTTTTTTTTTTTTACATTTTTGGCTGAGGAAACCCGATTCCGGTTGTCTCTCCTGAAGTTGAATAAATTCCAGTACACGATTCTCACACAAGTTTTTTTTTTCAGCCATAGAATGTTTCAGTTATTGTACAGCATGGTAATTTTATTCTTATCTCATCATTTCCTATTCGAGGACAAATCTTGCCTCTCTAACGATTATTGTATCCGCAATGATGGGTCGGATAAAAAAGAATTTGCTCTACCTAGGAAGTGACTCCATAACCCTGTCGGTTTATTCGCAAGCCCGTCGTTAGCGCGTTCCAATTGACTTAAGAGCTGTGGATCGTTATGAAGGTATGTTGCTGAGGCAGCGGAAAAAAATGCTTATGACTGCAAAGCAAGAACGGTCTGATCTATCTAGATTCATTTATATTTTCTTACTCTTATTGATTCTGTATAGTTGCCGCTGCGAAACAGCTATGAATCAGCTTGGTACCCTTCAACTTTCGCCCTCTCAAGCATAATTTTTGTATTTGAAGACCACAGGGGAAAAACAGGCACGAGTCTCTTTCATCTGTTTGTATTGGACCTAATTAATATCTCCCAGTTTCAACCTAAACTGATCTCCACGTTATTATAGCTTTCAAATGATTCTCTTCAATCCGAACTGACAAACAAGTTGATCATCATGTTTTTGCTTCGCGACCTTGTTCGTCGAATTAAAACGTCGTACAACTAGAGTCTCCTTTTCAGCGGTTTCTCAGTGAAAGTTCCTCTGTATCAATAACTCGTTAATTACTTCCTGAAATGGAAAAACAAGTGTATTTTTGTAACAGAGCGAATCCAAGTTCTCTCGTGAACATTACCAACACCGTAGAGTTCTGTCGACGTCATTTTCTGAAGAGGACATCATCTATATATCACATTTATAATTCCACTTTTTTCTCTAAGTTGCCCATTGTCATGAGTCTCTCTCACGGTTGGCGGCTTCCGCACGCGATGTGATCTTCATGAGAAATCGGAGAGGATCGAAAATAATGAAATAAACCGAGAGTGAAGCAACGCAAAGGCTTTCACTGGTTTCGTCAACTTGTTCCGGCTATTTTCGATTTCCCATCTGTGTGCTTCCCATATTGTGAGTGAATTACTGAAGGGAGCAGGTTTGTTTTCGATACTTTCGAGAGGTTTCAATTGTGAGTTGATAATATGATCCAGACGCGACGTTTGTAGAAACTTTGCCTTGTCGATGGTTCAATCTGAGTCGTGTTTTTCAAAATTTAGCTCAAAAATTGTCTCGGTTGAATAGTAGAAATGAATTTCTCTGGTCCGTGCACTACTCTGGCACCTACTGCAGGTGTTATCCTGAATATTCACTTACCGATTAAAACTTTCAGTCGACCAGGTCCACTGTATCAATTCCACCTCTTGAAATACCTCTCGATATAGGGTTTGAATGCTAGAATGCAACTTCTTGCGACATTCGTTCCCCTCCTTTCCTCGAGTAACCTCACACTCACTTGACTCGATCTCCCCCACATCATCGAGTTGACACGTTGACCTCAGCCTAAGCCCTGAGCCTCCTTTTCCTATCTTGCCTCATTTATTTTATCGGAAAGTTGATATCATCTTGGGCAAATCATTTAGAGAGTGAAATTATTCAAGAGGAATGAAGCCAACAGAGGTGTCAGACAACCCGATGGTCACCTGTGTGCTCAAAAAATATATTATGCTGCAAATATAACTTGTTTGTGAGAATTGAAACTTCTATGAACTTGAATGATTGGTGGCAGGTCTCAATTCAATTAACTGTATTAGGGATTAGATCCCCAGGAAATGAAAATATCAAGTATTACGATGATTCGTTTGCCCTCAAAATGATTGAAAGAATGAAAACATTATCGACTGAATTTACCTAAATAGTACCATTTAACCTAATGTTCACATGAAGGTCTCCCTAACCCAATGTTCCCTAACCTCGTTTGGGCCCTAATCCATTTTGGGTACCTAGTAGAGATTCTATTAACAAAGAACGGAAACAAACTTATTATTTTAGTTAAGACCCATCATCGTGTTACTGTTACTTTCGTCTTACTAATAAGTACAATTGTGATGGTGGTGAATAGTGTATGTAATTCAATAATCATCAAATCATTGAAATTTCAACTGTAGCTTGAAAATTCAGCTCATTGAGTAATCTAAATACGGATTAACATTAGAGCGTGGATAGTTATTTAATGCTTCAACAGGTTCCCTTGATAATTCCTCAGAACTTCATATCATTCATGCATTAAGCACATTAGTAGTGGTACTTATCCTACAATGTGAGTTATAAACACTTGAAATTCGTTGATAGATAATCATGTAAATCAGTTTTGTTGTTTGGATGAATTATATGCTCACTCGCAAAATGAGCAAATAATTACCAAATAATAATAATAATTAGTAATTAATACCCTGCAGCTTTGTAGTTTTGTTACATATCTTTAAAAATAGTCGTTTATATTATGATCACATTTACTGCATTAGTCTTTCCTCCCAAGCATTTTCAGTACGCTATTATTTTCTGAACCGCCTTTCTTATGAATACAAGAGGCAGACAGAATCAAAGCCATCCATGAAGCAGGGAGGGGGAATCATGCATATGCATCATGCACTGATATTTGGAGAGAGGGTGATTCGCTCGGGAAACATGGATAAGCGAATTTCTCAGCGGCCTCATTATTAATTACAGATTGATTCATTCCATTATGAGCTCGAGACTAATGGTAAAGAAGAATGAGGAAAGTGATAAGGCATCCTGAGCCTGAGAGAGCTGACCACTTTCAATTGAAATGGTTCGTCCAGCAAGAGGAGAAAACCTTCCCCAACCTGCTACCGTGTTCCGAACGCATGATTCGGCCGATTCTACACGAAAATGCGACAGCGCAAATTATAGAAAACCCAAAATTATAGAGGAATTATATTGCAGGACAACTTACTTTGGATGTTGACAGCAGCTAGAATTCGGTGGTCCCTGTAGAGCACCATACAGGCATTAGTTGAAGAAACACACTCGCGGTTTTAACACCGATTTCGACGACTCAATTTTTTTTTAATTATTCCCGGGCTGCAAAAATGGTGCACTTCCAAGAATACGTTGACGGGTCCTAGAAGAACGGTATAGATCTTTCACTAATATACAATCGAACAAATCGCGGAAAATGACATGACCCGTCTTTGGCGTCGTGGCTTCAGAGTGGAGGACTGGACAACTCTCACCTTCTTCTGCGGGGGTTGCCCTCTCCTCCAGCCCCGCCTGAGTTCCAGGGCCTTCCAGGAGTCTTCGAGTGGGGACCAGTTGCAGGAGAAGAAAAAACACCCCGGATCGCTCGGGGGTATCCTCGGGCCCTAGCAGAACCAGAGCAGCACCTAGGCTGGCACGATCTTTACAAGATTTATAATAATCGTAACTGAGGCGTGTTCCTAATGTGAATACTCACAGCGAGGAATTGCGTCAATTGAACATTTTGAATGTTTCCCGAAATCGAGCGTTTCGATTTTTGAAAGGCATAAGCCGCAGGGATTGGTAAAAGCAGGGATCAGGGCCCACGCAATGTATAGTATGTATGTGGGCAGCTCTCAGTTTTATCAAGAACTTACTGCTCCGCAGTTTTCAAAGAAAACGACAAATTAAAAGAGTAGTTAGGAAACAATATACGTCCAAAGACGTAACTTTCTGTCTCCTTTCGTACCTTGTAATGACGTTATCCTCTCTGGAACGAATGGTTTCAACTAGTTTTGTTGGGAAAATGTAAAATGTGTTTGATGACACGGGAGTGTCCCGTCATTTCGCCACGTTGGTGTCCTGACTTTCTTAGGTAATTAATTGCTAAAATATAAAGTAGGTATTTTGCTGCCATTTTGCACTCGTTCCGTATTGGGTCAAACCAGCTGAAACTACACAAAATAGTATTCCTTCTATCAACACTGGATATATCGTCCATGCGGTCAATAAAACAAGAACAAAATCGAGAGTTCCATCTCGTTTCAGTACCAGTATTTGATGAGTTCAGTTATACTTCAAGACTTTTGATTCCTTCAATTCGCTGACCTTGTGGATTAGGACTAGTTGTGGATTTATTGCAATATTACGGGTATTCTTGTTCAACGTTATGGCCCTAGTGGGTTCATATCGGATTGAGTTCACGGCGAGTTAATGGTAAATCTCCCTCTTGCCAATTGAGCTATCGTTCCCAAATGAGCGCTCAAACAAAATATTTATGTGCCCTCTAATGGGAGTCGGGCGTGGCCGGAAAACCTTCACGAAACCGTTCGCTATGATCAGTCTAAAGGACATTTCAGACATTCTGCTCATGTTCCAATCTCCTTCCTGCTCACTCAGCTCCTCTACCTCGAGCCCATTGCTCTGTTCGCACTTTTTTTTGCTCGCATCTTGGACTGATGATCTGCTTCCCGATAACTAGACGGAAGGGGAGCTGACTCTGTCATTGTTTCTTTCAACGTTCACAGAAACAATAAGCGCTAAAATCAGCGCTCTGCATTCTGAAGGCGTCAGTTCTTTTATTTACAATGGTAGACAATCTCTACTATCGTGAAGTAATAGAAATAAACTGCCCGCCATAAACTCAACAATAAATCTTACCATCAAGTCTAGATTTTTGTTCACCGCAGTTTCAGAATTGTGATTTTAATCATTTTAGAAAAAGGTTGTGTTTAGATTCATATCATCAGGTGAAATCAGGAGGGATCTGATGTGCATTCATATTTGTTCGATCCAAGCACTCGAAACACGCCGGAAAACGCCGAGAGGTCATCAGGCATGAATAATTATTGAGTGCAATTATTGCGGTACAATTATCGATATTCATTAAAAGGAAAAAATGCGGCGAATAAGAACACTAAAGAGGGCGTTTTGTTTTGTTGGCAAGCCGGAAATTCCTTAGGAACAGCGACAAGGCGCAAAGGCTGGGGGTTGACCAACAAAGAAAGTTTTTGGCTCGGGTGGAACTCAAAGGCGTAACTTGACTGATTGCTCAACGCACTTTACCAACCTTAACCAATCGAAAGTGGAGCATGATCTTTTTAAAACGAGGGACTCTTAGCTCCGAACTCGGCCGACCAATAGGACTTTCGTTTAACCTTGCAACAACTTCGATTGAAACTATTAGAATCGCGTTATCGTAAACGTGGAGCTCAAGAGGATTGGGAGATCTGTGACTGGCCAAGGGGCTGATGGGGCAACTTGACGCCCGCGAAACCGCCTTCAGACGACCTTCAGTCCGTTATTTCGACGAATCGTACTTGACAATGTCGGCCTACACATGGTTACTACGACAACTCAGTTGCCAAAACAACCTATATGGCTCTTGAGAAACCACATGTCGCAGCTGCGCAGCCGCGATGAAACAAGTTCATGTGGGACAAATGTCTCCTTGCATTGAACCACGTCGAGAGACCCAGGCAGGCCGACACAGGGATTACCTATAGGCTGCGATGAGATCTGAAATTGGGTATCCACTGATATCGTCAAATGAAAGATTGTGCTGTAATTCAGAGCCGACCTCCATCGATTCACCACCTCAGCGATAATCTGCCTCCGAAGCTCTCTTTAAACTTTGGCGTAATAAGTAAATCACGTTACACAGCTTGGTAATCTTCTGGCACCCACATTTTAAAATTTAACTCGGATGGCCGGCCGGCCGCCCAGTATCGTAAAAACCTACATATATATTGAATTCAATAAATCACTAAAATAAGCAGCAAGTGAGACTGAAGCGGTTACGCGTGATATTTGTTTGCACTGAATAAATTACAGTTGGTCAGTGAAGCTCTTTATAGTCTATGGGCTAGCCGTATTTGGCTCTTGAAGTTTTGTTTAATGTCTTAGGATTTGTCCAGGTATATGTATTAGATGGATTTATCATCTGATTACTCAGATACATTTGTAAAATACATCTGAATTTGCAACCCTAAAACTGCAGAAATTTTAGAGTTTTAGTCGATCAACTAATCAATTTTTGCTCTACTTTTGATTTCGAAAAAAAAAAACTTTAATGCGGGTGTGATTTATTGATACCTTTTTTCAAGATGTTGGATCAATTGATATAACTTTGTGAAATTACCGGCATTTTCAAGAAAAAATTGAAATCTTTTGTCCACTTTTGAGAAAGTCCATGGCAGTAGTATTGAACAGATTTTAGAGAAAATTAAAAGAGACAGTTTATCGAATTTGATCACCTTCCTAATAGTTTCTATTGATTTTAAACACTTTCATAGAGGGTATATTTTATCTAATGTAAATACCATCGTAATAATTTGTTCCCTCTTTTGAAAGAATGGAAAAGAATGAATAAAATAAAATTGATATATATGTCAATCAACACTATAGAATTAATAATATAATTGAGTACAAAATAAAATAAAAATTCCTAAAGCAAAAATCTAGTGGTTTCTCTTCTAAGAATCGTGTTCTCTAGGTTTTTCGTGGTTTTAAATCCTGGTATATATAATATTGGTCAACAGTAACAATACTTTGTAGAAATTCCCTTCATTCATTGTACAAAATTACGGGCTTTCTCGCCGCGTTGAGGAATGAGTAGCCTGGCGGTATTGTGGGTGCCCTCTAGTCTCACTAAGTGCTGTTTCTGAGCTTCTTCGGACATTCGCCAGATGGCGCATAGAGTAGCCCCATCCAATTGGATTGGAGGTCTCACAAAGGTTAGACAGCTAAATTCGGTGGTTTGAAATTGCATAATTTTCCGTACGATATACTTAGATAATATATGTACACTATACAGACCGTCCTTCCTCTAAAGATACCCTTTATATTAAACTGAAATAACCCTGACAATTTATTTTCGATTGAACGCTTCTGAAAAATCAGAAGCTAGGTACTGAAGTAAAAAGACGCTGATGGATTCGTTCAACTTTTGGTTTATTACTTCAGATTGGCTGACTTGATTTTCTTAAAAATTTAAATTTAAATTTGACTGACTGAATAAGTAGAGGCTCGAACGTTACATGAATGCTACGTGTAGACAAACTTCCTCGTGAATATGGCATTGTCCTTTTTTTTAAAATCTTAATTAAGACTTCACTCATGCAATACTTACACTTTACTTTGCAACTCTTGAAATTAAAATAAATTTGAGGGTTCAAAGAACATAAGGGAGAGCCACTTCATCCTCCAATTCAAGTTGAATGAATAAGGCCGCCGAGAGGAAGCCCTTTTATTACCATCCCTGCAATCCATAGCGTCGCCCTGTGAAGATTGGCACGTAAATAATTGAGTTTGCGTTAAAAAAAAAAGCATTATAAAAACCTCTGGTCCTTACCAAAGCCGGTTCTAAACCATGCTGTTTACATTTCATGCTGTAATTAATTTTCCAGTAATAACGATTGATTTTTTTCAGTTTTGTGCCAGAGATTTTTTTTTTTTTTTTAATTTCAAGTTGTATCTCAATTCTACGTTTTCTGGTTCATCAAGTTTGAATCATTATTTAATCCTCTTGAAACTGTGTCGAATCCCATCACATGCGTCATGAATTAATCGGGTAACGAACTGTGGTCTCTCGTCTTGTCCTAATTATTGTTTTTGCCTTCAATCGAAACAATTCATCCAGTTTTTCCCGTCCAACGCTTTCTAATCATTCAAGATTAATACGGTTGAAATCATCAGGTTTGAATCGGAAAAGCTCGAAATTAATTTCTGCGGGCTCATTCCGCCCCCTTGATCCGCCATCTTGATGTTCATATTTTCGAATTCACCCCAAACGCCACTAACCTGAGTAAATAAAACAGAATTTACAAAATATTTTAATCGGTACAAAATTATCTTTTATAAATTATAAATATGTACAATGTAAAAATGTAATATGACCAATAAATTCATTCTGTGGTCTATTCGATGCACAGCATAAATACTGCATTATGATCCGAACTTAGTAAATATTAGCGCAGACTGGACAAACCATGGCATTTTCGTCAAATAAAAAAAATATAAAATTATAAGCACGAAGGACAAGGCTTCATTTTTTTCATCTCTTCCTCGTTTGATTTGGTTAATTTTACAATGAAGTTCAACTAATGTTTGATTTTCCGTTCAAGATTCATCTTGTGAACAACAAATTATAGATCATTCAAGCTTTTTTTTCAGAGAGGTACATTGGTAACTTGAAAATGGGGCGTGAGTAAGAGGCTCCAGATGATCTCGGAGCCCTTCCTTTTTAGATGCTATCAAATGTAACTTAGGTAGATATCGAATAATTTGATTTTCGATTGACGATCCGTGGAGTCTTGAGGGTATTATTCATTTGCGTCATATGTAGTTGCCTTGTGCATCTCTGTATAAATCCATGTTGATGTCGTACCTGAAACGAGAATTTGATATTCATTACAGTCATGAATTTATTATCGAAATTTTCCGTTCTCCCACGCGTTTCGGTGTGAGCCAATTTATGTAGCGTATAACATAAAAAATAGTGTACGTATATAAAACATTTAAGAGCGCTAAACCTATTATGGCTCCTTTTTTTCAACGTCCAAGACTAGATTAAATCTCCACATAATTTCTCTGTAATAAAATAATATGAATTCCAGCACGATCAACGCGCTAATGCGGCAAATAAACATAATTTTCGTTGAAATAGATGAAAACGAATTAATTTCATTTTTCGTGGTATGAAACCAGCGTTGGACATCCTGTGCTTGAGTTTGAGTACTTGAGGCAGCAACTTCCACTTCTTAAGAACGCACCGTAGGGGTTTGCCCCCACCCATTCTGAATACTTTGAAATTATTATTCATAGAATGATGAAGTAAGAGAATCTCTATCTGATAGCGGTTCTCTAAGAACATTATTCTTGACCACGATTTTTCAAGCAATTGAAATTCGAGGATGATGTTTCAATCACCCCTCGATTGAATTGCGGTCGTAGTCGATTTTCGTGGGTTCTGACGCGTTGGTCAGATAATATGTAGACGGATGTAATTATACCCGGATTGCTAGGGAAGATGCTCAGTTGTTCGGGTCACTTCATGAAATGTTGCCCAATCGACGCGCTTTGAAAATGTGAAATCCTTCACAGATCAGGAACACTCCCACGGTGGTGAACATCAACAAGAAACTATTGTCGCGCTAATGGCCGGCCCGTAATCGCCTTTCGAAAACTCCCTCATGTAAGAGACCACGGGGAATAACTTTCGGAGTGGAGTCAATGAAAAATTCATCGCTTCAGCTTGCACGAATTGATCTGGTCGTGCCTAAAAGTGACATTGCGTCACGGCCATGGTTTTTCAGCACGAGGTCGATGGTACTATATAATAAGATGAGCCCAAAATTGTTCTTTAACAGTGTTAAATAACGTTAGGGGAGGCGTCTGGTTACTTTGACGATAGTATTTCTACCCAACGACCACAATCGCACGGCCTCACAGCAAAATGAACCTACTAACCTAACACATTATGATATTCATCAGATGTACAGGTTACCTGCTAGGCGACGAAGGGCAATCGACGTTGAACCACCAGTCGCAAACACGTACTGCTTGATTAAACACCGTCCCGTTTGGACAAAGGAAACTGTACATAGCACCTGAAGGAAGGCACCAGTGCCAAACCTGCGAAAATAAATACAACAAATATAATTGCTTTTGAATCGCATGAAAACTGTTCTTTGTCAAATTTGATATTTTCTCTAGGTATAATAATTGAAATTAACCATTAAATAATGATGAATTGTTTCAATGTTCAAGTTGGGACCATACTTCTTAGACGAATTAGGTTCATGATAAGGGACCACAACCATTGGAAGAAAACCGTCCCCAGTATAATACACCAATGGATCAAGAGGCCCTCTGCGAAAGAAGTGAATGAAACCCCCTCTTGCAAAACTGTGATGAATTCCGGGTGCTGGTTTCATGAAAAGCTAGCTGGGCTCCAAGTAATAGAGAGGAAGTTCTGTAATAAGAGTTGGGGGTTGTTCTTTTCAATTTAAGTCAACGAGGAAATGAAAGGAATCAGATTCCCCTGGAAAATGGTTGGCGACTAGACCTCACATCACAGTGTTCGAATACACCAAGAAAAACAATATCCCTTATACACACAGAGCTTGATGCAGCTGCTCCTTATGAGAGCCTTAGAGAATTCTCAGGGCGCGAGGGGTTAATTCACACCTGCGACCTCGTTAGTGCAGTCAAGGTCTTAGTCATTGCGGCAGCATTGGTTTCCACCTATTGAAAAACGGGCTTCCCGGGTTGTATAATCCTGTACGGCCAGTCTTATCAACTCCGTTCAATGAAAATGTCGACATTTTCCCAGTCTCTGAAGTTGAAGCTGGTGAGTGAGGAGGCACATTCTCAAATCACCTACTGAGAGTGAGAATTGTGCGAACCGAGTTCAGCTGTCTAGATGAGACCGAATCATTCTTCGTGTAAATGAACGTTTCCCTATCCTCAGTCTAACACAAATAAGATTGAAAATTAATAAAAGTGTTCGAATGAAAACGATGTTAGGGGACTTTTAGGGACGTTGGTTTGAACGATATATTTTTTTCTTCTCTCAGTTCTAGACACTAAATTAATTAAGCTGAGGTTTGGACCGATTGCTTTGATCAAAGGCAAGCATAGTGCTTCAAAAAGATTTTTTTCTTTAACTACCATTTCTTTTGCGACAAACGGAGGTAGAGTTCACTTGAACGTACGGATTTTATACGCATGCCCTTTCGAGGATTTTTGGCATTTATACGATTTATTTTCCTCAAAATATAATCGTGGCACTTACTCCCACTGCAAGCACCTTGCACATGTGCATGCAGAATATACCGGCAACATTTTTCTCACCTGACACTGAGTATCCGGGTCGGCGTAGTATCCTGCTATCCTTCCGATACAAGTGAAAGATAAACCTTTGGGGACTTCGTTGTATGTCGGATATTCTTGTTGACTCGCCTGAGGAAAGAAAAGAGTTAGCTCTCGATTGCTGAGTATAACAGAAACTTCTTACTAACCAATCGATCTGATCAACTTGGAAGCCATAAGTACTCATAACAAACGATTTCCGGAAACGTAGCTTCTCCCTGGGAATGACACAACGGAAATGAGCGTCTGTGGCATGATCTAAATTCCATTGACGCTAACATTTCCATTTTTCCAACTCCAATGAGAAAACGTTGCATCATGACGGTTCCATGGGATGAGTTTCGTGTGCTCCTATCTCAAGGTTCCGGAGGATGAAAATCCGTGACATTTGCTCTCAATTGACCTCTTCTGAGTTAGGAAGAATAACTTGGCGTGATTTCGAACCGTTTCGTGAGTTGAATCGTGTTTGTTTTTGTTTGCGCTAAAGGTGAGTTCTAACGTTGGTGATGATGTTTACCTACCTTCTTGAATTATATCGGGTTGCTTGCACGAAACCTGTAGGGAATCCCAACTTCTTTCTGTGGGCGTCAAGCTTTATTGCCAATCAATTCTTAGGGAAATTCTTCTCCAAAATTCCACTTCAAACCTTAAATACCGTTCTTTACGACTGTTGTTACTTCTTCTCTCATCGCGCGCCCAGTTTTCGCAGTTCATGAAATGCACAACTACGAGCATTACCGGTGGATTGTGTGCGTTAAACGTTTACTGTTGTGTGTGTCACTGTATGAGATTCGATTTCTTTTGTCAAAATTTGGTATCTTAATCGCGGAAACCATCGTTGATATACTTTATTTAGTTATAGTGCCAACATTTCATCAGAAATTTAGCTAGACAACTAAGGAAACGCAGAAATGAGGAAGAAGAATAACAACCCTTACTAGCTCTTCCAGGAAATTTAAATTAAAGCTTTCGAATGATATTTTCTGCATGAGGGGATGTGATACTATCAGTCACGTTCGATTAGTTGTTATCACTTGTTTGGATGAGCAAATCCCTTTCGTCCTTGCGGAAACTGGTCGTGAGCTCTCAATTCCCAACAAACTCTAGTTGGTATGGTGCGTATATCACAGCCGCTGCGTTCGGCGGGCCTTACATAACTAGCGCCGTGAAGTCGATCATTCTTTCTCAACTGACTGCGGTGAGACCTGTGGCTGTTCCATCGTGGTTATCCTGTTTTCGTTTTGCAAATCCATCTAAACTTCCTTGGTCCATGAAGATTTTGTGTATTATTACTACAATTTTATGACTTTTTTTTTAGCCTAACAGGCCACTTGCTTTTATGTATTGATAACGCAGTATTGCAGTATCTCCAAGTCCACCACTGAGTCATACTTTACCTTCAGCTCCTCACCCTACCGCTGCCACCTTATCATCACATTCCTCCGGCCCTTCTTCTTTGATTGGCACCACCTCATTATTGTCCTTTTCCTCCTTTATGGTGAAAGACTCCTACAAGTTCTATAAGACGCATGTATTTTCTGTTTCTGAACCTAATTGATTGAAGGGGTGATCGATGGTTTTGCGAAAACAAGAAGATGATTTCGTGAATCCGATTGCGTTTCAAAAAGGGTTGTTAGCGAAGATCGTTGTGCATCTCACGACGAGGACGGGTTCTTCTTCCATTCCTTTGACGTAACATCGTGTATCAGGATCGGCGTCTTAAAAGAAAAGCTTTCATTCGCGGTCACGAGGCTTTGCTTTATTCTCGCTTAAGGCTAACTATAGTCAAAAACTTTCATTGTTTCTTGAGAGTTTTGGCCCTAATATGATCCGCCGTGGAGTCTGGCGAGTTCGTGAGGTACCTGGTGATCATCACCATGGAATTAGCTTCTGCTCTGATCATTCTACGCCGATGGCATACAATGGCAAAATTTGACCAATTTACCTTTGTAAACTACGAACAACCTGCCTCGATTTCGTGATTAGAAATTCTCGGAGCACGCACTTATCTTCCGACTTTGGCACCTTCCACCACCTTTAGATTCTTTCAAGTCCAAACGAGACACACAATTTACCAAGTTAGTACACTATTCCACATGATATGAATGTATTGCGTCTTTGCACTACGTACACCACGTTCTTTTCCTAATAACTGTTATTTTTGCTTCTTTGTTTCTTTCTTTTTTCCCCTCATAACCCTTTTTGATTGAATGGCGTCGGCAAAGCTCCGAATCTCCTTGAGCTCAAAAATTGAATCGACTGGATGAAGGACCTGATGTGCGGGGCTTTTTTTTGTAACGGTTACGTCAGTAGTCATTTGAAAGAGATGAGCCGAATCGAAGCACAGCCATTTTCTATGAAACATCCTAACCTCTTGTTTCATCAATGCATACAGTGCATATTACGGATATTGCATACAGATATTCATTGACAATTGTAATTTTATTAGATCTCAACAAGCTTAGTTAATTACTCCCCCACAAAATTAAAACGTTGGTGCAAAGTGCCCGACTAAATTATATTATACATCTTGAATTATGTTTATGGAAATTTATTGAGTAATTGAGGTTTACATTCCATCCACTTTGTCGTCAATCTATTAGCTGGATGCCGAAGTAGTTACTTACCACCCAATGAGCTAACAGTATTGCTGAGGATACTGCTGCCACAAGCCTCCAACAAACGGCAGGCATCTGCAAGAAAATTATACGTTATGAATGAACGTTTATATGAAAATATCATCTTACAAATTTGGGAAACTCATAATTGGCGGTCCGGTACTTAGTTTTCGTCGATGGGCTGAATTGCTCCTTAATTCAACTTCGAGTTGATCGTTGGAGAAAGATAGAAGTGAGAACTCAGTTGTTGCATTCCTATCACAGTTCCTACCTATCAGCGACTAAATGTGCTACTGCTGAGAGGATGGCCAACCATACAGGGCTGACGAAGAGGACCCAATCTCATTGAACAAAACCAAGTTTGGGAACAAAAATAAAGTTAAGCCTTGCTTACTTACGTACAGCTGTGACTTAAATTGAGAGAAATTCCACATTAGAATATATTCATTACCAACAGCAACGATTTTTTATCCGTTCCGTCGGTTAGTTTTATGCATTCTTTCCCTAATTTTGTTCTCGACTAACGCTTTAGTGTTGAGCAGCCTGATTTCGCTCGAGCGCTTCTCAAGATCGATTATTTAAGCAGTGGTTCGCTTTGTCAAGTTTAAACTACCACAGTGGGGACTTGACGTTAAAATAAATAAATTCCCTCGGGTGGCCTTTTGTCTCACTTGGTCGATGCATTGACAAAGAACATCGGTGGATCCTTCTCCGTTCTCTTTTCCTTTGCCAATTCCCTTTTTTGATCTCGTTTAAATCTTTCACTTCATTAGTTAAGCATTTATCAAAGTTGAGTCCTCTTCCAAAAGTTTACAAGGACCATCTCTAAAATTCTTCTATCTTCCTATGCAATCATGCTTATTTTATTCATTAAACCACTTTTTGTTAGATGTAAATGTACAGTTGGCGAGCGCTTTCAACGAGTGAAGACATCATTGTCGATTAGTTAGCTTCACAACGACGTCCTCACGACGAAAGCACTCGCCCACTGCACCAGATATGTTAGTAAGACTGATCCTCTCTCGAATGCACTTTTTGTTTAAAGTGAATAGAAAAAGCAAAAAGGTGCTATGAATAATTGACATTAATGATGATTCCTAGGCTGATTAAAGCAGTTTCTTGGGCAGAATATGAAATTAATTATTTTCGCGGGTTCAGCCTAGCAGGATATTGACTCCTGTGTGGCTAGACATCGGTTTTTTCTTCCTTTTATTTTTTGAAATAGTTGATTTTGATGTTTATTGTGGCCTCAGACTATTTTTTCATGCAAATTTAAACGATGTTCTACGTAGGACCTCATGCATTTTTACGAAATCCCTTCTTTCAAACGGCCATCCCGGTTGCTCCATTTCCTACCACGAAAAACAAAGGTTTCCGAGCCGATGACCTGCGCCGTTTGTGGCCCATTGTCCACATTCATAGCAAACCGGCGATGTGGCTAGTAAAGTTGTCTACTTATCCCCAAAACCCTATCAGCACTGAGCCCTCAGCTGTAAATCTTAACGGCGCGCATGAAAGAACAAGAAACACATAATGTCGTACGCAAGAGATATTGTGCTGTGGCGTCGTGGCTCGGGATGAGTAGCATCGCATTTATACACACGGAACTCCACGTAGGAAAATATGATCTCTCATTTCTTCCCCGCAAACATCTCATTCTGACGTATCTCCCTCTTAAACGTGGTAAGTATATTGCTAAGCGGTGCGGTAAAGAGCTCATTTCAGGGAAGTAGGGCATTCGGCGTGCAGTTGAATAACTTCATGAGAACACCGTCTCTCAACTTTGGATCCCATTTGGAAGTCGATGAAGGTGATAGCGATAATCGAGGAGATGAGCTCTCATGGTGCACGGGATCATATACAACATAGTGGAACCGTTACCTCACAATAATAAGAGCGACTGAACAAGAACAGTATTCTGTCGCTTAGGCTCTGTAACATATTCCTTACTAATGCGCGGTGGATTCCTTTTGTCTGAGCTGAATTTGGCCGGCTTCGTGATCTACACCTTCATATCTTATGAATCACATTGAATGTTGCGTGAGTAAGATATGCGCTAACTGCCAGCAACATTCCGTGGATCACGACCCTGTCTGATCATTTCCTTTTCCCAGCCCACTACCACCTATAGCCATGAAAAACTGTACCAAGCGCGTGAAAACTAGGTAATTCATCTTTAGACATTCATCTGGTAAGGTTCCTAGGTGGCGATCATAAACCAAACTTGTCTGGTATGAACAAGAAAAGAAAATTTGATGATCACACAACTCTGAGCGATTTGTACCTACGCGTCAAATAGGAACCCCGCTGTTTGTGTTCCTGTTTGAGAACCTGAAATGGAATATTGAGTATCAACAGCAATTATAAATGAACCGAAAGCGACTCTCATCGTGCCCTTTATTAGGTCTGTCAATATTGTTTGTTAATTACTCTCAAACGTGCTCTAACTAGTAGCCCAAAGCGGTTTATGTTTCAGAGCACTTCATCAAAATCTCTTCTTTCAACCGTGAACGTTTTGGAGTCACAATATGAAGTGTTGTTACTCTTGTTTTTAATCGTTGAGTAGAATTTAGGAACGTAATGGGATGTTGTCAATTTTTTCCCTTTTTAAATTGAAAATTCGAGTAGTTCCAGTGGATCGGCTGTTCACTGCTCAATCCCGCGAACTGCTTTGTGGTTTCTTCCATCAGATAATCTTCCTTGGGTAACGAACCATCATCAACCCCTGTCACGTACGAGTAGGTACTATATTGACTCGCTCCCCTCAATTATCTCTGACCAAAATAAAAAAAAACATCAGTCACCAATATCGAAGACAAAATTAACTTTTCTCATCTATTGATTGCAAGGAATAAAAAAATGTTGGTTGTCGCAAAATCTCTGATATCGCCGTCGTAGCGGTCTGCATGGTAAACCGAGCTGAATGTTCCGGATTTACTATTTGGATTTAATGGAAGAAAACCTCACCAGATACAACATTCAACCACTCTGATTTAACTGAATAAAAAATTTGTAATCCAATTTTTAGAGTAAGCAGTAGAAAATTCAGGATACTAGTCTACTCTAGGAGTTGGAATAATTTTTAATAGGTGATTTTTTTTGTTCATTACTTGCAGATCATCAGCTCAGAAATACCCCCTCCCCCCTCCTACTGTTTCAGACTCAACTAGTTTCAACAATTTACGGCTGCCTTATTCCTGACTTCAAAAAATTAGGAAGTTTTCTCACATTTCCTCGTATTTGTGGATTGGTTTCTCGTGAGAAGTTGTGCGTGTTGTACTCTTGAGTACTTGAAGACAAAACGGAGTATAAATACTATTAGTTGTGTAGGTACATCTCCACTCTCAACCGCCTCTTACAACATATCGAATAAAATTTCATACCAAAGTGCCCCAAGCGCAGTTTCTATAATTAGGTCTCTGAAAAAAGACCGAATTCAATTGATGACCTGCAGAAGTCGAGTAGTTTTGCCATTTTTTTTTTTTGCATAAATGCAGCCAACAGTTGTTTTTAACTATTACTTACTTATTTTTAATCAGGCCAACTACAGTAAGAAACAAGAAAAAGATGAATTGAGTCAACTGGATTTTCCCATTTATATCAAAGTAGGCTCCCGGTAGGTATCGGTGTAAATAGATATATCAGTCGGATGTTTCCAATACATGCCTTTTTAATACTGTCCCCCGATATAAACTGTTTGATTCTGTTTATATTAGCATTTGTCTAATTATTTTTGGGGTCATTCATATCTATTGAATTCATATAGCCATCTCCATTCATCTCGTTTATACTACAGTCATTTTTTTAAAAACGCTATGTTCGGAGAGATAATTACATTATATGAATCTTGAATCATCAAAAAGTCAATAGCGCTATATTTAGGTACAGAAAAGATATTCTCTTGTCGATTTTTCTTATAAAGAAAAAAAAACTAGCAGATTGTTAAAAAACGCATGAAATAGGTATTGGGTAATTATAATTTTAAATGAAACAAGGAAGTTTATATCCAAAAACTAATATGGAGTTTGATCCTTCTCGAAATTATATCTAAAGTACCGGCTCGTCTAACACTTTTAACAAATTCAAAATTTATTTTGCTGTTAGGAAAAATGTAGTATAAAATGTCAGTTTAAGGGTGATGAGAAAATTTTATTACAGATTAGATTAGGTCGATTATTCACGAGGAACTCACCCTGATCTTCATGAAAGAAAAGCTTAATTATGTGAATCCAAAGATCCTCAACCGTCCCACCGATCCTCCGGCGATGTGATGCCAACAAACGAGAGCACGAATCACAGACACTGGGATCACTACGTGTTCCAGGGGTATGACGAAGGGGCGCTGAGGGAAACTCACCTTATATACGAGGCCTGGGAGAAGGGGCGCGTAGCGGTTAGTGGGAACTTCATCCCCTTTTGATTGAACTTGGAACGAACTGAGTTCTCACCTCGTACCGTCATTAAATGCTTTAAGGTCAAACGATCCTTCCGTCAAAACTTTGTGTAATGGTGAGAGGTCTGAGGAAATCGAGCCGAAAATCTGAGGATGACCAATCGCAATTGGGAGGGAAAGAGAGAAAATTCCAGAAGACGGCAACTAGGGCAGGTTTTCCACATAATCCAATAAATGTATGCTGCCTACAATCGCAGCATATTGACTATTTTCACCATTCTCTGATGTAATATATTGATGCAGGGTTCTATTGGAGGATTCTTTTTTCCCGATGGTACCTTCACGATAACAAGAACAGGTTTTTTGCTGATCATGTGTAATTGCCTTTCCATGTTGAGTTGGACGTGCGAATATGATAAATTATTGAGTAAGGAAAAACTAGGACCCAAACGGAGTCTACGTTGATTGATGGTTTTTTAAACAGTTGAAAGAGCATTGGCGGACAAAGGATGGCGGAGGGTTATTTCGGATTTTAAATATGCATGCGCTAACTCTTTATTATTTTTGTTGTAGGTTAGGATCTACATACCTACTCCTCGCAACCTTTGGCAACCTCGGCCTTTTTCATTGCCAACTCTTCTTTTGCAATCGGTTCTTCACTGAGCCAACGTTAGTTTAAGGGTCCGAAGAAAAAAAACCCAGCTAAGTCATCTTCGTCATAATGACCAACAGTCGATATCACGACTTCACGACATTGTTTTGAGAAGACGGTACCCTTTTCTGTTTTTCAAAGTTGAGCAATACGGGCCCAAAGACGTTGAAACCTCATCTCTTTCTTTCTCGGATGTAAACCCCGCCTGGAACGGAGAACCCGACTATTAGCGGCGAATAAAGTACCACGGCCTCAGATTTGAAAGATAGGCCAGCTAGCGAATTCGCCAGTGCCATCAAAACCAAGTTTCCGAAAAGTCATAAATTGCTCCGCATCGAATCGCGAGTTTCTTTCCTTTTTTGTGTGATGTTGGTTTGATGAAAACCTTCATGTTCAAAATGGTTGGAGCTGGTAGGAAGAAGATAGGTCAGCCTGGCAGCGATTGATGACCAACACCTTTGGTCTCTTGGGAAGACCTGATGACTTGACACGGGGTTTCAGGAGTTCAAGGATAAAGAGCACTTTGTTCTAATGAAGCAAGGAGGAAATTGATTTATCACCCTGTGGCGTTCTGACGATCATTCCTAAAACGTGAAACCTTGGGAGGAAACTCCACGAACTGTTTTTACGTTTGATTACGGGCAAATGTGAAGGATTTTGACGTTCTACTGATTTAATACATGGAACAAGGAAGGGAACCTTCTTTCCAGTTACTGAAGTAAATACTTTTCACAGGGTAAATAAATTCATTCACAGAGGTTGGTTATTCCTCGGACCAGGAGCATGGAAACTCATTCCAATCAATTCAGAGTCCAAAATTAAGTGGAAAATGATACCTCACACGCCTAGGTACCAGAAATTTCAAAAACCCACTTTTGAAATAGGTATATAGATACCCAGTTTGACCCATAACCCCTTCCAGTGGGCGCCAATCAAACCGGGACCTGTCCCATAGGATTCAGCGTCCAATATTTAGTGGTAAATGATAATTCACACGCCTAGATCGCCAAAAATCTGATTTTTCGAAAAACACTTTTTGATTTTGAGGCAAATGGGGGAGGTTGACTTTTTGCATGAAAACAAAATCATTTAAGGAATAACCAACCAGGTATCTGAAGTATTACAACGAGGTTTAGTCACAGATACTTAATTAATGATATTTTAGTGAAAACGCTATCATTGTTTGTTCATAATAATGTAGGTCATCAATTTTTAATAAAAATGTTCTTATGGACGCGTGGGTGAGGGCTATTCATTTGACCGATGTGATCTCATTATTCGAGCAATTTGTCGGTGTTGATGAGTGCATCGTGGGCGTCCCTTTTAAAACGGGTGGATAGCGAAAACGATATGGGTAGTGATTACATAACGTCGTGATATGAATCTTTTTCTCGCCTCGAGCGAAAAAACTTCTTTTCCAATAGGGAGAAAAATGAGCGAACCCTC
Organism: Cyrtorhinus lividipennis; assembly: GCA_019603395.1. NCBI lineage: Eukaryota > Metazoa > Arthropoda > Insecta > Hemiptera > Miridae > Cyrtorhinus > Cyrtorhinus lividipennis. Next base: position 21,878,561 of record CM034000.1, on the reverse strand, counting down.
GTTCAACACATGAACGATAAATTGGCCCTACTTCATGGTACGATGTTTTTCGGCTCTTATTTCTTTGGCGAAAATGACTAGGGAGGATTCCAAATTGAAATACTGACTTTTACAGAGGCGAACAATCTGTGAGACCACTCTGTAATACTTATTTGGCGCAATAAATGGAATAAACTCCTCAGGGTATGCGGTGAAGAGACATAATTGTGTTTTGGTTCGTCTCGCAAGTTTGGTGGCTCTCTTTTTGGTTTTTTATAAAGGATTTAGAAATTTTCTCGATTTGCGGGTCTTTATGCTCTTTGAATTGACGCCCTGGCCAGTGGTAACGGAAACTGACAAACGCCCTAATTGAAGTTATATTCGTTCACATCTCTGTACGATGTTCCTTTACCAGCTCGTGTTATTTGCGTGCTTTACGGCTTCGATCCCTTTCATTTTCAACAGTTTGGGTCAAAACCGGGTGAGCGCGGATCATTTCCTGTTTTCAGACAAAACGTATAGCTCACACACGGACTTATCTCATGTCGTGGGACAATGGAAATTCACTCATACAGCGGCAACAGGACGGTGGAGGGACCGGAAGTTGTTCCGGCGTCGGGGCAGGAAGTCCTCACCTGCCGTTCAGTGTTCGCCCACCTCCAACCGACTAAGCCTCGTGTGTGTTGTGTTCTTCCATCATCTGACGAAAGACGGTTATGGATTTGTTGTGATTGAAAGAAGTAAGCTAAACACGCTTGTGTTAGGTACCTTGAATGTTACTGTTGTTGACCTGGTAAACCGAACACAGTCTTCATCTGTTTGCCCTTGGATTAGTTATATTTTTATCATGTTCTCTTTAGGGTTTGTTTTTCGTGCCGTCGTTCCTTCATTTTAGTTACCTAGGATGGATAAGGGTTGCAGGTTCGACCGGCCATTTGGTGCGTAGGGTGGTATTAGTAGGATGAGATGGAGGGGGAGGGTTGGTTTGGGAGTAGTCAACCTTTACGTTTCGGCGATGGAAATGGGTATTTGGCTAATTTTAAACTAGCCTGCTCTCAACTATGTTTCGTCCGTCTCAAAGGTTCTAACCAGTAAAGCCATGTGCTGCACCTCTGACAATACTTAAGCAGTCCACTCATCACTTCCATCCACGCAAAAAGATTGGTAGCCTTCCCTCTTCTGACATAATTCTAGTCGTGAGTTCCACCCATCTTTTGTTAATTCTGATCAACGTGGTATTTTTCCGCGATTTGTACAAAAAACAATAGATTTCAATCGGTCCTCTGCCGAGTCGAAGTAGGAGGCTGATCTTCATACAGCTCATGCTATTGCAAATCGTTTTGGAAAATTAGAGGAGTCTCTATGGTGGCTCTGCGGGATTCTAATATTAATTTAATTTCCCGTTTAGTTTTTGGGAAGGCTCATACGTTCCCTCCTACGCGCCCGAGCGAATTAACATAAATTCAATATTATTCTCGTTATCTCGCAATAAGGGCTAGCTGAGTAAAAAGGGTCTCGTTAAGGAACGATTTGATTGGTAATTAATCACGATGGATTATCCATTGTTTCGAAGAAGATGTTATTTTATTTCCTCCTAGGGTAGGCTATATCCTTACAGTCATAATCAATCTTCATTTTAGTGTATTCATTTATGCATTTTCAGAACGCTCTATTTTCTCTTCTACCCCTCCCCTTTCTCAGGGCAGATGCTCCATTTACATCAGTAGTTCGTTTATCTCACAAGGCTCAAGATTTATTGCTTTACTGTGCCGCGAGCAATTAAATTTTGTTTCAACAATAGTCTATAAAAGTACTTGTCCAAAATAACGATTTGCAGCCCTCCTGCGGTAATGATCACATGGTGGCTCGAACTTGTGCCAAATGGCGAGTTTCGCACCCCGAAACATCGATGGGTTCGACGCTCGTAACTCTAATTAATTGAATTGCCGCTTTTGACCCAGCTCAAACGATGACATATAATATTATTGCTCTTTAGGCCAATCAGGAATATATTACGTCCTGCAAACACGGCGAAACGTGATATTCAGTTTGTCGTTGACAACATTTGGTTCTCTGTGCCATTCCGTTTCGAAATTAGGAGTGATATTATGGCTTTAGCGAGATGTTTGTTTATATTTAATTGAATTGAAGTGAAGTAAAGGTCCAGTAATTTCACAATATCATCTTCCGGCGAATGACAATATAGTTTCGTATTTTCTAATACGGTTGAGCGCGCTCATCAAACAATCTGTGGTTTTGATCTTTCTAGATCTCCTTGACACTCTACTATGTCATTGATTGTTATGCACTAAAAAAATACAATTAAGACGAAACCAAATAAAAATTACGACATTTTCCATATAGTGGCGGTGTGTCTACGCCAACAATAAGTGCGATATTGCGTGCTTTGCGTCAGACGTTACCGATTATCCCACTCGTAATAATATACTAATGTTCGAACAGGGCCTGATATAGATCGCTTCCTCTTCTCGATATCATCAGCAAGGCGGACTGGGGCTTTGCTGGTCTTCACGACCCGAGACCCCGATCACAGTCGGTGAACATCGCGTAAATTTTCAACCAAGGAGCACATACGTGGGAGATATACATCTCATTGCCGTAATGATGAGGAATTCTTTAGGGTCACGTTTGGGGAGCTTCTCACAGGAATCATTCTGATCCTGATGATGTCGTGAAGACGTAGAAGGATGCATAAAATGCATTTTTTCTTAAAAAATATTGTATATAGATTAAAAAAGGGTCTTATGATACTTCAAGCGCTTTTTCTCTTTGCTTGTTCCCTATAGACTTCAAAAATTGTATTTTTTATTACATTTTCTTTAAAATTAATCATAAAACGGTTGGTTCTCATTGGTTTATGCACAGCGGTTTAAGCTGCCGACTAAATAACCTTTGTTTCTTGGGTATCAAACTGAATGCCAGAATAACTGACTTTGTCTAGGATATTGTTGGATGGGGATATTGTTATGGGGATATTATGATGCTTCTTTTAGGAATTTTTCGTTTTGCTTTTCGCCTTGCTCGACGTGAAAGAGTTGTGAATTGGCAGATCGGTGTACCACATGGTGATCCATTGTCCCCAAAATACTTGCTGCCGTATCCAGAAACGTGTCTTCTACGTTCCGGAGAGACCATTGACATGATTTACATTCATATCGCTCCTAGTAGCATTGCCAAGGCATCCGAGAAGCCCACAGCCTTTCGCAAAACTTCCTCCATTTCCGCCAGTGTGAGGTACTTACTTGAATTGGTCTCACAAGACCGTGAAAACGCCCATCCCGGTTCTCGTTTGTTATCTGCCACCATCGCCGGAATGCGTGCTGACGTTTCCCCGTGATATAAACCGCTTGGAAACTAGAATTGAAGATGGACGAAACTGTAATCGTCTGATTGGCCAACAAGTACAGCGGTCAGATTAGAAGCCCAGAATCCCTTACGGGTAATTTAGCACAGATGGACCGGTGGAGAGTTTCGTGGGTGATTTCAAACGTAAATACAATCAACCATTTCCTTTAGCGTGCCCGGTATCTCTATGGCACCTGAAGCTGAGTGTTTCAAAACAAACCTACCCGATAAACCTTGCGAGTGGTTCCGTTCAGCGAAAACAATCGCCTCGAACCCATGAAGAAATTCGCGGTAGGGGAAAGCAGCGTCCGGAGATGAGTTGGAGGAGTTGAACGATAACATCTCTACCTGGATACCTACCGAAGTCGGGAGTGCAACGAATGAAATAGGCGTCCTGGTGAGCAGAACATATACTTATGAGCTCACGCACTGTAACGGGAATTTCCCGCTCATTATTGCGTAATGGTGGTGTAAAAATTGACGCAAGGTACAATCAGGTCTGTGCAGAAATTAATTTGAGCTTAATCACTTACGAACAATGCTGAGTATTCAAAGCTCAAGAACTTATTCATGAAGCGCTCAGTTTTATGTTTAAGCATTGTTGTGTCCGATACTAGATTGTGTTTAGCGATAGAAATCTCTTTTCGTATACACTTAGGTTCAATGGCTATTACATCTTCATGTAGTTCTGAGCGTACCAAATTCTTCTTCTCACTGACTTCGAATGTTGGCTCCACCAATATTATGTTCGTTGGACCACAACTCTGACTCCTGCAACTTAATCCCAGTAAATTATTAATTTTCCTTCAATTCCTACCGAAGTATTGACGTGCTTTCAATGATACGTGTCGAATTATTCATTTTCTTTCTGCAGTCATTTTTTCAGGCATCCTCTGTCTAACTTGCCAGGTTGAAGAAGGACAAAATGCTTGGCCTTGGCCCGGGGCCCAAATGGAGAGTACGATTCGTGAATTAAAAGCCTCTCCACGGTATCCCCGTCCCATCCTGTTTTTTCATGTTCTCGAGAGCCCGTCGTATATACATACGCAAAAGCCTGGAATGAAAAATAAGCCTCCCTCTCGGCTCAGTAATTTTTCAACATCTAGGGAAAAGCGAGTAGGGAAAATGAAAACGGTACGAACGGGATGAAATACTCGTATTTTTACGAGGGTTTCCCAGAGCTTTACCCTTAAGACCCTCGAGCGTCGAGTAATTACTTCTATTTAGCCTCAAAGGTAATTCTTCGCATTTTAATTACCCTTCCATTCCGTATTGGGAGGAAAATATGGATTTCTAGAAAAAACTTAGCGGTAGATGTAGGTTATATTTTTTTTCTTGACGATTTACCATATTCTGAAGAAGATCAACGGGCGTGCAATATTATTGTCTTCAACATGGTAGTCATTACTTCCTTTGTTTTGACTCGGATTTAAGAGGCTCAAAAATGTATTGGCGCAGGCGAAGGTATTTGGGTAATTGCATGGATTCTCAAGAAAATCAAGTCGCAACGTTGAGCAATAGATTTTTGCGATGTTTCCACTTTTTCTGCGGTGGTGTTGGAAACGCTCTTTTACAATCGTTAATCCCTCAAAGTTCGTTATCTTTGCGGCTTTTTGCTCGGAATGTTGGAAGGTTCCCTTCTAGCCTAGCTATCTTTCCCCGTGGAGGCGTTGTTGAATGTTGACACACATCCGATAAAAATGGGTCGCATCTCGTGGTTTAGATTGCGCTTTACGACCTGCGGGATGATATCGGGCATTTATTACTGGTAGTCTATCCCGAAGTAACTGTCAGAGTGTGGTTTCTCAATTACAGGGACCCTTTGCAACGTGACGATTCATAGTCGGGACGCGTACCTTGAAATTCATATAAAAAATTGTTTGGTTGTGGATATAAGTTCTCTTTATATGCCAATGTAATATGTGAACGCATTATTGAGATTGGGCTGAGTGGGTGTCCCGAGGGTAAAACATTCATAGAACGAAAATAGATTTTTGTTATAATCTTTGAAAAATGTATGATGACCGCATGTTCTTTACGCCATTGGTGGTGATTTGATCGTTTTAAGTCACGTGAACACAATGTGCGTGTAGAATTAATTTATTCATAGGAATTGAAATGACAGCTCATTTTCAACTGAAGCTTCTTTTAGCAATATTTTGAATACATTCTAATTTTGTTATTGCGCTTTCAAGATTTTCCTCTTGTTGTTATCCCACTGTTCTGAGAATTCTCTCGTTCTGAGGTCCATATCGATTTCAAATCATTTCGACTAAAATATAGTGGAAATTGGTATCTCGAATACTTGGGTCCCCAAAATTGCATTAATCTGTTTATATTTTTTTCGCGTTTTGAATTGTGGAGGAGAATTTTTTGACACCATCACAAGCCATGTATTATCCCGATAAGAATATGGCAAATCAAAACATAGTTTTTTGGTTGCGAATGATCAGTAGAATCGATTTAAGCGACGTTAGCAATCGTAAACTAAAACGTCCTGAAAAATTCCTCAGTGCATCAGCTATTTGACGTGTCCCCTCTTGAATTGAGTTTATTCATAAGTGGCGCAAAATTGATGGATTCGCAGGGCCTGATGACTTCAGGATGTCCAAAGAGGTGATGAGAGAAGAGCTACCTCAGACGTTCACTGTCAAATACCTGGGGAGTCGGGAGGCGCGCGGGCTGTGGGGCATCAAACACACGCGGGGACCTGTCGACATGCTGGTGTCAGCTGCTAAGACACCCGGTTCGACGCCACCACCCCTTATGTCGTTCACAGTGACGACTGACGGATGCACCCTCCACAGCCCGACGTCAGCAGTGCGGAAACCCTTCCCCATTGAGGTGAGTGTCAGTTGTCTCTCAGGGACGATTGTACATTTGGTGAGTATTGTGAATATGGTGGTTCTGCTTATCAGTTCTGGCAAATTTAGTATAAAGGTCTTCCTTGATATCATCGAAACATCCATGATATCACTGTTGTCATCAAAATGGAAGGATCAAGGGCCCATGTTTTGTGCAAGGTAGTAACCCCTTCCCCAATTATATAGGAAGACGAGATTTGCTTGATTAACTTTCTAGAAACTTGGATTCTTTATACTCCTGATGTGTCAGCAACAGTGATATCAGGTAAGTCAGAGGTAGAGGTGCACTGGGGATAGAACATTAAAGGCAAAATCAACTGCTTTGAAATTCACTTAAAAAAAAAATCACTTTTCTTGTAACAATTTTGCCAGATGTAACCACAGCGCAGTTATCAACGCAATAATCCAATACAACCATTACTATTAAGACATGCATAGTACTTTTTACTTGTTTGTATGTAGAGGTCCCCAGAAAATGGAACAATGTTGTTCTAACCCCCCACTGGAATACTGTAACTGCTGACTGAAATAATAATGGAAATGAATAACTTATGAGCACAGTGTAAAATTGATGAAACTGATTAAATGAATAAATAACTGTGTAAGGTTAAATACAGACGACAAAGTAAACCCACCCTTGTGAGCAAACAAGCTGTTATGCAGCAAATGTGTTGTGAGTTTCATTAATGTGACTAGCACCGCGGTTGTAAGAACCAACGTCAGTCGCATCGAACAAAAAATTTTGTCATTTGTTTTTATTATTTGATGAAAAATGCTAAATCGTCAATCCTTGAGCCATCTCCGTAGCATTTTTCATGGTAATAGTCCCATTTAATAAACACCTAACATAAAATGAACTTTTTCAGGAAAAACCCAATAAAAAAAAATTTCTGAAACTGATTTTTGATCAAATTGGGGGATACTTTTTTCTAACGGACTTGTTGATTTGATTAATTGATTATGCTGTAATAATTAATCACCTGATTCCGTGATAAGAGCGTTGCCACTTGCCAGTGCTACGTACCTACCCAATTTTCCCGCCTCACAGGTGGTCATTCTTTGAACAATTAATCGGTTAGGTAGTGAAGGTAGTGAAAGTTGAAAAGATGGTCGTGTTTCCTATCCTATGTTTGAAAGATTCCAAATGTGTTAGCTATCAGAACAGACTGATTTCCTTCCCTCTCCTCTAATATTATTTTATTTTCTCCTAATTATTGAAGAAAAAAAGAAATTATTAAGATTAATTCAAGTACATTATCTTCTCTTATTCGTGGTGAAGGTGATCTCATACGGAGTCCAGGACCTTCTCTACACGCGTGTTTTCTCAATGATCGTCGTCCGCGACGCCGGCGATCCCCGAAACCCTTTCGAGTGTCACGCCCTCGTCTGCGAGTCCCGTCAATCCGCGCGTCGCCTCACATACTGCCTCGCGACGGCCTTTCAAGAGTACTCTCGCCGCGTCCGAGCCATGGGACAACCTCGGAGAGACAGACTTTGGGACGGCCCTAAGTTCGCCATCGACCTCCGGACGCCCGAGGAGATTGCCGCAGAAATGAGGACTGACAGTGAGGCGTGAGTCTCCGGGACTCATCTTGGAGATTCATAGCTGAAGCACTTTCTTACTAAGTCACTACAGGCTGTAGCCATGCTGCCCCGGGGCCCCTTGAAATCTGAAGCACTATCAATTTCAGGGCGTGACGTAGGTTACAAGTGAAGTTACCAGGAACCTCCTTGTATTGAAATTACTGTAAAATCGCCGCATCATGTGTGATACAAGTATATGTGAATAGATGTAGTGTTTTCAATTGTTAGCCATTATCAATCACCCAAATGCCTATCATAGAGTGCGAAATCATAGGTTTATAATTTTTTTCATTTAGTAATGATTACCAGGACGTTTCACTGTTTTTTTCAGCCACCCGCATTCTACCACGAGTAATCAGTTTCTATAATCAGTTGATCGTCTTATATCTTACTGCATGGGAGCGAGACCTCTCAAAAAGCTTCTTCATAAGATCTTTATGAGAAGTTTTTTGACATTTCGCGCCTTTAGGCATCATCGACCAATTTAGTTCCCCTTTTCCGACAGAAATTCAATATGTGAATGTTTGAGTAAATATGAAATAAAGCACCTTAGAAGCAAGTTTTAGTATTTAAAAAAAAAAAAATTATTAAATTAACTGAACATACAACCGTAGGTCTACAGTTCGTGTTTACCTACTGGTATTCCTCTGATATCGACTTCATCAATATATGAGTTGAATTTTGTAATAAGATTAGAAGGATTCATTCGCTGTCTTTCGTGATACCTCCAATTCTCAAATTTCTTCCACAATTGTTAGACGCGTTCTTCCATTGCAATTGTACAAGACTCTCACCTTAAACTAGCGTCAACGCAAAGTCTCGACATTAACAGTTGCGTTAACCGAAATGCTTATACCACTCATAATTATTGACCTTGGCTACCATATCTGTGAAAATTGAATAAATTATCGAATTTGAAGAAAAAACCGACCAGAAGTGAAATAAGTTCGCTCAAAGGTGCTCGGATATTATCATATTTACGTATTTCATTGTCGTTTTAGCAAACATCAACGGGTATTTGCAGTTCGTGTTGTGTGAACTCAGTTGAGAGCTGTTGTCAAGCATTAGTTTAGGAGTCAAACTTGAAGAAGTATGGAACAGCAATGTGTGGTTCCACCGTGCATGTTAACATTTTCGTTTTCACTTATCTGGATCCAGTTCATTCTCTTTGCTCAATAAAACTATGTGGCTCGGCCCTGCCTGTTCGTCCCATTGGATTCAAAGTTCAAAATTTAGTCGAAAATGATAACCCACGTGCCTAAATCTACCTTCTATTCATGGAATATAAACCAAAACGGATATTCCAGCTGATGACATAATGAAAACTACTCGCCTGCAACATGAGGGAAGTGGGAGCACCCACGAGTGCTCGTGTGCATATTGATTTCCTGAATGGCAGCGAAGTACACAGTGCGCAAACGGGATTTCGCAAATTTTATTTTGTCACAATTCCCCAAGTTCCATTAAGTTGCTGGACGAGCTACATTTACCTATCTTGTACATTTATAGTAACTGAGGATGCTTCTAAAATTGCTTGTTCAGCCTTTGTCATGCTGTTCCCGCGAGTACTATGTGTACTAAGTTATCTCTCCAAGGAATGCAAACAATTTTAGGGTGTCCACCAGTTTTTATGTATCCGTCGGTCGATGAAGCTCGATGACCCCAGAGTTCACTCGAGGCCAACGAGCTCCGCAGCTCGAATAATTGAAATGGAAATGAAAAAACCTCTAGAGGAAATGAATATGAGCGAGAAATCGCTTCACCAGAGCAACTACAGTTTTTGTTTCTTCGTTACCGAGCACCACTCCATCAACAACATCAAACCATTTTAATTCTCAGTCTTTCGCTCATTCAGGATTGTCGCTTTTGTGCTCCAAAGTGCCTAGTACGTACTGTATACATTTCTCTCTATAAAAATCTCGCTGTGTACTGGTCTTGGATCATCTCCCTAATACCTATATTTATTAAAGTTTTCATTACATTGTGAATACAAAACGATGCTATCTTAGTTATGTTACTTTTTTCCAAGTTCCTTAGCAAATGAGTACTAGTACTAGTACTAGAAGTATGAGTGCAGATAGCGTGAGAACTATTTCCATTGAATCAACGACGATTGAGTCATAAAACACGAATGAACCATGGATGTTCCAAAATTACGAACTTATCAATTTGGTCTCATAAGACATTAATATGCTTTTTAATTGTTTGTATTTTTATAACATCTCGATATCCCTTCATTCTCAACAAGTCTTTCATAAGGCCTTTGAATTCGGGAATTTCCCTCCTTTCTCTACGGTTGTCATTCAAAAGGCGCTCCACTGTTCATCGTGAGCTATACTTTACTCCAAACAATGGATATCCACCTCACGCAATCGCGAATGTGGCATTAAAGGTAACGTCTTCCTGGGTCTGAATTGTGATTTTGAGAGGCGGTGTGTCATTTTTACTTCTTTGTAGCTCTGCCTTTTCCCAACGACTTCATGACACAATATTTGACATCACTTTCTGTTGCATTTTTCATCACTTTTCTCAAACTTCAATTGGTGTGTAACATGGTAAGCAAAAAGATTGACACAATAAAATGAAACTACTCGGCTTCCATTCTAATGAAGACTGATGAAGGTACTATGTGTTTTTCATAACGTGTCATCTTACGTATTATTCCCTTCCTCATTAGACGTGTGACTTGGTCGACCACATTCAACATGAAATGTAGCAACTCTTCGAATGTCGTAGAGCATACGTGACGAAGGGGTTTTTTTTAGGAATGTGGTTGTCTGTGGTTCCATGTTGACGAATACATTCAATTCTACTTTATCTCGGTGTCATAAGTGGTTTGAACCAAAAATGTTGATCACAAATTAGGTCGTTTACGAATTCTCAGAATTCGCAAACCTCCCTATTAGGTCACGCGGGAGGTACAAGCAAAAATGGATAATTATACAATAACTAGCAATTTATTGACCTCCTAGTTTTGCTACCTTCTTGATGAAATCTTTGAGAAAAGTCGAAACTCGAGGAGATCTTCTGTGAAAAAAATAATTTCGACGACTTCGCACTGGAAATATAACCGCAGTCTTGAGGTAATTGTATTCGATCAGATATCACCCGTGTGAAGATGTTGGGCTTTTGGGAAGTTCAAGGGAGAAGGAAATATATTTCCCACGGTTTCGGGAAGGGAGTCGGCATTTTTTTCCCTCGATCGTTGAAATCTAATAGATGTGTTGTAATTGTTCGAGAAGTTTGTCCCATATCGAGGTGGCCACACGACAAGTCTCGCCGTGATCGGTTCCCACGTGGAGAAAAGGAAATTGCGCGAATTAGTTTTTTAATCGGTTTCAAAGCGCCTAACTACTTACTCCGAATGGGAATCAATGTGGCAATCGTACAAACCATTGACGTTCAACAGTGAGTGAATTCCTTAATCGATTACACGATTGATCAACGAATAGTGATGAAGGTGAAATTATGATTGCTCTTTCTTCGTTAATAACATATTTTGAAAACTTAACACATCCTTAGGTCAGAATGTTTCCAAATACCATCTCTTGTCCTAAAAAGTATGATTCGAAAATATTTATCTGAATGTTGTTCGGTAGTCTCAGAGGTAGTGAAAATATCAAATGTCTCCGCACGATTAGGAGAAAATCTACTCAATTCATGTTTTACCTGTAAGTTGTAGGGAGCCAAATTTTCCGTCGGTGGGGTAACAACTATCCTGAATTAAGGTTTTTTTTTTAGCCAAAATCAAATTTTCCAACTTGAGTAGATAATTTTAGAATATTTTCCCAGTATTGCACTTGCGGAATACGAGTCGCAGGTTGTCGTCGGATTTGTTGACGGATGCATCATTGACTGCGTCAACTCACACCCTAGGTAGAGGTAGGGGTAGGAGAATCTGGTTGCCCCAACTGGTGTCCAAAACTTGGTGAAAAATTATGAATGACCCTCCAGCGTCCTAAAAAATTAATCATCAACATAACCATTGTGCCCCACACCCTCCTCCACGCCTCTGGTATCCTCCACTACCTCAATATTTTTTATTATTTGTATCCTATATAAATATATGTTCTGTTATTCGGAGTAAGATTGTTTTTTAGTAGGGGAAAAAATATTAATGTCCACAACTTGTTAAAAAAACCAACATGAAATTTGTATTTACATGGTCATTAAAGTTGGTACAATGGTGAACACGGGTCATACTAGGCCCTCTTCGCAGCTGTAATTTTTCAATAAGCGAAAACAAGATCATTATTAACCTCGTGTCCTACCTTGGCTACATTAAGGAAAAGACGTTATTCCTAATATGTCATTCACAAGGATTGAAGTTCGTACAATTTCGCACAATAGGTGGGACCAAGGCGTTCTTATGATCAAGCTGAATCATCTTCCTTGGCCTCTTGAATCATATTTACCGAGACAGACTTGGTAATGGACTCCTTGCATTGGAGAAATCCGTATTAAGATCCAAGTCTCCTAGGAAGGTATTACCTACTTGACTATGAAGCAGAATAATTGCTCTAGGTATTACTACGCTCTAGGGGACAATAAGAGAATAGCTATTTTTTTAGGGCACGATTAGGTTAATTTTCAATTTCACTTTAACTTCCTTTCACTTCTTCAATTTCAATATCTTTATTTAGTATTTCTTTCGGTAAGTTTGAACATGAACTTCAAAGTTCGCTTTCTTCAAAGTTCCAGCATATTATTTGCCCATTTGAGTTAATTGAACAAAATAACCTGCGCAGTTTCTTCTGTTTTTGGTTCTAAAATCCCACCCTTAGTATCAATCTATACTGTTACCTACCTGTGCTCAACACGCCGAGCTGAAAACGTAATAGAACAATTCAATTCTGTTTAGTAGTATTGGTTTGTTGCTGTTTCGAGGCTGTTATCTTCTTGTGCCGTCTCCAGCGGCATGTCGACTACTGATGGCTGCTCTTCGGCTTCCAACTGTCCGAAGTTATCGTTGAGGGCGTAGAACATGGCAGATTCCTGGCAGGGTATCGAATCCTCCTGCCTCGTGCAAGTGAAACGTTCCTGTAGGAAATATTGAAACAAATCGCCGTGAATAAAATGAATCTGAATATCTGTTTATGAATTTTGTGGAGGTGGAGATGATGGTGGTTGGGTTTTCTTTTTAGTGAATTCTGTGAACCAGTAGAATGGTTCGGATTGAAATAATTTTGACTTCAGAATGTTGATTTTTGTAGTGTTTGATTTTGGCGAAGTGGTAATTTGAAGGCTCGTATGCTTTATCATGGGGGCATAGTTTTATGTATAGATTTCGGGACGAAGTTGTAGTTTACAACTTCTTCAGGAGCGGAATGTTCTCCGTGGTACATATGAACCAGCTATCAAGAGAAAAAGAGCTTATCTTCTGTTACCCGTTATAAATGCAAAGTTGATCTAAGATTAGTGAACTTATAGTTTATTTGGCTTCACCTGGTTGAAGACGGTCTCCTGGGGGCATATGAAACTCCACATGAATGTGTCGCTCCTCTGTCCGCCACCGTAGACGACGGGCAGACAGACGTGGAAGATCTGGCAGTCGTTTTCAGGATCTGCGTAATAACCGTACGGTCGAGTGTCGCAGCTGAAAGTCGTGTCGATGTTTTCTCGGATGCTGGTCGCGTTGTCTGGCAGCGTGAATCTCTCCAAAGGCAATGATCTCTCAACCTGCATTCGCCAAATATACGTTTATAGTCCAATAATTATTTAGACAGATGATTTTAGTTGTGTTTTGATTGTGCTCTCAGCTCTGCAAAATTTTCTTGATTTTTAGCAATAGGTTGGAAATGCTGAACTATAAATGTTGAAGATAGCGTTGCTATTTACCCGAATTCCATGTTGCCCTTCACTGTAGCATATTTTAGGGCCTTCTAGTTTGGGTCATTGCCACTTCGATGTTATTCTGAAGACTAGTTATCAATACATCACATGGATATGTTTTTATTACTCACCCTTATACGAGGCATTGCTGACACCAGCAGCACGTCCAGCAAACTACATCCTGCGTTGAAAATATCACTTTAGATATAAGGCTTTAAGTATATTTCGTTAGATTCGGTTAGTAAATGGTGTATGGTTATGCAGACAATTATTCAACTACTATTATTTTTCGAGATCAATAAATATACTGAAGTTGTCGTTTTCGAACTTGAAAAACGAACACATCATGCTTTATTTGAATTAAATATTTTTATTCTTCGAGAAAGTTCTCGAGAATTTTCCCAAGGTATAATACTTGGTTTTACTAGTGCCAGAACAAAACAAGTCAAAGCCTGTGAGGGTAAAAACAATTGATATTATAATTTTAGTTGTGCCTTGTTTAGTCTAGCATAGATTGCTTACAGTAAGTTCGTTAGTTCGCACAGCTTTGATGAGTAGGTTTATTGGTTACCTGCGACTAGGGTGAGGATCATGGTCCTGGGTGGATGGCACAGGTGGAATGGAACGACGGTGAGTGATGCGGAGGGAGATATATATAGGTTCGTTAGGATTCAGCAGTGACGTCTCCAGGACGGGAGTTGTTCACTGTTTTATATGCACGGATGAAGTTCGAAGCCCCCACCCACGGTCACATGTCACCCAAGAAGCGAAAATGTCTTCATAGAATGCGAGACGGGACTCACAAAGTGAACATGATCGACGAAGGGAGTCCGGAAACTCGAAACCTGCCTGACCCAGTACTGTTAACTTTGGACCTCACCAAGGTTATTAATGGCCTATCAGTACTGTTAGGACCCACTTATAGCTTTAGGAGGTGGCCAGAAGCTATTTTAATAAAATATATTGACAACGATTAGAGTAAGTCGTCCTTGCACCAAATAACTGATTAGAAGAACAGAGTTGTTTTGTTCTTGCGAGTAATTTGTTCTAACTCATATTCTCGAATAAAAGGAATGAAAGGACGTTTTTACAAATATTACCTCGCCGCCCATTTATATCCGTTCTTGTTATTCATGTTTCATTTCCCTAGTGACACTCCCGAGAGTCAACGCATTTTTTTTTGTTTCCATTTTCGTCTATACATCTGCTCGCCGTTAAAAAAAAGAAAGAAGAGAGGCTTGCAGGATTTTTATTTCAACGATTTCTTACAAAACTCGTTCATAATGAGAACTGCAAAGCATTATCTACTTTACAAGCGGATACTGTTTTAATATGTATCTAGGGGTAAATCTTAAAATAACAAGAACTGTAAATAAACTATATCACTTACGAATATAACAGGCCACCATAGAGAATTGGTTTTTGCAATCTTGCATTTGGTGATATTTATGGAAAGATTGTATTTGGAAATTGTAATGATTAATGACTACCTTACTTATTATTGGAGCCCCAAGAAACATACCTCTGGTGGCTTCCATGGATCCAGAAACGACCGTATTTCGTCTAAATTTACAGTTAGTTGCTGAGAAGAAATGACCCACCATATAGAAACGCATTAATTCTAATGACTCACCATTGAAGACTTATTCATTTTTGAGAACTGACTACAATCGCTGTTGCGTTGCATATTTACATTTCTCATTAATTTGTTATTTATCCACTACAGATGCTAGCAGACGAGTTTTTATGACTGTTGGGAGTGGGTCGAACCAGTTTAGTCTAATTGGTGAATGGTGATTTCATTGCAGCCTTGATGTTTGCCCAATACGTCATCATCAACAAGCTGCAGAGAGGAAGAATTCTTCGTCTCTTCTTTTCAAAAATGTGGATTGTGATTGGTGTAAAATGACATCAATTTGTAGATGTTGAGTTTGGTATACTAGATGTTGGGTACCAAACATGAAAGGTAACCAATTTACGTTCTTTTGGTGATGGGAGGAGCAATAGAACTGGCAATGAATTTGTGACGTTGAGCGGTGATCATGAGCATACGAACTAAATTAGCCTGGATACCACTTGTACGATATAAGTCATGTGGGCGTCCCTCTATCAGACCACTAGACTTTTTTTTCATTGTATCTATTATACAACAATATTTATGGTGATTGTATCCTCCTGGCAAAAACATCTCATTCGATGGTAGGAGATGGGTATTAAATTCCACAACGATAAACTCCGTTTTCTGCTAGGCTAAACATGCAATCGTCTATCCACGCGAGAGGAGAGCACCTTGAATGTGCTTATCCATTCAACTTGTGGTTGGAAACTAATTGAAACACCACCTACATGAAATTTACACCCGAAAATACATTATCGATTCGGTGGTTGTCAAAGCTAAGCATCAATTAGCGGGTCGGTGCGAGGTCGGTGACACCGTGTGACACCGCAGACCTCTTGCTGGCAGATTGTCAAAGACGTTTCGTGCCTGCCCGTTAATTCCTTAGCCCTACAAGGGATTTACTGATGCACGCCACGCCATGCAGTCACTTTTGATTTTTTATTCGGTATGTGTTCCCCCGGGCTTCGTTCGCTGGTACCCACGTGTCAACGAGTATGTTTGAGATTACTCAAATGAAAAGAATATTTACCTCTCGTGAAATTAAAAAACGCACTTATTCTTTTACTGAGGATGATTATTCCTCGGACCAGCAGCATGGAGACTCATTCGAATCAATTCAGCGTCCTAAATTTAGTGGAAAATAATACCCCACACGCCCAGGCACCAGCAATTTCCAAAAAAAACACATCCGAAATGATTAGACTTTGATAGATAACCCATTTAGACCCATAACCTCTTCCGGTAGGTGCCAATCGTTCCGTTCGTTGGATTCAGCGTCCAAAATTCAGTCGAAAATGAGACCATTCATTTTTCGAAAAACACATTTTGACCGCTACCACTCCCCAACTATTAGATCCGATCGGGTTGAAAAGTTTCGAGGACCAACTTGACCCAGATACTATCCTTTGACAAACATCATGATTATCACGTAAATTTCCGTATAATAACAGTGGCACCTGTTGTCAAAGTGTCAACATTACAAAAAGGAGTGATCAGCATTTCGATTGAAAATTGTTAAAGTGAACAATAACAGGATTGCAAGCTTCACAATACTTAAATGCTATTTCGGTACAAAATGAGCGCTCATTTTTCCCACTTTACTGTTCGTCACTCACCCTTTCCTTGTAAAACCCTCCGTTATCATTTTCGTTGAAAATTCTTCTAACCTTCATGCACATTTCACTAGCAGGACATGAAAGCAGGTGTGAGCGTTTTTCCCTATCAATAGATCCCCCAATGATTTGACGAGCGCGGGCGTCTTTCCTTTTCCATGCATCCTTTCCAGTTTCATTCGGCAGATCGTCGAGTTTAATAATACCATTCACAATCTCAAGGACCCGAATCGATAACATTGTCGTTATTTACCTACCTGTAATACTGCCAACATTCTCCAGAATAATTTAAAATCTGTATAGGAAATTAATTCGGTCAATCTCTAATTGAATCATCGTAGTAACAACTATATTTATTTACAACAATATCACAAAAAAGTATATTTACATTAAAGTTTACAAAGACAAAGTAGATTTCAGAAGAAATTCAATCCAAAAAGCGTTATGAATCGCTTAAAAATCAAAAATTTACAAGCAAGTATGAAAATAGACTTACTACTCTACCTATATTACAGTCAGTAAATAAATAAATAAATAATTTAATTATTAAAAAAAAATAGCAAATCTCATTTTATCCTTAAAGCCGGAATGTCTTATTTACATTGTTACATTTTAATATTAAACAACAGCCAGACTACACCATTCAACAACACATCACACACACTACGAAATTACAGCATTTGAAGGGAGTCGTCTGAAAATGAACCCTACAATTACGAAACGACCCACTTTGGTCGGGAATTATGTTAATATTGTACCCGTAACTGTAACCGTATTGTGTGCCTGAAAGGAGGCTCACCTTCGAAGAGGACAAGTCTTAGCATAAATATTTAATAAGTAATAAAGAGAGAAAGAGGAGAAACATTTTTTGTTCTTAAAAACAAATATTTCTAATTGTAAATGGATGAAATAAATGTACTTTATTATTCTACTGTTAGAAAGAATGGCTGAGAAATTTAGTGATAGAAATAAAATTAAAATCCTCATGTTGCAAGGTAAGTATATTCTCCAGGTATTTTTTTCTTCACAGGGTATCGATTGTGCCTGAGTTGAGGTTGTTATGTAATCCTTCACTTCACTACTCAAATTTTCACAACTTCAAATTTTGAAGTCTCAGTGTGATGAAAATTCAATCTAAAATGTGACAAGGCCTGAGCACGGCCAATCTCTTTCGTGTAGAGCGTAATGCTGGAAATTAAATGCCGAATTAAGCCACAAATGAACATGAAAACTTTAAAATTCATCACGGTCTCATATTTTCATATTTAAGCTTCACTCTAACGAAGTTCGACTAAATTGATTCAACTGATATGGTCCTTTTCAACGAAACATTAATTACTTCATCTCTACATTTCCCTCATTTAACCGTTTTCCCTCGGCGAATTATTGAATTTCCAATCATAGGTTTTACCAACTAGTTTTGAATATCAATCAATATCTACTAGGGTCGTAGACATAGTCAAGTGTCATAAATTATGCATTCTAAGCATAAGACTAATTCAGTCTGGACTTCGTTTTCACGGTATAAAATCGATGTTTGTGGGATTTTAATCCTACCTGATTTTTGGTTTTAAATTATTTGCGTGTTTAAGATTGTATAGTTATAATTATTCAAGTATGAACAATCGAGAAAAAAGAAGAACTTTATGAATGCTTAGCCTTGATATATACGGTGCATTTTTAGGGGTTGGAGGGTAGTTGTGATGGTAGTTTGCTATGAGACTTTTGTAGACACAGAAAGTACCTGAGCTGCATTTCTTTCTCATTAAAACATAGAGAATAACTGAGGATAGCATTCATTGGATAAACCATCATTCATGGATTGATATTTGCTAATCGAGTCCACTAATCCGTCAAATACGGTGAAAACACAAACAGACCAAAATGATAATCCGGGTCCGAGTACATCGGGCCAAGTCAGCAATCGCTAAGATCCAAGAACGTGAAAATCTAAAATGTTCGGAATATCCCTCAATGGTCCGAGGAATGGCTCATCAGGTACTGAATTATTATCCTTCCTACACGGATTAATCCTTTAGACTCGGCCTTTACCTCTCTTGATGAGCGAAATGAATCTTTTTTATTCATGACCCGTTTAATCGATTATAATCATTCTACAATGTAGGACCAAATACTACCCCATTCCTGTACGACGACCACCCAGTTATTACGATGGTCGATAGTGTCCGCACCCTGTTAAAGCCATCAATACTCTGAGAGCGTACCTTCCATAGAGTTGGGCTTCTCTATTCCCTTGTTGACCCCAGTTTCTCGTGGCCACCTACCTCTAATCTAGCTTCTCCATTGTACTTTCAACATCACTAATAAATTAAGAGCTTTACATATTACATTGGCTTTGAAGGAGCTTAACCTCTCTTGGCTTCGTTGAAGCTTGATGCTTAAGGCTGATGGGATTTCTACAAGAGTTGTTGTATCGTTAATCTCATGAATTATATCCGAGCTCCCGTCAAGTCTTCTTCTATCTTCTTCACTTTGGGGGCGTAAACCGATTGCACCGACCAATGAACGACTTTTATGGCTTCCTAAATCGCCTCAGATAATACAGAATCTCCGTCCGTTTTTCACGACGTTATCTTAATATTCGTCCGGATCCGGGGTTTTGACACCGGTGATGGTCTCCAGCCAAGGTTTGTAATAGGTGGTTCGCATATACACCCCGGGCAAATAGGGGGCGGCGCATTTGATGCCGTGCGATACTGTTCCAGCCAGGACCCATCGGCCGTTCGGTTTCTCGACCATAAGCGGCCCACCGCTGTCCCCCTGAAATCACCAGAAAACAAACGTATGAGTGAGAGAGAAGAAATATTAATTCGAATGGGACCATTCAGTGTTCAAAAATGTATCTTATGAAGTATTTGTTATAATATAACACACAGTATATTAATTAATTAATAATTAATTAGTAATTAATATATACACAGTATATTATACTGTGTATGGTGAAGTTGAAAGATACAATACTCCTATGACTTACAAGCCGTTAACCTACCTTAAATTTTTTACTCTTAGGAAAGTTTTTCCATCGATGTGGGGCATTGAGATTAATAGGGGGTTAAATGGCACGGTTTTTGAAAAACCAGATTACCATGATTGGTTTCCCGATGGGTTGAAGCCCCACGACATCGTTAAGAGTCTGGATGTTCAATACCAAGGCCAACGCTTATTCCATAGTTTGAATCATATTTGGGAGTTTTAGAGTTAGTAATCCTGGAATCTATATGGAACATTTAATCAGCCACTGATCTATTCGATTTTGGCAAAACAAAGTCTTTTGTATGAATTCTTCGTCCTGATTATTGTCAGTAAATTGGTTTTCAGATCACATGAGCTGTGCTTGTTCTATGTCACTGATCTTCGGGCCTTTCTAATAATGTTCATCAGAAGCTAATGACTAGGGACCATTTCACAACTCAATTTTTGCGATTTTATCCGAAATTTTGTAAGAAATAGATTTTTTTCGGTTAAACGCTTATCTCTTACTTTATTTGAAGTGTAGGTCATTTTCTACAAATATTCACTTAAAGACCACGACCGTGGATGGAAACGAGTAGATATCGATATTCCTAATTCGTACGTTTTTTCTTCTTGTTTACTATTCATTAAATAATAACCCTTTGTTAACGTTTGACGTTTTTTATTTCTAGCTGTTATGTTCATGAACCGAAATTTTCGTTCAAGTCCTTGTTGGCAGTCGGATAAGATCTGAGATTTTTATCAGTGACTTCTTAAAGGATCTAGTTGGTCCTCAAAACTCATCGGCCCAAGCTGAGACCGGGTAAAGGTGAAAATGCGTGTTCTCAAAGGTGTTTAGACTCCTGGTGTGTCATTTTCCAGAGATTTTTGGACGGTGAATCGACCGAGAAGAGTTTTGAGCCATTGCCCGATGACAGTAGCACGCTATGAACGAAAATGGCCATTTTCAAATGGGCTGCTTCATTTTTAATAATGGGTCCGTTTTCACAACTTTGGTTCTTTCTCTAGTGACTTCGAAGATACGCTTTCGTGCGTGAGCAGGCTCCATCAAGAATCATTTTGCATATCATTATGATATAATATTGTAGAATAATTTACTCTTTTCGATTATGTAAAAAAAAAATTAATCCTGGGCCCCTGTACACCCAAAAGGCTGCCAGTCAAAGGAAGAAGCTTATCGCCTACATCATATCATACTTTTGAAATTCGCTTCAAGAGAATGTCGCAGCACTGTATGGGAGTTCACCATTAATTCGATTCATGAAACTGCTAAAACTGAATGTATTTGGATCTTTCCTTTCAGCTCACTGGTTCAGAAGTTCTCTTGTTATAATTTGGAACGTGTTCAAACCGGTTTCGGTTATCAAATTTTCTCTTTTCTAAGGACTTTGTAACGATACACCGTGTAATACGACATTATATTTTGTACGTAATTTGAATTGGAAC
This sequence comes from Cyrtorhinus lividipennis, assembly GCA_019603395.1. NCBI lineage: Eukaryota > Metazoa > Arthropoda > Insecta > Hemiptera > Miridae > Cyrtorhinus > Cyrtorhinus lividipennis. The sequence goes on along the minus strand of CM034000.1, from coordinate 21,857,265 downwards.
GCCACGCGAACTCAGCTCTCTTTGTGAATGAATGGGTAGCGATGGGATCTGGTGCTCTGAGATCTCGAATGATGATTACAGTGAAGAGCAATTATTCTTTTCTTTATTCGACCACTCGGTTCTCGGGCTATTTGCATTATATCGTGCACTTACCGTTGTAGCTATCGCAGCTGAACGAAGTAACGAGTTTCTGTCAAATGGGAACGATAATTCCAGCACTTTTTTCAAGTCTAGGGGGAACTGAATATGAATTTCTTTACACCATATTCAGAGAAGACCCACGATTATCTTTTGCTTGTGCCTTGAGGGGACGTGTGTCACATTAATATCACAGAAAAAAATCATTTCCCACCTCGCACGAATCCCGTTGCCCATTGGCGTAGCCTGCGCAAATGAAGCTCTGCAAAATTGTCTTGGAGTGGCCAGCTGTGTGGAACATTTCTTGGCAGACGTTGTTTTCCATTATGGGGACCTGTACTTCTTGGAGAACGCTTGGAACGCCGCCCCCTATAGAGAATAGACATGGTAATGTGAGCGAATTAGAATATAATGTTAATAAATAATAGTAGTTCATATGATAGAAAAAATATATTAAAAAATAAAAAAAGGAAAATCAATTCTGCAAGTAGACATTTATTGACGACCGAAAGTTCTCAAAGCGCTTCCTAGAAATGCTGAGAATTTTGTTGAGACAGTAGTACGACGAGAAAACTAAACCTAAATTCCTCTACAGCTTATTTCGAGACGATGTACGATAATTTATTCGCTATTTAGCCTTGAGGGGATGTGTAGAATATCGATATCAAAAGATTGTGACGTCTGAGTCTTGTAGAAAGAGGCTGACGTCATTGGTGAGGATCATTATTAAGCTACTAGTTCGGAAAAAGCGTAACTGTTGCCGATATTATCAAAATTATTCGAGAAATCAATACACAGGAGATATATAGAAGTCAACGTACAACGAAAGTTGAGTCCATTTCATCAATTTTAACGTCTCGTGAACATGATGAAACAAGCACTAGAGAAAACGAAGGTTTGCTCCGCGTTATTTCTCGACGTCACTCAGGCATTCGACTATGTCTGGCATGAAGGGCTCAAGTTCATATAAGAGATGTTAAACAAAACTTGAAAGAGCATGACGAGTAGAAAATGCTTGTTATCTAACTATTTACAGCAGTGAACAATTTATTGTTATCAAGGCAACCTTTGTATCGACGGAACTTCGTAATACCGGACCAGCAGTACCGCTGAGTCTTGACGGTCAGGTAGGTTCACATTGCGCGCGAAAGCCCATGACCTATTCCTCTTGGTTGGTTATTTCTTGAATAATCAACCTAGTATGTTTTCATGCAAAACATCCGAATCTGCCCAACATTTTTTTCTGGGTGTGTCAAGGTGTCTAGATCCAAATAAGCAAAAGTCTGTCCGTACATCAATTTCGGCAGTAGACAATTTTGGCCAGGGATCCGTTCCCGGCTTAGAGTTCTTCCTCAAAACTTTTCAGTCCAATCGGACCACATTGGGGGAGAGGAAGGGGGATTCAAAATGTGTTTTTCGAAAATGGATTTTCGAGATTTTCGGCAAAATCGGCGTGTGGGGCATCATTTTCAACTAGATTTTGCGCGATGAGTCGATTGGAATTAGTCTCCACGCTACTGGTCCAAGAAATAACCAACCGCTGTTTTTTACACAATTTTGTGGCCTGATTCCATAAAGTTAAAATGATTATAATTTTTTCAATCAATTTTTTTCAGTTTTTTCAACCTGTGGTTTTTCAATATTGAAGCTTACAGCGTTAATCGAGTTTTGAAAGGAGAAATGTTTCACCAACCCCATCTCACGAAATAATTACAAGATTCCAATCGCAGGATAGTATTAATTTACTTTGTGTTTGTAAAACTGTCTCTCAACGTACATACCGTTCTACTGGAATAATAGTGTTCTAAGATTTCCCCCTTAGTATCAAGATGGAGCTGGTAAGAAATTCTTAAAATGTGGTTCTTTGATCTCGGGTGAAATTCATCTTATTTTATTTTTTAATTAGTCTTTCCACTTTTGCAGATATCCTCGTTTCTTTTTATGACAAGGTATCAACTCGTTTTCCTTGTCTTCGGTTTTACCTCTCAGAGAAACCATTTTTCGGTCTATTGTTAATAATAATGCTTATCTTTTTATCAAAAATAGGTAAAAACTCATTTTATTCATTTTTTCATTCATTCAATTAGTCGCCCAAAAATGTCTAAATAATATTTGCCTAGGCGATTGGGTGATACTTACCATATCTGAGGCGACCCCATCCTGTGACGGTGGCCACTTTTCCGGTGAAGTCTTCGCCATCTTGTGGCATGCAGATGGGCACGATGTGCTGGTCGTATGCGATCGGCGTGTCGAGTTCGAGTAGGGCGATATCGTTTTCAAAGGTTGCTGCGTCGTACAGTCGATTGACGATGACCCGCCGTACGTTTCGTGACGTTGATCGCTTCGACTCAAGCTCGCCGCTGATGTCATATTCTCCAAACACGGCAATCAACGACGCCAGAAAACTGTAGATGAAATAATGTTTTTTTTCAGATTAGTTTGATTGGAATTTTGCTTATATGAGGCGTTAGGGCTAAGCCTCAAACCTTAATCATTTTTTTTAACTTATTTGTATTGTGGACAACAAATTTCTCGCGATGTTCGTTGATAACCGGCTACATGTAACCATATTAAACCTTCCAAGAGCGAGCAGCAGCCAGAAACCGCCCAGCCCATTTCACGAACAGCGAATTAAACTTGCTAGGTAGGTATATAGAACTTTGCTTTGTGCAGTATACCGTCCAGCTTTGGCCCACAAAGCCCTCAGCTCTCTGTAGTGAAAAGGTTTTACGCGAGAGCTCCAGTATGTGGGCGGAGGTAGAAATGAGGTAGTGAGGGGGGGGGGGGTGAATGTAGTGTAATATACGATCTACGTCGTGGGCGGGTCAATGTATTCGAGAGCTGCGATGACCCATTGGAGGAAGCCGGAACAAGTTTGGTACGCGTATACCACCATTTGGTGCCCAGTTGTAGAACTCTAAGGCTTTTACCAGGTAAAAACTTTACGACCGTCGGATTTCCTCCCTTTTCTCTCTCAGTTCACTTTTGTTTTTGTAACCTCTACATCGACCTCACTCACCGTCGACTTCTCTCGCTTAGTCTTCCCACGTCCTCGAGTTTCTACTCGATTTTAGTCTGAACCCTCGTCCGTCCCTTTGCTTCTTATCGGAGACCCTTTTCGAGGGAGAGTTGCCCGAAGGATAAAATGAGGATAAGTTTCACTCCGTCTGAGAAGATAACATGCAGTTGTACTGCTAATACTTCAACAGTAAGCAAATATTCGCAGATATATTATAGCTCATATAACACTTCTGAAATTAATGACGCTCCTCCCGTCTCAGAAGGGATGAAACCCTGGTATTACACTGGTACCAGTATCTTGTATCTTAAAGTTTGCCTAAATTTTTCCCGTACAAACACGAATTCGAGTATAAAACTACCTAATTCAATTTTGTACAACCCAATTCATGATTTTCAAGTATTATGAAGATTAAGGGGTGAGATTAACCGGGAGTGTAAATCCCCTTTTCACATTTCTAACTAGTTGAATAGGTACGTACCCTGGTTGACAGTGGGCGGCGGTAATGACGTATTTGTTGGTGATAAGGACCCCGCCGCATTTGTTTTTAGTGAAAAGGCCCAGCCAGGTTGCTTCTCTCACAAGAACTTGCCAGGGCCATTCGCCGAAAGTCGCTCCTTTACCACCGACGATCCGTCCGTTCTTCATCAAGGGACGTACACCACATTCTGGAACGAGACTCGTGTAGTTTTCGAAGAACAAAATTAATTTTATTTCGACCACTTTATCTAGCCATTCATAAATTATAATTTGGCCTCCAAAACAGAAGAATAATTAGAATCTTAACGTACCGAGCTAACATCCCCCACGATTTTCTTAAATCATTACTTCGTGATTTTGTGCAACTATTTGAGGCAACTCAGGTTCTACTAAAAAGTGGCATAATACCAAAACCTGACCAAAACTTAGATTGATCGATTCTGCTGGAACCTGTTAGCGGAGAAACTCCTGAGATGACAAACCAATTCCAAAATGAAGCTCTTTAAGTCATTTAAATGGCGAGAAATGCATGGAAACCAATTTCATAAAATTTGTATGGGTTTTTGACTAAGTTTAAGCATTACCTAGCCGCTGTTTCAAGGCTAACTTTAGTGTCCACAAGCTCGCTCAATACTTGTTCCCTGTCGTCGAAGCTTGGCGATAAACAATTTGTGAACGTAATGAGCCTTTCACTTTGTTATTCCCAAAACATTTTCTCAATTCTCATTACCTCGCTCATCCCACTTTTAAATGCCATTCCTGAGATATGCAAATTTTTCATTGAATTACGATTGTATTTACTTTCTTTAAACGAAAGAAGGCTGAAGAGTAGGCGGGAAACGACGTTTTAAAGGAAATCGGGTTCCTTCCACCTCTCATCCAAGTTACCGCTCTTGTCAAGCGACGACTTATCTGGACAAGTTGAGTATTTATATTCCCTTCAGCCTGAATTGATCGCCTACTTCTCAACCCCTGAAATATCTACCCTTTGCCGGCTGTTGGGTTCTCATCTAATAAAAACTGATTGAAGAATATTATTTCATCCTCTGGAATAAGAATGGATTTGAGTTTCCGAACTTTTTGGAACCTAGTCGATGGGTGATTCTCTGACCAATCCTAGAAGTCAGTATTAGCAATGTCAGCCTTAGAAACTCTCATTTATATGATGAGTTTTTTTTTCTTTTTTAGGACGATTTGAGATAAGTCTGAGGATTCACGGCTCAATCTCAGTCGGACTGGCGCTTTGATACATCTCAGTCGCCCACTGAAGGTAAGTCATTCTGTTTGTACTACAGTACTCAAAAATCGGTTCCTGAAGCAAGGTTTGTCATATTCCTCTATTTTCTCAAAACTATCTTCCAACTGCAGAGTAATACTGCCAATCGAGCTTTACTTTGTGTTCAAGTTGGGATGGTTAAGACGATGAGACTGTTAAAATAAATTCACTCTGTATTTTCATTCGTCTTTATTTTTACATTCGAATAAAGTAGAATGCATCGTTACAAAAAGAAAAAAAAACTTTCGTAGTAATTACTCTTGTTGCGAATAACAGTCTTCGAACTTACACATTCCTCAGATAAATAACTATGAAATAGATAACATCGATTAATGTAAAATTAATTGAATAGCGAAGGGAAATTGTAAGTTATTGTCATGCGACAGTGTTATAAAGCTAATAATCACAATTTATAAAAATTTACCGTCGCCGAACGACTATTTTTTGTTTTTATTCAAAAAAGGCAAGATGAGTCTTACTGAGAATATCACATATAGTATTTACGAGTAAGTACATGAGCCGCGGTGGGCGTTAAATAGATTGAAGCAGGTACTTAAAAAGGAAGATGTTGATAATTAGTAGTTTGATTATCAAGTTCAGGTTTTTGAGAAAAACGGAACACAATCCTGGCCTCCAGGAACCGAGTTCAGATTTATGAATTAGTTCCACATATAAATTGGTATTTACGATTGGCGATGGTATAGAAAGGGACTTCGTGTTTTTTACTGACGTTTTCATGTATAGGCCATTCTGATCGGACCATGGTTATCCAATAGTCGTTTTTCAAGGTTTCACTGAAAATGTTAAGCTTTTTTCAACAAGAAGGCGAAAAACATGGAAATAGCCTGGCTAAAATATTTTATAAGGGTTGCCGTTTCATGTTTACCCTTTGATTAGTACACTCTTGATAATATGGGAAAACATAATCAAAGTCTTTGGTTTAGTAAATACTTGGAGGTAAAAAAATAAAATTACAAAATGGCATCAAGCTGGCCCGAGTCCTCACCTATGAGAGTGAAGCTACTCAAGTTTGCTCCGATAATGTGGTCGTTGTTGAGGCTTTAACGACGTAATCTCACCCATTCGGAGCCTTTTTTTTGGGAAAATTTAAATAATCATAGGAGTCGAAAATTGCGTTTGGAAATGAATGTTAAGTTGCCACCGGGAGTTGTACAAAACGATTTAAATCCATATTGCTAACACATGAAAACTCGTCGATTTCTACTTCCTCTTTTCAACAGTATTGATGAAATGGATATGTTACATCAAAATGGATGAGAAACTTTGAAAGGGGATGGATCCCTACTACGGGGCCATAAGAAATGCAATTTTTATATTCCCCTATTTAGAGCCTTTTTCGTGATAAGTGCCCTGGCACGAGAGTTGGGTGTGGATCTCGATATAAATAGAGAACCAGTAATGTCTCCAAATTATGGTTACCTTCACGTTTCTCATCTTAGGGCGTTAAAAAGAGCGCTTTTCTAATAAATGTTAAAAGTTTACAAATTTAGAAAAAAGGATGAAATGAATAAATAAAATAGCAAATTTCTCATTATCTGGAAGACGTTAGGTCCTACGGAATTTGCATTAAGTACATATTCATCTGCATGGCCGACGATATTTGTGGGACGATGACCACCAATGCTGACGTTAACTATCGGAATTATAACAATTGTTTTTGGTAGCTGATTAAGTTTAGCCTCGTAATTTGATTTTGACGTTACCTCTTTTGTAGTCCACCTCAGTCGTGGGGTACGTGGTTGAGTGGGTAGAGGTGTGTGTGTGGTCACTCGTCTGGTACGTGTCCGTGTCCAAGAAAATGGTCGTTGTCTGAACTGACGGCCTCTTCGTCGGATAGGGTCGCTTAGTCGTCGATGGTCTTGGAGGCGGCCGGGTGATCAACGGTAACGTTGGTCTGGGTCGATTGGTCGAACTGACGTAAGTGGTTACTGGCTTTTTTGTGGGTTTCTTCGATGGTTTCTTCGTGGTCGATGGTCCTTTTTACAGGAGGGGCGTACGAGCTGACGGTAACGTTGTTGGTCGATTCACCTTCAATCAATACATTTTCAAGGTCTTCGAAATTTCCTTGGAGGCTTTGGACAATTTTCTCGACGAATTTGTGAACTTTGTTGTCAAGGTTTTCATCTTCGACGAGTGGTGGGGTTGTTTCGTCCTCCTCGTACGCGTTGGTACTTTGAGAGTGCCAATGAACCATTTCAGGTGGATACGTTTGACTCAAGTTGGCGTAAGGGTCTCGCACTGGAGGGAACGCAAACAATTCTGTCGTATTCTGAAGGTTGTCCTTGATCACCTGCGTTGGCCCGTAGGACTGCTGGGGTTGGTGCGGCCTGTGGACCCCTGTCGTCACGTACGAAGGATGTGGCTTGTGTGCTCCTGTCGTTCCCAACGTCGTCACTTCTGGTTTGAGAGTCGTAAATAGCGGCCCGTGGCTCACTCCGTGATAAATCGGCTTAGCAGTGGCCGCGGCTGCGGGTTTATACGTCACGACATCTCCTTCTGGATTGACGGTTATAATAGTGCCAATAGGAGCTTGTACGGGTTTTTTAGTTGGCCGATGAACTGGGCCTAAGACGATGACAGTAGGGGCTGGCTCAGGAGTCGACAATATATTCACCGCAGGTTTTGGTGTGATGCTCACTTGAAACCCTGGCCCCTGCACGTACTGTGTAGTAGTCGTCGGCTTCTTCGTAATAGTCGAGTACGAAGGCTTTTTGGTTACAGTAGTATACTGTGCGGTAGATGGTTTTTTGGTGTATACCGTATTCGCTGGCTTCTGAGTGTAGGTCGTGGGCTTTGATGATGTAACTATGCTGTAAGTTGTAAGTGGCTTTTCAGTGTTGTACTGTAAGTGCTGACTCTCAACAGTGTAGTAGAGGTCAGGTCTCGACGTCGAGTAGGACGTTGTTGGCTTAGAAGTGGTGTCATACTGTGGCTTATAGGTCGAGTATTGAGGCTTGTGAGTTGCATATGATGGCTTTGTGCTTGGGGGGCTTGAGGGGGTGTAGTATGAACTTTGGGATGACTGGGTGTAGTACTGGGATGTGTGATGGGTCGTCGGGCTCATGTAGATTGTTGGGTGCACCGACGTGTAGATTGATGAGTAGATTGGCGTAGTTGTATGGTAGTTTGGAGTTTTAGAGTCGACTGACACCCATGTTGACAGCGGTGTCTGCGTCGAATGCCCAGTAGTGTACAGAGGGGAGACCTCTTTCTGAGGCGTCACTGCTGGGTTGGTATCCTCGAGAATGGAAAGGATGTGGTTTATCGAGTCAGAGTCTTGCGTAGCAGACCCTGCTCCTGCCGATATGGTTGGGATCTCCACAAAGTTATCCTCGCTCAAGGAAGTCCAACCCGGCCTCAATTTAGTCGTTTGCCAACTCTCTGTTGTTGACTTCCACATGGTCGACTTCTGTTGATTGGTGGACATCCTGTTTGGTGGTGGTGGGGTCGCATCAGTTGCCACGAAAAACTCGGGTTTCGAATTGAACTCAAAGTCCTCTGGTCGCACTACCTCGTTCGCCACAGTGCCATTCTCGTGGAACAGGATCGTCTCCGAGGGCCCGTGAACTGTTGACGAGCCTGTCGACGACGTGAAAATGTGCGGTGCCGTGCTCGTCCTTTGAGTCACGCTGCCGAGTGAAAGGTCCATCGTGACGAAGTTCGTTCCCGGAGGAAGTCGGCAGCAAGCACCGAACAGGAAGCCGTCCATGCAGGATCCGACCACCGTTCCGTTCTTCTTCGTGCACTCATAGTTGAACATGCACACACCAGGACCCTTCCCAGGCGCCGTCAAATCCTTGCATCCTTTAGGCGCGATACGATACCCTCCAAATTTTCTGCCTGCAACAGAGAGAATAAAATGAGTTAATAAAGTGAATCCAACGCCTTAAAACATGAATAGAACACTCAGGAAATTTATCAGAAAAAATAGGCATTCTTCAGAAATTGAAAAAGTATTGGAGTTTTATTGTGGGAACTCGAGTGGCTTCATGACGAGCTATTCTCCACATCTTGCTACATAGAACGAGACACTGCCAAGCCAGCGCCAATAACTGCCGCCGAGATGAGTTACTTTACTGCGTAATGAACGCACAGTCCATAAATCGAGAAGCACCCATCTAAGGGTGCAGTGGAGTAAAGTCCACGATAAATATTTCATCGACCACCGCCTCCAAGCTCGCTACGAGCAGGGAAATGAGACCGGATCCCCGCCCTTCAAGGGAAACTTAGCACTAAAGCCAGCAACTTGGCGTTGAGTGGTAGCGAAGACGAGAGGATGAGAAAGGGAGACACAACCTACACAAAGGAAAACGGGCTTCGGCCTCTTTGAAGTTTGTTTTATTCATTGGAGCTTCGAGCCAATTCCAACTTACTCTGCATAATTGAAATGAATGTAGCAGAGATCACTGAATTCGCACTCTCATTTGATTTTACTTGGTCTGATGTTTTCTTCTCTATTGAGACTGCGCAGTAGCAAAGCGGAAACTTTGTTTTTATTTCAAATTAAAAAGTATTTTTGTGCTTCAAAACGAATATTTTTACTCGCATTTGGCATCCATCAGAGCCTCCTGGAACAATTCGGTCTGTCTGTTTGTCTATTTAGACACAGTTCACTTCGAGCACAAAACATCCCGCATCATGGGCGGCGAGTTGGAAACTACGCAGGGGCAAGACTGCTAAGCCTGCGTGACATTGACTGTATGAGGAGAGCAATCTACTGTATGAATCCCTTCATGATGCTTCATGTCTCGTCATGATTGAATCGGCGATACGCTCTGCGCTTCTAGTGAGCAAAATTGTGCAGAATTTGCTAATTTAGTTCATGGATGCTGGAAACGGTTGTTCTGAGTTTTCTCAAAGATGAATGTAACAAAATTGCTCTCAAGTCACGATAAAGCTGATGTGCCATGACGTTGGCCGTGCATTTTGGTTGGTTGTTCCTTGAATAATCAATGTATGTTATGCAAAAATTCAGTCCCTCTGATTCGGTCCAAAAACTGTTTTTTCTAGGCGAGTCATAGTGTCTAAATCAAAATTAGCTATGGTCCGTCCGCCGTCCAGCCGATTTTGGTAGTAGAAAATTTTCTAAAAATCTGAAATGTTGGTCTGGGATCCGTTTCCGGCTCTTGTTGTCCCTCGTAACTTTTCAGTTTGATCGGACCGAATTTGTGGGGGTAGGGGATTTTTCGTTTGCGATCAAATAGTTTTAGCCGTAGTATTTCGTCGCTGTACCGCCAACTACTTTACATCGAGTCTTCACAGATCCTTTGCCCACCCTGACAGCTATTAAAGGTAATATTTCTTCCCATTTGTTGTTTTATGATGATACTTAAGGGCTTCCTCGTACGGGAAAATGGGGGAAAACAGTGAGTGTGTAGTGGGCTCATTGTGTCCTGGGCTCATTCCAATCGATTCAGGATCCAATATTTCAATAATAAGACACGCCTATCTTATTATGCTGTCTGTTAATCTCCGAGGTAGCGGAGAATTTCAATCGGGAAGTTGGTTAGAAATCAATGATGCCTAAATGAGTTGAGCTACCGCGTACGGCATTTTTAAAATGAACAGTGCCCAAAGGTGAAGGCCGAGGGTCAAGTGGGGCTCGACTCAAGAGAGCCTACGAGCTTTTCAAAAGAGACAAAAGGCAAAATTGAAATCTATAAGAACAACGACTGAGACCAACTCCACCTTCCAATAGTGAAATCACATTTTTGTCTAAACTACCTATCACGTTTTCCAATAAAGAGAATTAGAGACAAGGAAAGCAGAGTCGGGCAGTAATCTTGGTTCTTTTATATTCTGCAGGTTGCCACATAGGTACATGTACTTTTGGAATCAACAAGTTCGAAGATGTAAATCCGCTTCTTGTAAACGACTGAAGTTTTCAGGTTGCACAAACCAAGGAATTGTCTCTTTTGCCGAGCTTTCAAACTTTTTCCACGTGGGTAGACGTCGACTGAGTTTTTTCTGTTAGTAATTTTTCAGCTCGAATTTCCTCTCTCAAAGACAAATAGACCGTTTCTTGGCCATGAGTAAGTAGAGTGAATTTACGTTGGTGTGATGGCGGCAATATACCCACTTTTCTTGTCGAACGATTTGTCTGGTTTTCTTGATATTGGTATTCTGTATATTGGTATTCTCGAAGGCAAACACAACATTGTGATAGAAAGTAAAGAGCTCAAAGGAGATCAGCGAGTAAGAGCGCTTCTGCCTCTGACTCCTTCTCCTGACATCTTGCCAGTAGCGTTACGAGGCGTTTGTATGCGATTCTAAACTATGCAAGAGGGTTTTGTCGAGGCTTTTGAATACACGAGATCATAATATGGAGACTTTTAACATGCGCAGTTTGAGAAATTGTTGCCCATTGAATGTACTATCAGAAGATGATAGCCTCAGATAAGTATTTCATTTTAACACTCGGAACTTACGTGACTCCTAACACTTTCTCCTCGTTTATCACGTCTGGAAACCCTACTTAAACAAGGATATTCGAGCGTGCATCTCAGTACGAAAATGTTACGATCCCGCTCCAGTGACGAGCCCCGACCTGCCCCACTGCCGCTTGGAACTTGACCTCAACCTTCATCACTCGTCCAACTGCTCACGATCGGCCGCTTTCCTTTAGAGCGGATGAACAAACAAAAATAAACATCATTCATAAATAATTGACGGGCACCTTATTTTTTACCCGCCGTAACTTTTTGAATTGAACGATGAAAGTTTTCTCGTTCGAGAAAAAATACTGCTGCTTGTTGGTGAACGGCTTCGATTTGAGTTTCACGGGTGAAAAAGAAGCTCGAAAAAAGTTTCGAACATCAAGTTCCGGCTTTCTCTTCTCAAGTTTTAAAGGTGCTATGGCTGGACTGGTGCAATAAAATCCGATTTCGTTCGTATGACATTTCTATGGGAAAATCGTATTCAGGTCTGACCAGATGGGGAGATAGATGTGGTTGTAGTGATGCCAAAAATACGAAAATTCGAAGTACTTCGGTAATAATGCCTGTACTGAAAACAATTGAATCAAACAATATGATAGGAATCCATAATCGCAAAAAATTGTAGGTTGGGCAAGTCGAGAATTGATATTTGCAGAAATAAAATTACTTTCGCCTTTGAATCGTGTCAATTTCGTCGGTATGGTTCAGAAGAAATTTATCCCGTAAACGTCTTTGAAATTACTTACTAGACTCCTTCTCGCTACCATTATGCCTCCGAATAAAGTTTCGCTCCCTCTCTGGAAGGAGTGAACGTTTTGGATTAGAATTCGGCATTTCCTGCACACCTTTAGTAACTTCACCATTCTGGCGAAGAACGTTCGGTGTTCGTTCTGAAGCTATGATTCCAACACAACGGATTCCTCTAACGGAGCTTAGAATAGCTGAGTTTAGAATATAAGAAGTTTTGTCTTTTGTATTGACAGTGAAGGAATCTTCTATCATCTCTTTAGTTGAGGAATCTCATGTAGATACCCTGAGTATATTCTGTGTTGGCAGTGCTAATAATAAATTCGTCACAGGATGAAGAAACCTTCTATATTTTAGTTAGTTAATAAATCCGTTAAGACCGTTGATGCCAACGTTCATAATGAATACCATTTCACGGAGCCCCATTTTGAAAAGAACCGCAAGAAGATCTTAATCCGCGATAAGTACCCTTCCGTCGGGAAATCTAATTTTCTCGCTCCGGGTGAAGGCTTAATGATTTTTACTGGCGGTTATAAACAGGGTTCACGGTGGAATTCGTCTAACCCTAGAGCTTTTCAACGACCTGCGGCAATGTGAATTCGTTAGAGAAAACCTCGGTTGAAAGCGGTTAGGTGGAAGGGAGCTTTCAGAAGGTTGATTGCTAACCAAGAGCTGCTTCCCTCTAGCTAAACTTTTTTGCTTTCCCTGTTTCAACTCAATACAGTTCGGGATCAAAGTCAAGCACACGGGTAGTCTGACATACAAACTCAACGCACGCCCGCATTGTCTGAACGGACTTTAAAGGCAGGAGGCTGGTAGGTGCCTATTTTCACCTCAAAAAGCGTTGCCCGCTTTCTCTTTCTCATTTGCATTCGTTCGTTAGGCGCAGACCAACACTCCAAACTCAAATTGTGGTTACACTAGGTGTTCACCGAGTCCTTGTAGCTCCGATCTTGAGTTAGCCAATGCCGAACCTAGTCACTTAGTCATCACACAAAAACGGAGGATGCCTTCAGAACAGCTCATTTCGTCTTGAAAATTAATTATAAAGCAACGGTTTTCTGTTCAAAATAATTCCTAATAGCCCATGCCCCAGAATTGTCATCGAGCTCTTCCTCCCCTTGATCAAATCGATAAAATGGCGTTCACTAGAAACGAAGTGTTTTAGAAGGTACTCAACGAGTACCGCTAGCCTTTTTTCTAGTTCGTTAATCTATTTATTTCTGAATTGACACAGACGATTCAATCTTCTTGTCGATATGTCTTCAACGGCTGTCCCAAAATCAATAGTTTGCACTTCTGGTGATAACTGAAACGTGCGCGGTGTTGTCATCCCTAGCTTCACAGGCGACACTGTAAGAAAATAGGGGTTTTGTGGAAGCGGGACCTAATTGAATTCCACCCGCCAACTTGGGATCAGCAACTTTCATCTTTCCCTATCAGCATTTGTTTGTTTTCAGCAAAGGCGACCAGCGAGGGTACTTGCTTGCCAACGCTGGTATACCATAAAGTCATAATCCTTCGGTCCCTTCTCTATAATGTAAGTTCCATGCGAGCCCTAACAATGAGGAGCACACTATCATCTATTTTGCCTGAAAAGCGGGAGGAAGGCCCGTAGGGGACGCGTGACCTCACATAGAGCCATATGCGAAGAATAACCTCTGACAGAATAACGGAAGGTCCCTCGACAAGGCCAGTTTAACCTATTTGTAATCGGATCTTTGTATGAAAAAAGGGCAGTTAACATACAGAAGTCGGCGCATATAAATTGAATAATTTTGTAGTGATGCCTTACTCCCTGGATTTGTTTCACTACAGTTACGAGACGAAAACATCTTATATATACTATCGTTTTACGTAAAAAATTAAAATGATTGCCCGGTAATACGGTTAGGTATTTGAAATAAAGTTGGAAAATTTCGAGAAGTAACTAGAAACCCGAAGGAGAAAATTTCAGATTTTTGGAAAAAATTCCAGTGCTAGAGCATTGTATCGGCGGGCGGACATGTTGCTTTTGGACTCGACTTAGAGTCTCGACACAAAAAATGTCAAAATAACAGGAATCACGTTGTTACCCGCCACCAGCAATTAGTGAAGTTACACAGTTTGGTGCAGATCCTGATTGGATATCCAGAAATGGAGTATCGAGCTGACAGCACTTGAGGGGTTGCTGACGAACTTAATGGTCTCATTAAAATGCATTTGAAAAACACTAGTAATTATTGAAATATTCCGCGGACTTTGTCGGAATGATGTATTAAAATTATGTTGTTGACATTAGTTGTTTACGCTTGTAATAGTACTGGTTGTTCAGGGAGAAAACGCTTTCGCTCCTTTAATGTCAGTGCTCCTGTGTCTCTTTAACCTAGGCAAATGCTGCGTAAATCGAGCGTTAACAGTCAAATTCGGTTGATCGTGGCCTTATTGTTTGTCTTCTGAAGTTACGTTGATCCACACAACTTGGTGGGTAGGTATCAACAAAGCGGGGCGGGCTGTAATTTACCGAAAGCCTCTTGGGAAATCTGAGGACGACAGCCGTCGAGGGCCTTTCGGATTTAATGATTTAGCTGCCACGTGAAAAGGGTTCCTAACACTCTCTTCCCTGCCTTGTGGAAAACATTTCAACCATCGGCCGAACCCTCAAACGGACCCATAAGTGAATAAAATATTGTCGAAAATGCCGTTACTTTTTGCCAGAAGTTAGATTTTACTTTTCGCTTGATGAGTTAGAAACAGGGATGGAACAGGTCGACATGCTATGAACAGGGAAATGAAGCAGAATGGGAGAGTCGTGAACTTCTTTCAATTGCAGATTCTCTTCCATAAGCAATTTCTGATCACTATAAAGGCGAACAGTGAAAGGAAGGCGGTTTTAAGCTCACTGGTGAGGCAGATCGTAGGAGGCTGTCAACTGCAGACTAAAAAAGGATAATATTCTGTAGAAGGCGGGAATCGAAATTTTAATGTTAGCAATCATGTCCAAATTCGTCCCTGCGTTAATTTATCCAATCTATTTTTTAAGCCATAAATGAAGACAAATTTTCTATACGATGATTATAGTGGATTTATATGAATGTAATTGTTGTAACTTGAATCGTGAATGATAACATACTGTCCTATAGGGCTCACCGACCCACTCGTTGGTACTTTTTAAACGTGACAGACTGCCATTCGACGTCGGGTCACCATTCAAGGGTGGCCCACAGAAAACGTTCATAACTTTGACATTCCCATGAAAAAGAAGTCACGACTCGCAGCGAACATACTCGCAGGGTGAGAGAGAACTGTGAAAAAAGAGTCCGAGAGAGAGAGAGGCCTGGTTGGAAAACCATTAGTTTTGCACACAACGGAACGCGAGAAAAAAAACCGGCGACAAGATCCATTCTAACGTCATTAATCTCTTTTTCTGGAACGTGTTTCAAATTAACGTCATACCGTCTACAAAAAATCTATGAATCATGTTCACATCTGGATCGTGTAACAAAGCACTGTTACTTTAAGCAATAGATTTTGTTTTTATTCAGAAGGCGGAAGATAAAAGCTTTTGTGGTAGAAGCGCATGTGCCCACTACCGGGTAGTAATAAACATTTCATGAAAAATCTTGTTATTCCATCTCACAATTGAGGGAAAGACAAGTTTGAAAATATTCGCAAATGTGACCGCAATTTTGAACAATAGATAATACAATGCAAAAGGATATTCGCCAGTCACAGTGAAACAGAGAAAAAGCGAAAGAAAACGTCACCTTGTGTTTCACTTTCTGAATAAATGGCCGTGAATGAGAGAACACGAGGAGGGGGGAGCACGAAGGCAAACCAGAAGCAGTACAGAAGCCGAGAGCTCGTCCACCCCATCCTGCTCACGGGCCCCTGGAACAACAAAAATATTTCGGTTAGGACGGTCACAAGCGGGAAAACAGTGTTTTGTTTTCAATCATAAAAGGGGTTATTTTTTTGTTACTCTCCAAAAGTGCGTTAAGCCTTTACATGTGTTATATTTCAACAAGTTCAAATCCTTTTGTAGGCATTTAGGAGACATTTGTGGCACGAGTCTCCGCTCGTATAATGTTTATTGTAACATCAAGGGTAGTAAAATTCAAAGTTGTCTCAAGATCATAAACTTTCTAGTTTATGAAATTTCCTGAGAAGGCCAATAGGAACAAATTACAATACTTAGCTTGTATCGATACTATCCAGTAACAAAATAATTTTGTTATGCATTATGATGTTACTAACAAATTACCATTCAACATGGAAATACGTATCTACCCGAAGTACAGGAAGTAAAAGCTGCGCTAAATGTTTCTCAAAAATTTGATTTTCGAGATTTTTGGCGGTATAGGCGAGTGGGGTATCATTTTCGACTAAATTGTGGACGCTGAATTCAATGGGACGGGCCCCAGACCGATTGGCGCCCACCGGAAGAGGTTATGGGTCATGATAGGTACCTACCTACTTATTTCGAATGTGAGTTTTCGGAATTTTCGGGTACTTAGGCATGTGGGCTATAGTTTTCCACTAAATGTTGGACGGTGAATCGATCGGAAGTCCGGGACACTCTACATCCACAGTTTTCCTCATTTTCCCCATGCTCCCGGTCTAAGGAATAACCAACCTCTGTGAATGAATTTGCAGCGTTTTACTTCTAAAAGACAAATGAAACGATGCAATCTTTTGGATATTTTAATACAATTTTATAAATAAAACTCATTGGAATAATATGAAAATTGGGCCTAGAGCTAATGCCTGCCCGCTTCGTGCAAGGGCTTGCCCTCCCTCTCGCAAAACTCACCCCCAGAGCAACTCTTCGCTTGTTCCTAGCCTGTCTGGCTTCCTTGGTGAGTTTTTTTTTGGTGGATTTACCCGCACCTCGTATCCTTTAAACATTCAATGTCTTCATGATTTAAATGAGAGAGGCTTCAGGATCATTCCCCGGCTTTTGTATCTCGGGAATGGGAACTTCGCTGCGTTTCAGACTGCGAATCGTAGTTATTATCCCTTTGTTCTCTTAACCACGGCGAACTTCTTCCATTTTGGATACTTAGTCTAGACTACAACTGTACTGAAAGAATGCATTATTAAAGCAGGCACGTATTTAATTTTGACGGTCTACAATCTAAGGTAATAGAGTGACGTTGACTCAAACCGGTGAGTACCGGAATTAACGAATATGTCATGTTCAATTCATCAGATTTGGATTAGTGTGTAGCGAATAATCATCGCATTTTGCGAAAGTAGGGTACCAATCGACACTCGTTCGCCTATATACAATACTTTTACTTTTAACGCGATATGAAAAAGGAGGCTGAATGTAGTCTTTCCCGGAATCTGGTATGCCCGGCCGAAGAAGTAGAAACGGACCAGATGGCACTTGATCTCAGCTTGCGGACGAGAACCTGAAGGGTGAGGACGTGCTTTGGGCATCTGGAAACCCGTTCTGAAGTGGCCCACTGGTCCGTTGACCTGTTGCACTTGACCGCTCTAAATAATTCCCGCGCACGCCTGTATCGTCTTTGTTTCAAGCGGCTATGTCAGTGATCACTTGAATTCTTGACCTTGCGTACCTATGTTGTCAATGTGGGTGGGGTTCTGCCAGCCGGTGCTTTGATCCTCAACCGTCTGGCTTCATCCCCTCTGTTCAGCTGGTCAGCGTTACCTAAGCGCTTTGGCACTTGAGCACATCAACATGGTATGTCTGACCTCATATTCAATGACTCACTCCTGTGCGGGTGGAGTCTGGAGAAGGTATACTTTCACCTAATAAGGCTTTCACTGGGATGTCATCGGCGTGGAATGCCTCAGTCAACTGCCAACAAATCAACATAACAATACTAATCTAGCTCAGAACCCGTGTAGTTCGTCTGAAATTGCGAAATGTGTTCATTTGAAATCATGGAGGTGGGTGAATCTGTCAAACAGAATTAAGTTAAAGCTTTCATTGCCCGTATTCAGTAGGTAGTAGATGCAGAGTGTGTCATATTAGGATTGCTGCTTAAATTCTCCTCCCTTCCTCAATATATTTCACCCATAGTCGGCTTACAACCTTCCGCGAAACACAGCTATTCGAAGACAACTTTTTTCAGTTATGTTTTATTTTTAATTTCATTTTTGGTTTATTGATTCGTGTTGAACAGTACAGTTTTGTCGATACTACCATTACCACTGTCACGATTGGTCACTGCGGCCCTCAAGTAATCTACAGCATTTCTAGTTCGGTTTGAAGATAAATCTTGAATACTCTTACATTGCAAAAGGCCATCAACTCTAATACCTATTCCTCACCACCCACGAATCTGTGAATTATTCGCTTCTAGCGATGGGAAAGGGCTTGCGGTCAACGAAAATAATAAATTATGCAGACTGAGTTAGATAGGATGAACTCTTCGGCGATGGAGCTACTGGATTTCTGCCTTGAATGACAAGTGACTCATTTCCAACTCGGGAACGCTGCGCTCTCTATTGATTTTCGTGAGCCGCCTTTTGTGAATGAACCAACAAGACGATCAGAATTTCCTTGTTTTTTGATTTTGAATCAATAGATACACGTCTTTTGACCTCAGCGTTCATGTCTTTGGCAATTGATCTGTGAGGTGAGTTGCCGGTCAATCCCTCCTTTGAAGTTTGATTTGCGAATGCTTAGCTGTGAAAATGATTATTTCTTCCTCAGGAGATCTGGACATTAATTCGCTAGATCGGCAACAATAAAAGAGCAGGACCGTGGTAGACATTTTACTTTCTACGTTTCTGCCCAATAAACTGAATAGATGACCGTTGGCTTTCACGAACTGCAACCGGTTCCGCTTGTTGAAACAGAAAGACGGGATGAAAATAATTTTCCCACCCGTTCCTTTCCTTCCAGATCAATGTTGGATACATCTGCTGACTCTTTTTCGATACCGTGAAAATCGAATTCACCTCGTTCCATTATTCAACGAGCAAGACTGGTACTGGACATCTAGCTATTTTGAAATTAAATTTATTGTCCTCAAAACAAAATAATCATTTTTGAACATGTGGTTCCAAAGAATAAATCCGGAAAAATACAAAATCTGTGAACCCATCTCAACTTCACCAGTCAAGTCGCCCCATCTGGCTCATTAGATTCATCATTAGTTCCTGATCCGACACAGCAAACTAAAGGAACATGGGAAAACTATTAATGAACTGGCAAAATCTTGAAGTTGTTCACTAACATTTTTTATTGAAACTTCCACAAAATTGGTTAGAATACTGATTTAATAAAAGTTTTTCGAAGTAACTTGTAACTTGAAAGGTGGGATGAATTAGAATGTCACTTCAAGCATACGGTTGTCATTGCAGAAACGACTTTTACTAACAAAAAGTTAGTTGCTTGAGATGCCTTTACACGAAAAGGGTAATAAACAGTATTTGGCCAACCGCTAATTAGAAATTTAGAATTTAACATCCGATATTAATACCAGGTAAAACCAGTGGCTTCCGAGCGTTGGAGTAAGTTTGGATGAAGTTTGAGCCAGCTGCAGCTTAATTATCGGGGTGGTTTGCTCTGAAAACACGGTTTACCGAAGGCAGGATTTGATCGTGACACCTTGCTAATTAACAAGCTATCGATTCAATGATCAACTTCCAGGTAAAGAGGCGGGGGTTACACCTACCAAGAACCTCGAGCGTATGCTACTGCTATCTAGTATTATTCGACGACCCACAGAACACTATTGTTGTATGAGGAGTTACGTTATTATTATAAACTACCCGTGTAGAGCCCACGGCGATGTACTCTCGAGAGCGGAAAACCCGGAAAAGGTGATTCCCGATAAAAATTATACGGCGGCTGATACTTGCTGAGTCAGTGGGTGGCCGAATGACCCTATACTGGGATGGGGGAGGGGAGTTTACAATCGATATCACGGTAGCCTCATCTACTGTGTCCCAGCATGCAGATGGAGTGCGCACTGACTTGGAAGAGAAATTAATATGCGAGAATGGCTTCATTATAGCATAAAATGTTGCTCCTAGTCAGAATACAAATAGAATCGTCTGTGCTTTTGTCAGAGCTGAGTGGAGAGTGTATATTTACCTACTGATGCATTCACTTCAGTCAATATTTCATATAGTGAATTCAAGTGACTCGTGGAATTCTGTAGAATACCGTCCAATTCGGTAAACAAGTTTACAAGTTAAAAATATGGTTTAATTTAATTATTCCTTGATTAACAAGAATGGTCACCAAGATAAGGCCTTCCGAAAGATCGGATTTGGCGATTGAATGACAAATTCAATGTAGCGGTTGTTTCAACAATATTTTCAATAAATACGAGTCCAGCCTTGATTATGATTTCAAAAATGATTCTATAAGGGGGGGGGGGGGCACTATTCGTCACGTAGTTGTTTTTCAACTTGGACAAGAACCCTCATCCGTTGATGCGACAGCTCATTCATTCTCGAATGAATTTACTACCTCAGCAAACTCCGTTGATCAGGTTCGTTTTTTGTCTGTCATTTGCACTCCCGAGACCTTCAGAAACCCCTTACCGTTCAGCAGGTTAATTAATTAGGAGACGAACGAGCTCTTTTTTTGATTAATTGAACCACCGTTCTGGGAATTCCGCCCACTCGACATCACCAATACGAGCTTTGAACCGCAATATCTATCTTTTCGTCTAAAATTCGGAAAGAAAAGGTGTCTGATATAATTAATTATTAACTGAATTATTATGCATTAACTATTCACTGAAAATTTATTATTATTCGAGTAAGTTATTCGAGCACTTGATTGATCGAATGACTCTTGGGTCTTTTCCTCCTCTGTCTGACAGCGTCGTTTCTTATCTCAATCCTCGTCTTTGTTTGCCCTTATTCGATGGAGCACGCGAGAACAATTTCCATTACATCCAGCCGTCTAACCAACGATACTCAGAGGTCTAATAAGCAGAGTGCTGGCGTATAGTGGCACACAGTTCTCGTTGCCCGAAGTGCGTATAGGTGGCTAATGGCTTTCGAGGGTTAATTCGATTATGCCACCTCGTTATGGCGAATTGCTCTAGCCCTTTTCCACCTTCTGCGTAAAAGCTAATTCACTGTGTGCACTGTTCCGTCTCACAACCCCTGCCATGAGGTTGAGCCTGAGAACTCTACGGGTCACGAGGCACCAACGCACCACCCGTCCAACTGCCATCAGGAACGAACTAGCAATAGGGGGAAGTTGAGCATTGGAAGGTGCAAGGTCAGGATTCGGTTTTCCCTTCATTCCAGCTAAATTAAGATGAGTGAGTCTGCAATACAGAAAACCATCCCCCTAGCGAGTATCCGTCACAAGTTGAGTCCGCAAGAATCTCCCTGGACGCAATTAGTAAACAAGTTCATTCCCTAAGAGATAGGCCCGGAGGAGAGGCCGTTACAGTTTAAAAGCGATGTTGCACGAAGCAGGTGCTTCCAGTGAAAATTTTCCATACCGATAACCAATGAAGCAATTATATAAACGCATCACCAACCACCGCTGAGTCAAACTCGAAGTATCGAGAACCAACTCCAAATCAAAGTCTCGAAATATCAATGTTTTCAGAAAACCACGTTTTTCAAATAGCATACACATTAGCAAATAATTGTTCCTGTTGTCTCAATGTCATCAATTGTCATGGATAACGTGAATAATATGCGAACCTATTGCTTCCACGTCTGCCCGCTACTCGTTCATTTTAGGTAATTTTAGGTTTGTGTGAACTTATCTCCCTAGGAGAATAGTGCCATAAAGGTTAGTGCCATATTATGGCCCGTTTGCGAGCCCTCGGTTATGGGCCAATCTTCCTTCGTATTACACCCCTTCGAATAGCGTTAATGATACAGTTACCCGTGTCAAGTGAAGTCAAGCGATTTAAATGAAGAATAAACGTAAATTTGAATCATTTAACGTTAAATAGTTATTGTGACTCTTCGTCCATTCTGTCAGTTTGGTGATCGATGAAACCAACAATAGTAGTTCTGCGTATTTTTGTCGATATGGCTTTCTGCCTTATTGCTCAAATATTATGTTCCTTACTTGACCGCAATTGGATGATAGTAATAATTTTAAAAAAGTATTCTTGTTTCAGAATTACCTATTTTAGGTTACTCACGTGAACTAAGATTAAAAATCGTCTAGAAATAAGGTTTATTCGAGTTGGCAGTTTCCCTACTAAGACAAAAAACTTCCCCTCTTTCGGAGAGATGGCAAATGCTATTCACCGTACACTAACGTTACTGTTGAACTTTCTAATCATCGTTTTATTGATGCCGCTTTTATCAAAACAGCTCTTCTATAATTAGGAATTCATTAGTCTCCGTTAGCAAACTCTGGTCGAGGAAGTTCAATAAGTTTCAGGTTTCAAAGTGTCAGAAGTTTCCAAAGCACGATAACAGCGCTGAGGGCGTTTCGACGCTGGTGGGGGGAATCCCAACGAACTTAGAAAGCTTCTGATGCTCCAAACGGATAATCAAATCCCACTAGCGGATTCCAGTTCACGGAATTTCCTTTCTTCGCTGGCGTCTATCGCAATATCAGCATGGTTTGGCACGACGCTCCACAGTTTTGTACAACATGAGGAGACGTTTATTATAATATCTCCCTCAGGATCTTAAATTAAGCCTCAAAGTTCACATCAACGTGGGGTACTATGCATTAAAGACTGAAATGTGGAAACCGTCGTTGCCACAACAGCGTGGCAGTTAGCCGTGGACTGTAACATATGATCGGCAGTCACCACAATAGAATTTGAAAGGCGAACGTGAGAAACCAATCACTGTGATGGGACCGTTCGACTTTTCCCCCCTCTTCACAGTTCTTAGGACTCTCTTCAACAAGTCTTCCAACCAAACGGCTCCGTCAATAACAATTCATTCAGAGCCACTTCAACATGGAAGCCATAATAATAACATTTTTAGTAGATACTCAGTGGGTGTCGTCTCCTTTGGCAGCAGACGAGTTTGGAAGGTTGTAAAGTGCAGGAGCAGACGGGGTGAGAGGACGCGTAGAGAGCTTCCTTCACTCCCTCCAGGAACCACTCCCAGGAATCGCTCCCACCGTGGGAAGGTTTGCGAAGGGCTTCCACCACTCCTTCTATAGGGAGTGTTGGTGCCTTGTGGAAAATAGTTAGTTGAACATGAGTCGTCATAGCAGGATGTTGAAGCCCTAACACATGCACGCTAACAGGTACTGTTCGCTTTCATTTGTGATTGATCAATCCATGATTGGACTTTCTCATTGTTCTCAGGGGCTGTCCAACCCAGGCGCCCTGTCTACCATACTTAAATTGTATACGGAATAACATTCAGAGGGCTGACCACCCAGGTACCCTCGGAGCTGGCCAACCAGGCGCTCCTTCGATCATGCATATATTTGGCATAGTACAACATTCAGAGGGCTGGCCACCCAGGCACCCTCGGAGCTGGCCAACCCAGGCACTCCTTCTACTATGCGCAGATATTGCATGGGATAACTCTCAGAGGGCTGACCACCCAGGTACCCTCGGAGCTGGCCAACCAGGCGCTCCTTCGATCATGCATATATTTGGCATAGTACAACATTCAGAGGGCTGGCCACCCAGGCACCCTCGGAGCTGGCCAACCCAGGCACTCCTTCTACTATGCGCAGATATTGCATGGGATAACTCTCAGAGGGCTGACCACCCAGGCACCCTCGGAGCTGGCCAACCAGGCGCTCCTTCGATCATGCATATATTTGGCATAGTACAACATTCAGAGGGCTGGCCACCCAGGCACCCTCGGAGCTGGGCAACCCAGGCACTCCTTCTACTATGCGCAGATATTGCATGGGATAACTCTCAGAGGGCTGACCACCCAGGCACCCTCGGAGCTGGCCAACCAGGCGCTCCTTCGATCATGCATATATTCGGCATAGTACAACATTCAGAGGGCTGGCCACCCAGGCACCCTCGGAGCTGGCCAACCAGGCGCTCCTTCTATAAATCATACATTTTACATAGAGTAACATTTCAAGGGCTGTCAAACCCAGGCACCCTCCAGATGTACCAGTAAATCACCCATTATCCATAACAGATATTGAATAGGGGTGAAAGCATATCAAAGGTGAGAGTTGGTCGCGATTATATGGGGATGGAGGAGATCGCGTGGGCCAGCAAGGCCTAAAGTCAATCAGTTGCTCAATCATGTATCAGTTTCGTGAATATATCAAGAATCATTCATAAAACTCTCAGTGTACACATAATATGTCAGGATATATTGATCTTGACAACATGGAGGCACCACCGAGATTCAGCTCCAGTTTTCTGCGTTGCTACCCTGTTGCTATCCGCCGCTATGGAATCCAGGTTTGTTTACTTTGACAGCTCACAGCTAGGGTTTGAGTGGGTATTTTTGGAAGGGCTGACTTGCACCCCTTGGTCTTGTGCACTAATGACCCATGGCTGAGGGCTCGAGCAGGTAGTTTTGGAAGGGCCAACTTGCTTCTATTCCTTACAAAGAATGAATAAATAGTCACAACTACTCAGTTCATGACCGCCTCCTCCTCCCCATGCGCGGTCTCACCTCTCATTAGCAGACACTGTAGGGTGGCTCTGAGTTTCCTTGTTACCCACTCACATTTTTCATGAAAATCACATTCAACCTTTTAAATTAACATATATGCTGGTGGATGTGGGGTTGATATGAAGGTTCTTCCACAATTTCATTTCCGCCAAGCATAACACTGCATACCATAGTCCTGAAAAGTATTCTTTCACCTTCCAATATTGCTGTTAGGTGCCACAGTCCTCTCTCTCGGCGTTGAACTCCACCCTTACGTTTGGTCATTCTTGTTGTTAGAGAAACATGAGCTTATTTGCACTGAAAAGTGCAGAGATTATCGCAAGGGGACCGGCAGAGGAGCTGACCATATGTCAGGACATAGTATCTCGTTTGAGGGCAGATAAGGAAAGTTGGTCTGAGGAAGACAAAATTGAAAGAAACCAGCTTGAATTAGGTATCAAACAGATGGTAGCAAATTAATAACATTTCACAGCTTGATCAGTCAGAGGAAGTTGCTCAGAAAGCTGAAGAGTATTTCACCCTTAAATGGAACGCCCAAAGGCTACTGATCGAGTTTGATGTAAGGATGAGCCCGAGGACAGATGCTCCTTCACACACTTGTTCTCATGGTGAAGAAAGCTCATCATTGGTATCACACCCGATATTTACGCGCTTGCCTGAATGTGAATTTCAGAAATTTAGTGGAGATGTTCTTACCTGGAATGAATTTTGGGAACAATTTTCTGTCAACATAAATGAACGAAAAAACATGAATGATTCCATCAAACTTACATTGGAGGGAGAGGCAAACGATACTATCGGAGGCTTAAGGAATACAACAGGCAATTACAACATTGCGATAGACAAACTCAGGAATCGCTATGCTAAACCAAAACACATACTTGACGCCCATTATGCTGCCCTGGACAAGTTACCTCCTGCAACCTCGAATATTGCTTGTTGTCGCAATGTACTTAACCAGATAGATATACACATGGGGATTTTGAAGTCATTGGGGGAAGACACCAAGCACAATAATTTCCGTCTCACCCTAATGAAAAAGTTTCCATCCGAAATCATTCATGATTTGCGCTTGATGTTGAAAAACAAGGACGAACATCCAGTGGACGAACTGCGAGCTTTGATGCAACAGGTAATTGAAGCCAGAGAAGAGTCTTCTCATCTGGTTGGAATCAGAGATCAGACTCCCTCACAACCAAGCTTCACCACAGAAGCTCTTCATACGGGACAGTCAAAACAATATAGTAACACACAGAGGGAGAGCAACCATCAAGGAACAAAAAGGACTTGGAATCATTCGAATCAAGGCAGGAAAACAAAACCTACAACATAATAAAAGTAGCGCTCATCCTTTGAAAAGAAACCAGGCAAAAAGGCCACCAAACAAAGTCAGGCGTAAGTACTTTTGTCACTTCTGTAAGGGTGACCATTATACTGACCAGTGTGATATCATATCAACTGTTGGAAAAAGAAAGCAAGGAGAACAAACTATATTTTCAATGCCTCAGCCACCGTCACATGGCAAAGTCATGTGATGACAAACGCGAATGTGGAAACTGCGAGGAATTTGGAAAGCACAATCGTTCCATATGTCCAACACTTGAAAACAGAAGAAACATGACAACAACAAAAACCATGTAACCTCATTGCCAGACCCCTGCTTTACAGGATGATAGGATCAGAGACCTATGGGAACTGGAGGCTATAGGGGTCACGGATTCACCAAAAACTCTTGATGATGATGAAGCCATACAACAATTCAATCATACAACCCAGGTTATAGATGGACGGTACTACATGAAATGGCCTTGGGCCCAATATCCTCCCAATCTGCCTATTAATCGGGGTTTGGCTCTAGGCCGGCTGAGAGGCTTAGTGAAGCGGATCAATACAGACAGGATCAGTCAGTATGATACAGTTTTACGAGACCAATTGAGCAAAGGAGTTATTGAGACTATCCAAAGACAGCAACTTCCCACCACACATCCTGTACACTACTTGTGTCATCACTGCGTCATTCAGGAAGGAAAGACAACAAAACTCAGAATTGTCTATGATGCCTCTGCAAAAATCAAAGGTCAACACAGTTTAAACGACTTCCTTTATCGAGGCCCACTTATGTTGGAAGAACTTACAGCTTTGCTTCTGCGGTTTCGCACTCACAGGGTCGGCATCATTGCTGATATAGAGAAGGCCTTCCTTCAACTGGGGCTACAAGAAGCTGATAGAGACGTGACTCGTTTCTTATGGCTGAAAGACCCAACTAAAGATCCAACTGTTGACAATATCATCCATTTACGGTTTTGCAGAGTACCCATTTTTACTTGCAGCAACCATAAATTTCCATCTAAAGAAACAAAATTCACCCATCTCTCCACAGCTGGCACGCAACTTATATGTCGATAACCTCATAACAGGTGCAGAATCTTCACAGCAGGCCATCCAATTATATGAGGAAGCAAGGACCACCTTTTACACTCTCTCTATGAACATTCGGGAATGGAACTCAAATGATGACACACTTTTAAAACGTATACCAGAAAACTTAAAAGACAAAAACTCAAGTGCCTCAGTCCTTGGTTTGATCTGGAATCGTATTCAATTTGTGGAACTGCATTGTTTCGCGGATGCATCAAACCAATGTTATTCTGCAGTGGTTTACTTGAGGGCCATCGTAAAAGGGGAACCAGTAATCAGCATCGTAATATCAAAATCCAGACTGACACCACTTTGTCAAAAGGACAAAATAACAATTCCTACACTTGAACTTTTGGCTGTCCTCATAGGCACCAGACTGACTAGTTATGTAAAAACTGTCTTAGACCTACAATGGTCCAGCATAACTCTTTGGACCGACAGTCAGATTGTACTTGGCGGGCTTAGGTCAGATCGTCTGTTGCATCCATTTGTGTCTCGTAGAGTCGATGAGATACGGAAATCTTCTCACATCCGTTTTAGACATGTCCCTACCACTATGAACCCTGCAGATATTGCTTCACGCCCAATGAAACCACCATGTTTACTCCCATCTATATGGCTAGAAGGTCCTAGATTCCTAAGGCTCCCTCCTAATAAGTGGCCAGTCACACCAAACATAGAGCTTTGCGATGGTGGTGACCATGATACCCAAGAACAGATCACAACTGTGGGCACACTCACAACCACAGTTGAGACGATTGCCAGTGAGTGGGAACTACCATTGCAAGGTATCATTCTACCAGTTCCGACAATTCATAAACTCCAAAAGAAACATTTTCCTCAAGAAATTGAGAAGATCAAGACTGACTTATCTAGATCCTTGGGATTATTCATGGACAATGAAGGAGTCCTGCGCTGCAGAGGCAGATATGGGAATGCAGTAATGACATACAACCAAAAATATCCAGTTCTGCTTCCAACTGACTCATTGGTCACAACCACCATTATGCAGAGGGTACATGAAGCCAACAAACATGTTGGAGTTTCCCACACACTTTCTCTCATTCGTGAACATTATTGGGTCCCTAAAGGGAGGCGGGCAGTTACCACAGTACTCCGCAAGTGTGAGCCATGCATCAAGTACGGTGGGGGCCCATACAAATTACCTCCAATGCCAGATCTTCCAAAAACAACGGGTCACTTACAGCCCTCCATTTACATATACCGGATTGGATTACTTAGGTCCCCTCATGATTTCTGAGGATGGAAGACCAAAGAAGCGATGGATTTGCCTGTATACGTGTTTGGCGGTTAGAGCGATCCACCTGGAACTGGTCAATGATCTAACAACAGCTGAATTCATCCTGGCCCTTCGACGCGTTTATGCAGTGCGAGGAGTACCTGATTTGATCGTCTCTGATAATGCTGCCAACTTTAAGTTGGCTGCTAACGTTCTTACCTCATTGCCCCACACTTCAAAACGGATTGCTTGGAAATTTATACCAGCACTATCCCCATGGCAAGGAGGATTTTATGAGAGATTAATTGGTCTAGTGAAACACTGTCTCACACGGTCGTTGGATCGATCCTTGCTCACAGGAAGCCAGCCCCACACGGTAATGAAAGAGATTGAATCAGTACTCAATACTCGCCCCCTCACAGCCATTGGATCTGATTTGGAACATGTCCTAACACCCAACAACTTCCTGACAGCATGTGGACCTCAATTGCTTACACCACCTATACATAGTGATGCGACATCAGCAATTCAGTCTCAATTGGTCTTAGCTTGGAAACGCACCCAAAATTTTCTTGATGAGTTCAGAAGAATGTTTGTCAACCAATACCTATTGAGTCTTTGTGAGCGACATCAGACACATCACAAACAACAGCGCATTCTGAGTGACCGTCCTCCCACTGTTGGGGATTGGGTTCAAATAAAAGGCGATTCCAAGAACAGAGCATTGTGGAAGGTGGGACAGATTGCTTCCCTGCTTCCAAGTAGCGATGGTCAACCTAGGACTGCCAGAGTCAATGTCCTTGGTGGCCAGGTTCTCAATAGATCAGTGGCCCATCTGTTTCCACTGGAGGTCGATGACTTTAGACAAAAGCCTGCACTCACAGTCTTGCCTGATGCACAGGTATCAGGTCCTACCGGCACACAGAGCAATCCATCTGACCAACGTGACACAACACCTAGCAGCCAGTCCCCCCTCACAGTCACAGCCTCGCAACCAGCTGCTTCTGCCATTCACCAGTCTGATGGTCAACAACCAGACGCCCAGCATCCTTTAGCTTTGCAGCCAGATCCTTCCAATGGCACCAATCAGTCGATTGATGCCCCAGTGACTACTGGTGCCACAGATGGCCTCAGACGGCCCAGAAATGCCGCCATCCAGGCTCGCCAACATATCAGGCAATGGGTCTCTTCACTATTCAATGAAGCTTCGGTACAACTTCATTAATTTGCATTTGCCTGAAGTATTATATTTGTTATGTTTGCCTCTGTATTCTTTGGTCAAATATATTGTTCTATGGTTATTGGTAGGTTCTCTTTTTTCCCTTCTCTTGGGCGGGAGTGTCGTCTCCTTTGGCAGCAGACGAGTTTGGAAGGTTGTAAAGTGCAGGAGCAGACGGGGTGAGAGGACGCGTAGAGAGCTTCCTTCACTCCCTCCAGGAACCACTCCCAGGAATCGCTCCCACCGTGGGAAGGTTTGCGAAGGGCTTCCACCACTCCTTCTATAGGGAGTGTTGGTGCCTTGTGGAAAATAGTTAGTTGAACATGAGTCGTCATAGCAGGATGTTGAAGCCCTAACACATGCACGCTAACAGGTACTGTTCGCTTTCATTTGTGATTGATCAATCCATGATTGGACTTTCTCATTGTTCTCAGGGGCTGTCCAACCCAGGCGCCCTGTCTACCATACTTAAATTGTATACGGAATAACATTCAGAGGGCTGACCACCCAGGTACCCTCGGAGCTGGCCAACCAGGCGCTCCTTCGATCATGCATATATTTGGCATAGTACAACATTCAGAGGGCTGGCCACCCAGGCACCCTCGGAGCTGGCCAACCCAGGCACTCCTTCTACTATGCGCAGATATTGCATGGGATAACTCTCAGAGGGCTGACCACCCAGGTACCCTCGGAGCTGGCCAACCAGGCGCTCCTTCGATCATGCATATATTTGGCATAGTACAACATTCAGAGGGCTGGCCACCCAGGCACCCTCGGAGCTGGCCAACCCAGGCACTCCTTCTACTATGCGCAGATATTGCATGGGATAACTCTCAGAGGGCTGACCACCCAGGCACCCTCGGAGCTGGCCAACCAGGCGCTCCTTCGATCATGCATATATTTGGCATAGTACAACATTCAGAGGGCTGGCCACCCAGGCACCCTCGGAGCTGGGCAACCCAGGCACTCCTTCTACTATGCGCAGATATTGCATGGGATAACTCTCAGAGGGCTGACCACCCAGGCACCCTCGGAGCTGGCCAACCAGGCGCTCCTTCGATCATGCATATATTCGGCATAGTACAACATTCAGAGGGCTGGCCACCCAGGCACCCTCGGAGCTGGCCAACCAGGCGCTCCTTCTATAAATCATACATTTTACATAGAGTAACATTTCAAGGGCTGTCAAACCCAGGCACCCTCCAGATGTACCAGTAAATCACCCATTATCCATAACAGATATTGAATAGGGGTGAAAGCATATCAAAGGTGAGAGTTGGTCGCGATTATATGGGGATGGAGGAGATCGCGTGGGCCAGCAAGGCCTAAAGTCAATCAGTTGCTCAATCATGTATCAGTTTCGTGAATATATCAAGAATCATTCATAAAACTCTCAGTGTACACATAATATGTCAGGATATATTGATCTTGACAACATGCCATAATAATAACATTTTTAGTAGATACTCAGTGGGAGCGCAGAAAATGAATTTTCCTCGTCAGAAACTAATCCCGAAGGAATGTTGTGAGTTCCCTTCGCTGAGAGCTACGTCAATGGAGACGAGCGCTCTCGCACCATTACCTACAAGAGTGAGTGGGTGGTTTCAAGTGTTATGAGAACGTTCGAAATAATGTGAACGTCAACGTATGTTGGTCGGAATTGTTTACTATAGGAAACCCTCTTCCTGGATGTAATGTTCCATTTTGATAGGTAGGTATGTGAAATGAATTGAAAGTTGAAAATGCGCCTCAAGCAATGAAGGTGGTTTCTCAATAAAAATGCTTAGTTGGGATCAAACTGGTAAAAGGTAAACTTACGAAGTGAGGAAATGGTTAATTAGATATAGGGTTACAATACCAATGGAGGCTGGGTGTGTGTCAAAATGAGTACTTTTTGGGGTATTATTATCCGCTAAATTTTGAACGCTGAGTCGAGTGAGTGGGTTTTGTACGGTTCTCAACCCATTTCAACCGAATAATGAGTGCCCCATGTGCTCGCTCTGCCTCAATCGAGATGATAGTGTAGAGTATGCATTCTTGGAGTGTTCAGAAGGGGTGAGGGAAAGGCACCCTCTTCAGGGAACAAATGGAGGACTCGCCGTTATCCCTAGAGGAGCTGGTCAGAAGAATTCTGAATAATGACAACGTATTGACAACCACATTGAAGTGATCTTATGGAGGAAGATGACCCACGAGAATGTGCTGGAACAGGCCACACGACTGAGCAGAGGACGTAAATTTTGGATTTTGAATCCGCATACTTCAAATGATGGAAGGTTGACATTTCTTTATTCATGGCGATACGATTTTATAATGTAAGTGCACTATTACTCCAATACGAATAATAAACCAAAATGGAGGACATATCCGGAAAATCTTCAACGGTATGACTTAGATAGGAAGCGTCCACGGTTGTGTCAGATAAATAGCATGAAATTGGCATCTTCACTGACGTCTGTGAATACGTTTTGTGTACACAAAATTGCATAGCCGTAGAAAGTGAAACTGATACGTGAAAAAGTGGCTGCTAGTATTCAACCGAGTAATTTCTAACCGCTCTCCACCGTGCGGTTACGTTCACCATTGTAGGAGCGTGTTGAGAGGTCCGTGGCATCATACAGGATCATTTTTATTTTTATTCGCGTTTCCTCGCTGCGGACAGCCTCAGGGAAGGGCGGATGATCGGGAAACTCATCTCCGGGTCGACATGATGGGTTCGGGGCGTCACTATTACTCCAGAGGTAAACCGAGTCACAATGAACGGTATTCAACTCGCTGAATGCACAATGGACCTCTCGGGGGGGACCAGGAACGATCGGCTTCACTTTCGATAAGCATCCAATTCGTCACTTTCCCGTTCACTGGTCACCGCCTGCACCGGTTTTCTCCATCGTGTCGCGGATGGGCGCTCACTGCTTCATAGATGCAATGACGATGTCAGTTCCAAATCAGCCGGAGGAAGTCCCTACATTCCGCGAATAAAATTAATAAATCTAGTAATGCGAATAAATATATGAATACAAACAAAGCAAAAATCACAATTTTAAAATAATTTCACTAATATTTATATTATTATTCATCAATGTTTTAGAAGTTCACTTTTTGAATTGAATGACATTTTTTTAAATGTGTAAGAATGTAGGTCCTACCTACTGCATTTTAAGGTTTTAAAAAAAATATATATGAACCCGTTATTTTTACGCATGACAATGATCTTGTAGATACATTATGCTCTAAACTCTACGCTTTTATGTTCAAAAAAAGAAAATTTAGTATAAAGGTGAGAAGTTTTTGAAAATATAAAAAAAAAAAGAATTTCTTTAGGGTGCAAAGAAAAATGCTAAATAAAAAAAAATCCAATTTATATTGTACGAAAATATCAAGCTAGTGAGCATGGAACAAAATTCACACAATCTTAGTAGTTGTAAAAATCACGAATATGAGAGTTAAAAGAAAGTTTCAACACAAAAGTGTGATTTTTGCTTCATTCGTATTCACATTAATGCTTTCAGACTTACCACTTGCATCCGTAGAAAATGAATACACCTATCTCTGCTGGTTATTATAATTTGTCTTGATACTCTGAGATCATGATCATACGGGAGCAGCCCTTCAGCTTTGGTATGTACGGGTCTGCAGAGGATGGATCATCATGGTCCAAAAGGTCACTGGCCAGGTAATGAAGACGCTGAAAAGCGATGGAAACGAAGGAGGTGAAGGAAGTAACCGAAAATCCTCAGGGCCGTCTCGGTTGGAGGGGCACAGGAGGGAAAGTGCGATCTTCTAGTGAAACTAAAGGGACTTGAGATTTTCCCTAGGAGAACTCCCTTTCTACGTCAACTGTCATCTCGTCCCATCAGCGTCTCCTTATCGCGTCCCGGCGCCCTGAACGAGCTTTGAAGACCTCATCATCTCTAACAATAATAAATTATACCTCTGTAAAGATAATCATCCTACGTTTGAAGCACCCAGCCGACGAGAGAACATTAAGATTCCGGTGTTTCAGAGTAGAACTGCACGTGCCAAACGAAACTGAGGGTTTCTAACAGTTCAAAAAGCAGCTGTCTTGAGAGCAAGTCTGATTGAAACTGTGACATCTCGGAAAAAAATCTTGCATCGGGAATCGGTAGCTTCTCAAACATGTTGATGATTTTTAATTAAACTCGTCTCTTTTTGGCAAATTGTCAATTGACAGCTCTGCTTCAGAAAAATCCTACTCGTGGATGAAATGAAGGAAAATAAAGACGCTCTCCATCGCCATTTATCTCTCCCTTCACCTGTGAGGGGTTTAGTAAGTTGCCGACTACTGTCAGCCTGATCTACCTACTGAGTAACAACAAACCATGCAGTGACTGGTCCAGTTCCGTTGGCAGCTCCTCGTTGACTTGTGACGCCGCTTCTGTCTGTTTTGAATTTCACAGTCCAGAGAATTGCATCTACTTACTACAGATATGGCCTATTTTCACTAATCTTTCACATTTTCGGGGAGCGATACCCGATGTTAAAGGACATGGCCGAACTAGACTACTGCTCTCAACTAGTTGGCTTGGTAGGGGCTACCTGCTCCTACTAACTCTTTCGAAATAAAATGAAATGAATCGTTGCATGTTGTCCGCCTTGTACGGTCACCTATGAGCGGTAACGGTGTCATCTGATTTTTTCTCACTGATTTTGACTTCAAAACACATATTAAAGCAATAGTATGAGCCTCCCTATGCTAATCTATTCAAAGAACCAATTGGCTAGGTGATCTTTAGCACACTTGGTAAATTAAGAACATTGTTTCCACGGTTCTTAAAAATAGATGTACGCGAGTCAGTCAATGAAGAATGTTTCCTTTCGTGTGTACAAGTCCTGTTGGATGCATTAGACACCCGGAGGACTGTCTGTTGGCCTAGTGACAGTGAACGCTTTCACTTGACCCTCGGCCCGGCGAGTGTCGTGACTGTTTTACCGGCCGGCCGTGTGGTTTTACTACACGACCAGAAACGCCCTGACGCAGTGAAAGATAAGTGAAACAGACATGAGAAGGATTGTGTGGATGGTGGTTGTTTAAAGAAATAGTTCCGATGAAGTGAAAGAGCTTTGAATTTTATACCAATTTCGGTCGTAAATTTTCAGGGATTTATGTTCATTTCAGGGATTCAGAAGACATTACAATAGTGTGGTGGTCACTTCATGCATTCAGACAAACGCATCAAGATGATTGCCGTGTACATTCAGAAGCCTAAACGGTATTTGTGAACCGTCACACAACTAAATATGTTCCCTGGATGACGAAATCAAAGGTTATTCTTCGGTCCTGCATCCACATGACGTTCCTCAGTTAATCAAATAGAAGTACAGACCGTTTGCCAGATATCATTTATTTGATCAATTATGGATGGACTTTTTCAAGTTACAATTTCAATGTTTGAGGGAAATTGTAATTTATTCTTGAATTTGCATTAGGTATGACGGGTTGTACACGAGAGAAAACGAGTCAATTCTCTTGTCTACTTCAAAATGACAGATTTTTTTTTAATTGAACCGTTATCTAACTCCAACTGATTTCCTGACTCAACACAATTTATTTCTTAGTTATTGGTATTCAACCAAAAACATCGGCTCTTACCGAAATGTTCTCACTTTTTTATGGATTATAATGGCATTATGGTGCTTTCTCGGGAAAATGGATTCATGAATGTCCCCGCTGAATCTCTTCATCCTCGTCGTTTCCTTGCGGTTTTTTTTTTTCAACGACGAGACACATCTCCGCGGATCATATTTTAAAGGAACGGCTACGTGGAGGGATTTCAAATTGGCGGTCGGGCAGATCGTTTCACATTATTTACCGTAGCGATCCCGGCTCTAATATTCTCAGCACCACGCCCCTGACTCGAGCTACATCGACCCGCTCGCTTCCCGGGAAACTTTGCGACAGTTTTCCAACTGTTACAGGAAGACCCTTCGAAGGGCCCCACGGGCAATCACCTGGGCCTTATATCGTTCCAGGTATCCTTATTTTCCCAACCTAACTTAATATAGCCGCGTAATAATACAGAACCCTTCGACCCTTCCTCAATAAATTTCCTCGTGATTTTCTCGGTCCCCTCTGATTCAAGGTAATTCTGCGTAACATTCTCTTCGTAGTTTCATCATACTCATTCGCGCACACACACCATTTATTCCAACAACGCGGCCATCAAGCGTGCTCCCCACTATATGAACGGAGATTGCCCTCATGCAGTGAAAAACCAAACTAACCTAACCCCTCACAGAATTAATTATGATACTGAAATTGAGGTTTCAACGTTAAATTGAGTCTTGACCAAATAGTGGAAGAATATTGAAGTAACAATAAAATTTAGGATGATGATGTTTACTGTATTGTACATAATATAGGAATACTACATATTTTGGTCGCATTGATGGCGTTAGGTATCTTCTTGGAAATTAGTTGAATCCGTGAATCCAAACCGCATAGGTTCGTTAATTAATTTTAAAAATGGAAGATCTCCGCTCACGATGTAAATTATGAATTATTAACATTGGAGAGAGTGGCCTATTTTCGTTCAGCCGTCAAGAAAATTGATAAGGAAACGCCCAAATAGAATCGCGAGCCTCATCCAGAAACGATTATACGGCCTGAATGGGGGTTTGTTACGAATGGGAAAAAACAACCGAAGCCGGAAGTGGAGCGTAGAA
Source organism: Cyrtorhinus lividipennis (assembly GCA_019603395.1). Lineage (NCBI taxonomy): Eukaryota > Metazoa > Arthropoda > Insecta > Hemiptera > Miridae > Cyrtorhinus > Cyrtorhinus lividipennis. Next base: position 21,821,064 of record CM034000.1, on the reverse strand, counting down.
AGAGTTGACTCCAGGAGGAAAGAAACCGTGAAGCTGAGGAAGATTTCAATCAGTTGAGAATCAAAGAAAAGCAACGTCGAATGCATGTAATGAGGGAAGCCACTAATAGCTGCTAAAACTAGCCGCCACTGAATACTGTTAAAGCGAAAATCACATTTCATTTTCGAGAATTTCACACAAAATTTGTTCATTTGTGAATATTTAGAAAATGTTTACTTTTTCCAGATTTTATCAAAAATGTTATATTTTATTGTGACTTGGCTGCATTCCGGGCGCACCTCGATTCTGCACACATGGAAGAGCAGGCTACTTTTAAAAGTTTAATTACAGAGGAATGTTCCAGGAAAATTTTCATCTTGGCAAGTGGGAAATTTTAGCAAAAAGGGGAAGTGATGGCAGTAGGAATTGTCTCTCAACAGGTACTCAACTGTCGAGGAAAAATCGAAGAAATGGTTATACGAGTTAATAGTTATTTTGCGTCAACTAGACTCATTTAGGTGTCTTTATGTCAAATGTGAACCTCGAAAAATTGATTTTCGAGATTTTTGGCCATCTAGGCGTGTGGGTTATCATTTTCGACCGGACGTTGGACGATGAATCAGGAACGATTAGCGCCCACCAGAAAGGATTATGAGTCAAAATAGGTATCTATCTAATTTTTTTTTTTAAATAATGATTTGTGTTATTTAGGCGTATATCATTTTCTACTGAATTTTAGATGCTGAATCAATTGAAATGTGTCTCCATGCTTCTGGACCAGGAATTACCTAACCCTGTAATAGAATTTGCATTTTTTTTTTTTTTTTTAATTTGGAAGGGAAAAGACGGATAGAATTATTGTAAATACTTTGTACGGTTAATAACTAGGTACCGACCTGGTATTGATGAAGAGATTCACATCCGGAATGCATTAATAGGTATTGAAAGAATAACAACATCCGTAGCCTGCTTCATACCGACCCACCTTCCTCTTGTTTGTGTTAACCAAATTATTTGAAAAGCTTCTGATCTATATGAGACTGGTTTTTGAATGGAATCTGATGCCGAAACACCAGAAGCAAACATTGGACGAGTGGTCGTGTACACCGAATAGCAAATATTGAGGAGCAGAAAGTATGCGGAAAGTATAAGTCGGGTACTAAGGGCTCAATCACCAGTGAAAAGTGGACAGCTTTGTGTAATTTTCAGTGAATAGATTGAAGCATCAAAGAAAGGTGCTAATAAGTTACGAGAAATCCTCATATAATTTGGAGTAATCCCATTCAACGTAAATGTATGCTGAAAATTAGTATATTATGCATCGATCTAATAATAATAGTCCAGCGGAAACATATTGGTGATTAAGAGGGCTTCGAGAGTGAGGCCGTGGGTCGTGAGAAGCGAGAGAGAGTTTCATTCATAGACCGAACGGATCGGGAAGCAAACAGCCCGGACGTAAACGTTCACAAGTGGTCGCCGAGCATTATTTAGACCATAACGCGCTCGAGGGCCCCCGATACCTCACTCCTTCGCCGCTTGGCCTATTCGCTCACGTGCTCCGAGCCTCCACTTAAGTGGGGCAGAGTTAAGTGGGGCACCCGGAAGTGGGCGAAGTCGGATATCATCCTCTGGCGCACCCTCCGGACTTATCCGTGGATGTTATGCGGATGATGACTGGCGCTTGTTGGACTGAGTCATCAGGCGCCCTTTAATGACAATCACTTAATTATGTGGCACCCATAATTTGTATTCCAATACATTGAGGAATACATTCGTCAGCAGCTCCAAGTGCAATAACTTACAAATTTTAAATGACGCTGCAAATTCTTTCACAGGGGTTGGTTGTTCCTTGAACCAGCAGCATGGAGACTCATTCCAATCGATTCAGCTTCCAAAATTTAGTAGAAAATGATACTCTACACGCCTAGATCGCCGAAAATATCAAAAATCAATTTTTCAAAGTACACATTATGACCCTCCTAAATTTGGTCTGATCGGGCTGAACAGTTTCGAGGACCAACTAAAGCCAGAAATGGGCCCCTGACCAAATTTCAGACTTTTAGCAATTTTTTCTTTGCATTTGCTAATTTCGATCTCAACACCTTGAAACACCCACAAAAAAATGTTGGTGCAAATCGGAGAGTTCGACTTTCTGCATGAAAACATTATACAAGGAATAACCAACCAAAATGAACAAATGCAATTTAGGCAAAGACCTTTTTAATTTTTCATCACGTTCACTGCCAAATCATTTTGATGAGCAGACATATTTTCATATTTACCCTAGTGTGTATCTGTGATATGCACATATTTTCATATTTACCCTAGTGTGCATCTGTGATATGCACACTCCAGATTATGCTTGTGAAGCTGCGTATATTTTTGTGAAAAACGGAGGTATTACACGATAGTCTTTTTTAACCAATAGCAATGAGCACACTCGTTAAATCGATTTCGACGTTCATGTCATCATCGGTAACTAACATGAATTTGGGACAGGGTTTTTACAACCTCGTCGCAAATGATTTTATTCGTATAATTTTGTGGGTCAACTTCCGACGGTTTTGCGTAATTTGTGATCTTTGATGGATTATAAGAAAGGTCAATAAATGGAAAAGAGGAAAGTATTATGCCTGTTATATCCTTTATCATTGCTCCCTTGCTTGTACTATTAAGTAGCTGTTTTTTTTCGGCTGACACGCAATTTTTCAGAGATATAAACTCATCTATAGAAAGATATTTTATAAATTTATAAATATTTCGTTATCGGTAATGCCTAAGTAACTATATGAAGTTCTCACCGAATACCATCACCCGACGTAGGGTTCTTCGTGACGAGGAGATTCTCGTTATCCTTCAAAATTCTGTTTTTGACAGTGACGGAGGGGAAACGAACGATACCCGTAATTGATTTGGACCCCGATTCTGACGAGAGCAATAACAATGACGACCAGAGTAAGAATCTTCTCATCCTTTGACTTCCCGACCTGGATTATTCTTCACCTTCAGGACCCATCTGATTCTGCGTTATACACGTAGTCAAAACGAAGCTGAACCGTAATGCTAGTATAGTTTGAATAGGATTCAACTTACTGGCAATGTGCTAAAATTTCGCTGTCAAATACTCTGGGTACATTGCAGCTTACCCGATTCTTATTCATTACTCATTGACAACGAAATCTGGAATCTGATTGTCAGAAGAGCCGAGCAGGAAATGGTGCAGGAGATGGAAGAAGGGATCATTGAACTTATGGTGTGTATAAAATTGATACACAACGGGCCAAAGATACCTCGGAGCACCAAATCTTTCCCGCTATGGTATACATTTTATACACGGGTATACATTTATCTAACAAATTTTTCTACATAACAAATGAATCAATAGCAAACCTCAATCGACCACGAAAATGATAAAATATTCTGAGGAGATTCTCGACAAAACGGTCCAATACACCCCCCAACCTTCCATTTCTAAAATCAAACATTTCATTCGCCATTATGATCCTCCAAATACGTTTAACAACCATTTATGCATACTGCCTCGACTCGTGAATCGCTGGGTAGTTGCGCCCAACTCATTTTCGGCACTTATACCCCGTAAGGAGGCCAGGTAAAGGTGTTTGCAGTATTTTGAGGTTTTGGTGAATCATTTTCCAGTGAATTTTGGAGGCTGAATCGACTCCAGTGGGTTCCGGATCGATTTACGCACATCTGGGCAAATGGAAGTTATTAAAAAAAAGGTCATTTTTCCTTTATCACGTAGGAACCTATCAACCTACTCTGAACAAGGTTCGCTCTTCCTCATGATCAAGATCCGCTAGAATGATTCACCGTTCAGAATAATTTGCGGAGTTTTTTAATAGTTAGTTCAACAATTAGGTTGCCAAAAGAGATAATTGTCTACATTATTCCATCGGTAACTGTCAACTGTCACGGCCGCTCGGCTTTTTCAAGTACGGTTTAAAAAAAGTTCAATTTCACGGGTTTCTGTATGGTCGTCGGATTTCATTCAGTCGTCACGAATGGTGGTCCAAATTGACGTGGTCCCAGGTAGTAAGGTTTTCTTTTTTGAGTAAATTCCCGGACATTGTTGGCCGCACGCGGACGCTTGCCATAAGTGGTCGGGAAGCTGTCCTCAGGTCTAACTGAGCTAGATATACTCGGTATTAGGTACCGTTGACTAAAGAGGAGGACATCAGACAAAATCGCCCGGATTTTAAAGTGATTTTCAGACCCGAAACTTTCATACCCCCAACTATATTGTCAAAACTCTCAAACCAAGCTCTCATGCGTGACTATCATTCGGGAGGAGTCGTCGTGCATATTCAACGAAGAATAAATTCAATCTTCAGAGGCGATTGCCCACGTTTGTTAATGAATTCGCCTGAAGAAAGGGAGAAGCAAATACGCGCCCGTATAATATCCAGAAAGTTCGTAGACGAAAGTTAACACCAAAAGTTTGACGGCCCTAAAGTCAGCGTGCATAATGAATTAACTCTGTGAGGCGGGAACATTTTCTCCAGCAATGAATAGAGATGGTGAAAACTTGGGAGTCGAATGATCATGTTCACGAGTACTGTCTTATTTTCTGTGGTACAAAGTTCACATTTGACGCTCCTGCAGTGTTTGGTGATGTACAGCTAATGAAAAGCTAATATATTTTGTTTCTAAGCCTTCAACCTACACCTGTTTAAATTTCCTTGTCGTAGCCATGTAAATCCAAATCGAGACAAACAAGAGACCTGAGCTGGGGTTAGAGAGCTCCCCTCTCTTTAGGTCAGACATTGGAGGAGGGAATGGGTCAAAATGGGTACCTTCTTACTCATTTTGATAGTGGAGTTTCGAGATTCTTGGGTACCCAGACGCGTGGAGTACCATTTGCCACTAAATTTTGGACGCTGAATCCATTTAGATGAGTCCCAGACTGATTGGTGCCCTTTAACAGGATGCAACTGATGTGTTTGAACAGGATGCAACTGAGAACTAACATGAAACCTACGCCTTGTGTGGATGGCTATATGAGAAGTCGACAATTACTTTTGCCGCTGACTGAGATATGGAATACTTACACCCATGATATGTAGGATAATCAGCCTTCTTCTGACCACCTAAGGGATGTTTTCGGTAGAAAAGCCTCTTTGGTACGTAGACCATGATCCGTCCCTCCACCAATATTACAACATCCTTCTGGTCTCACGAATTTCTACCTCCCGGGTAATTGGCTTCTGTCTGCCCGTCACGATCCGCATTCCTGTGTTGGAGCAACGGTCCCGTCGGATTCACTTCCGAATCGAGATGACAGTTTTGACGCAACACAATACTCAGTTCAGTCGAAAATTGACCGTTGAAAACTTGAACTGGGTCCAAGTGTTCGGGATGGTTTTCTGTTATTTCGCCCCAACACTGTAGATCATTCACCGCTAGTTTATCGACCTCCACTCGATTTTTAGAAGCCGAGGAACCAAGCAGTACGGTGCCGATGTAATGCAAATTAGAATTGTTCCATTTTTTTAATACCCTGGCTTCGTTCAAAAATTTCTCAAAGCATTCGTGAAGGAACTGTAATCAATTGACTTTTGAGTTCTTCTAACGAGTGGGCAGAGCCAACTTGACGAGCCTGTTTGTGGACACTAACACCCTAGTGTCATGAGCACCCTAGTGTACATTCAAGCGTGACACATTTTTTGAAAAACAATTCACTGTCCTATTGACTTAGGTTGAAACTAGTCTTACGGGTGAGTTTATTTATCTATTTTTATTTTTTGAAGTTGGTGGGTTTAATCTTCTGGTTTAAAAAGCTAAGGAAGATTCGGTTTTGGACAGATGTCTCATCATAATAGCCAGTCGTTGATTCGGCGATGAAATATTTTCATGGTTTATGAACCCAGAAGATCGACGGGTTGACAAATCATGGTTTTGGTAGTTGACGCATTTTCAATTAAATGTTGGCTCTTACCACCATCAAAAACTTTCCCATTGTACTTCTCTTGAGGCTGGAATTTCTCCTCATTTTTTACGTTTTCTCACTTCTCAATATAACCAAGGACCCATGGGCAGTTGAAGTCTCGGTTGCTGAATCCAACCGCCGTGGATTTTCGTGGTTTTCGGCCGATCGCCCTCCAGACAAAGCCGGAAAAAGGAAACCGGTGAAAGGGAAAGCCCGTGGGACGGAACGCGTCGATACCTACCTTGGGAAGAAACGAAGAAAATGAGGCGAAGAAACGAAAAGTGAAAGAAGAAAGAGGATGTTGAATAAGCGAGTGGGACAAGCTGAAGAGAAACACCTGAGCGACCTCACCCGGCCAAGACCCCCGAGCTGAGTACAATCTAGTGAACTCGTTAGCCGACACTCGTTAATGGGCGTCTAGCTAAGGGAAACTCAAATAAGAAAAACTCTGATGCGTTTACTTTTCGTTTTAGAGGGCAAGAGAACGTTTGTGGGGAAATGTGTCAGTATGTCGCTGCCGTATAGGTTCGTACGTTACTTTCTTTCCCCGGAGATACCCTGTACTTATCGGTTTGGCGGCGTTGAGCTGTTTTCTATGCGATGCGTTTCGGAAGCTGCCGTTAAAAAAGAAATTAGCGATGTCATGATAAACTTAATTGATTTTCCTCGTACTCAGTTTGTCACCTAAGCGGCTAACCCCGACTACTAATCGATTATTGTACTTGTTTTTGGTCAGAGTTGAAATTGTTGAAAGAAGTCAAATTTTCTTCAAGTTGAAACCCGATTTTGGGCTATACAAATTTTTTCGTGTACGCATCCGACCTGGAATCAACAAAATGGCAATAAAACGGTTTATCACAACATGATTGAACCATTGCAATTCACTGAAAAATCGGACTCCCTGATGTCAAAGTTTTTTGAACGAAACTACTTGCAGATTGAAAAGAAAAAAAATAAGACGAATTTGTTATTTATTGAATGCTAATTATTGGAAAGGATATTCGCACTGAACACCCGCTGTGCTTCAATAGTGATATCGTTTAGTTTTATTCCGAACTCGAACGGAATCTTAAACGACATGTCACCTCCCGTTCTACACGGATGATTCTAAACTCGTTCTTTAGAAAATGGATTACGTGAGTTGGTAACTGGAACGAACGCCGTCACATCTTTCCCGGTGAAAACTAGGGATGGGTATCGATAACATCAATATATCGATATATCGATATTTCGGGAAAAAATATCGATAAATAATTATCGATAAGTTCCTTCCGATATTTATCGGTTATCGATATTTTGCTCACCGATATATCGATAAATACTTTTGCTTTTGGGGCATCCATTTTGTTTTTTCTTTTTTGTTTTGATGAAGAAAACAAGACGCTATAGAATTGCAGTGAGTTACTGAGTTTATGAGTTTAGATTATGTTAGTTTTATTTTGTGTTAGCTCATTTTAGTCTATTAGGCCTACTTATTAGTTTCTTCATTTTTCCAATATCTTGAAATGCCGCCCAAAAGTGACATTTGGCAACATTATGAAAAGTTGGAAATGGCATGGCAAAATGTCGTTACTGTAAAATTACAGTGAAAACACGTCGAATTTGCGGAGTCATATACAGTTCAAGCACTCAAAACTTTCAGGTGAGTAAATAGTTAATAGTTGATACTGTTAGCCTGTTACTGTAGTTGGATTTTATCTTAGGCTACATAATTCATAGACTACCATAACCATAAGAGCTCAGCCTTAGCATTTTACAACGTTTTATTTTCCTATTTTACTTGTTTGAATACCAGTCTACCTAACAAGGTAAACTACTCAAATATCGTATATCGACCACCCCCAAATAGGCAAATATCGGATAGCCTACATTCAACTTTGACCATAAGTTAAATAATAATAGTACTTGGCTGTTTTCTTATTTACAGTAGGCTATTTATATATGATATACATTATATTTTCTAGTTGTTGATTGGTTTCTCACTAGTTTGCAGTGAAAAATTCAACTGTTTCCATTCAAAATATAAAATAGACAGAGGTAAGATTGAAGCGATGCACCGGCCATCAGCAGTTGTCAATTTGCTAAGGATCTTATTGATTTCTTTAAGGAATCAGGCGAGTGTCATAAACTCCCTATTCAATCTATAATTATTCAATAAAATCGTTACGCATCGATATATCGATAGATTTCTACCAATATATCGATATATCGATAGTTCTCTACCGATATTTATCGGATATCGATAACTGAAGCAAAAATATATCGATAACCGATATATCGATAAGTTCTCGACCGATACCCATCCCTAGTGAAAACATCTTAAAAAGTTGCAAGAACCGAAACACCGCCTCCCACGTAAAATGAAGCTTATAAAAGTTGGTTGTGAGGCTCCAGCATAACATTGAACCCGGTGAAAGTAAAAGTAGGTCATAACGCGAGCCCGTCCAACCGCGCTCGGTTCATAGCCAGATTTGAAAATGTTACCTTGGGGCGATAAATGCGCCCCATAAAATCGTTATCTGAATATTGTTGCCGTCATTAACAAGCCTCCGTAGACCACTGAATATTTTTTCGGTTTCCCATTTTTCCTCGAGGCCGTACGCAATCTAATGCGGTACAACAAATCAGCCGTTAATATACAAGATCATTTTGATAAGGCTGGTAGGTGGCTCCAAACTTCCGAGGTGCGGTCTCCCTCCAGCTCTGTCAAGTTGTCAACATCAGATTGATTTGGTCCTTAGACGATGTAGCCAGCAAATCGGTCAATTTCGAACTATTATTTTAATCAAAACCCTATCAAGGTTCCCCAAAAATAATAAAGTTTAGAGTTTTACGTTATTTCTGAAGTTTATCATTAGAAGTCACCCAAACAATAAATACTTATTTTGTTGTTTTCAAATTTTTTTTTATTAACAGCAATCACGTTTTTTGTTCTAAAGAGAATCATAGATAGTAACACTGAATCAAATCCTTTCATAAAATAAGCTTTTGTGTGAATGTGGGGGATTCAGCAAAACATAAACTTTGCTAGTGAATTATTCTGTTTTGTTTAGATTACTTGGACCTTCTGGATGGGGTAAAATTTTCATATGGTAAATGTGTGACAAGAATATTTCCGTTTTGGTTGGTTATTTCTTGAATAATCTACCTGTTTTCATGCAAAAAGTCAATCTCTCCGATTCGGCTCAAAAATTGGTTCTAAACGTTTCAAAGTGTCAAGATCAAAAAAGTCAATAGTCTGTACACCGTCCGCCGTACGTTTTCGGTAGTAAGACAATTTCTAAAAATCTGAAATTTGAGTCAGGGGTCCATTCTCGGCTCTAGTTGGTCCTCAAAACTTTTCAGCCCGATCGAACCAAATTTGGGCGTGTGAGGTATCATTTCCACTAACTTTTGACGCTTAATTCAATGAAATAGGTCGTAGAACTATTGGCACCCACCGGATGAGATTATGGGTCAAAATGGGTACCTATGTACCCATTTCGAATGTCTGTTTTCGAGATTTCTGGTACCTAGGAGTATGGGGTGTCATTTTCCACTAAATTTTGGACGCTGAATCGATTGGAATGGGTCTGGGACCACATTCACACCCACTGTTTCCACCATGGTGAAGAAATGAATCTCCATGCGCCTGGTCCGAGGTTTGAATTAGTTTCCATGCTCCTGGTCCGAGGAATAACCAACCCGTGTGAAGTATTTGCGTTTTTATGGTTTATTTAAGGATTTGTATTGTCTTGGCAGGCTTTTTTCGATTGGCTCATTTCGAAGGGTTTCTTTTGTTCATCTTCGGCATTGATCCCTTCCAATGATGCTCACAGATCGTTTCTGAATCATTATTGTGGGTTCTCACTCGAATTAATCGCCGTGGAAAGTAGAAGAAGGTCGACTCCTGTGTTACTCTGTCGGTGAAGAGCCCTTAGTCGTCTCAACTACCGGAGGCGCAGTAAGTCGTCATCGTTATATGGCTCACGACCGTAGCTGTGATAAGCAGCCCACCTCTACCGTGATAAATACCTCGTTTCGTCCGCCACCCACCACCACGTTAAACCCCTCGGGCGTCACTCGGCTAATGACGTGCCGTGTCAGGTTCTGTAGAACCAGGAAATGGACCATCTCTACATCGTGAGCTTACGGCCCCTCCCTTGTCACTGGCTTTCTCGGCATCCGATGACGCGTTTATTGACTTGACCTAGACAAGAATGCCCTCCTCGTCTGGGAGCAGTAATGAACACGTCGTGAAGGGAACAATTTCCTAGTTCATTTATTCAGTTAATGTGTCTTCTACTCCCTCATCATCGGACTCATCGTTTTTCTCGATGTTTCTCAGCAAACCGTTTATATGATGTAACGATAACCACTAAGCCTATTCAGTTCGGTGATTTCTGAATTTATCTCTCTTTGAAAACGATCCTACCAGATGAGAGTCAAGAACCTCTCAAATACCTTTCAAATTGTTCGCATCTTTCCTTTCCATAGGGGCGCGCACTGAATCGATTTAACGTAGACACTACATCGTACATTTTTAGGTATTATATATGCTGATCTTGACCTCACATAGAAGCATTAGGAACTGAATGAGTTGAAATGATTGGAAGATAATTTTACTATCCCCCAAAATATTTGGGAAAGACATTTTGGATTTGAGTTCAACCCTTTCAGCCTTGCGACTTGGATACCGGCCGAAAGGGGTATTATTTTCAAAAACATTATTGTCTACATAAGTACAAAAATGTAGGTAATGAAATACAAGAATACCTCTTTAAAAATGATTACCATGTTCAATCAAATGGTGGGTCAACCTAAGGCTGCGAGTTTCTGTTCTTCCGTCATCAGTATTTGTTGAGTTACGTCTTCGATAAAGCATCTGAACGCCCACTCAACTACACAATCTTCCTACCTCATCCCATAGAAAGCTAGGAAATGACCACTGTCCAATGAATACGAACGCTTATTGGCCCAGTCGTAGCCATTGTGGTGCTTTCCTGGTAAAAACTTTTAAACTCGCAGCCCACACGCGGGTTATCTACCTATCTTCCAAAAGGTCATGCGTGAGAGAAGTTCCAGTAAAGTTAGCAACTGACCGCAGTGGACGTACAGTCAGACTTGAATGTTTCATTTTGTCGCTGTAGACTCGTTCTCCCGTTTTCATCTCTCTCGGAATGAAATCCCTTTATAATGGTTTCATAAAGGAAAACTGCTAGAACAGGCCGGAGGGGCTCACGATATTATGTTTTTGTTTTGAACTGCTAGCCTACATCAAGAATGCTATGCCGCGTTATAACGCTGCTAATTATACACTCTCTGGGTGAGTATAAAGGGAAATAAACGCTAACTTTATTACCTTCTCTCTCTTTCAGAAAAAGTCAACAACGCAAAGATTATTGCTTTAACGTGTACCTGAAACGTATTTTGACAGTTATGGGATACCTAACACTAATTTTTAATCTTTGACACGGTTATAAAATGCTTTTCAAAGACCAAAATACTGTATGAGCCTTTTGAATACGATTTTTTTCCAATCAAACTCCGTTAATTGGTAATTCAAACTCAAACATCAGTTAATTAATGAGGTGGCAAATTGTATTTGTTCTGTACCATTGAGCCAAATACGTATTTATGTCAAGTTCATTGTGCACGGCTGTAATCACAAAATTATCATCGCTCGCCGCTAATCCAAACAAAAATAAAACTGGTATAAGACCTAAGAATCGCTGAAGGGATTGAAGCCTGAATATTGACGATGTTAGTGCTGTAGCAAGTAAATGTGAACCAGTCGCCATTCGCAAGTGCGCACATGGTACCGCTGTTCTCACTCGGATAAGTGTTTCATGCGACTTCAAAAAGCCTGTATAGAAATTGTCAGTTCTAATTTCACGGAGCTACGACCGCAACAAGAAAGTTGAATGTTTGGTTGCAGTTGGATTACAATTATAGAAGCTGGGTTATAAAAATTTGCATCGACAGATGGACGGTCAGACTGACAGGCGCAAAACTAAATCTTTTCAGGAGGCTTTGAGACGCGAAACGCGATTTAAATTCAGTTGCTGCGCAGTATCAAATTTGAAATAAAACATATAATTTGAATATAGGCACAGGTCTTCAAATTTTCACGGGGGTTACGACCGATAGTTCAAGCTAACTAATCATTTTCATAAATGTAAATCAACCTTTTCAAGAAATGATATCCCATTTCTCGAAAAGGTAATTAGTCTCAGAGCGCGACAGGCCTTACGAATAAAACGTATTGAGGACGAAACTATGGACTCTTTGTTGTTACGTACATTCCTCGGTCATTGACCAGGCTGACCAAAGAACAAGTAAACTATTGAGGGGAACCTTCATCGAAGAACATTCTTAAAACCAGCTTGACGCTGTTCCCCAGAAGTTCAAAACAACGATAAATCAATTACTTCATTCTCCAGCGAACATTTATGACGAAAGTTTCTTGAAAACCCCCTTGTGGAGTGGGCCAAATGTTGTGGTCTCTTGATATTCGGTACCTTTTTTTTAATTTAAATGAAATTTTAATTATTAATATTGGAAGAATCAATAATATTGGAACTGGTAATTCTGAAAGTTGAATGTGACATATTATCGTGTTCATGTGTTCGAGACCGATATTTTTTGTGTCGATTCTAAACTCTTTTATTGATTTAAAAACAACCAAAAAATGAAAAAAAAAATGATAATAATAAAAACGGTATTCCGGTTACCAGTATTTCCTTTGATATGATTATCTAGCCACGAATACCGACGAATCTGAACAGGATCATGGTGCAGACTCGATTATTCGGCGTGAAAACAGAAATCGACCGATAATCTTAGAATAAAATCTTTGAGTCGGATGCAAACTTAAAGAAGAGGGAGTTGATTTGGTGCGGTACATTGCCCGTAAGTGTTCTGAATTCGTGTGTTGACGATGAATGTGTTACTCACGTTTACTCTGGTGAGTATCTGGATCTCACTGCAGTTGTTGCTTTTGATGAAATTGTATTCCGGTTATCACATGTCAGATGAAAAGCACGGTTTGATAGGGGTTGAATAACGCGAGATAAATGTACCCGATTCTGTAACAACACGTCCGACCTTTGATACGTGGGCCTATTCGCTTTGGGACCTGTGTGGCGTGTACTGAAGGTTGTCGAGCAGAAGTCAGAGACTACGGAATGTCACGATTCATCAACCGCCGACTGTCAACCTCCCCGCCCCTGGAGTTACTTTCTCCTGCGGCTCCTTTTCCCTCGACGAGTCTCTTTAGTAGGTGAGACCAACCGAAAAGCCTTCTCTTCACCTTCCAAGGCTCTAAACGGGATATTAGTCCCGTGGGGTTGAGCTTGGGACTCGTGTTGACTGACTACGCCTCGTAAAATCCTCTGTAAATAGCGGTAATTACATGTGCCCAGTTTCAATAACTAAACAGGGCTTAAAACGGTGTAATCAGTACCCTCGGGAACGGAACCGAGACCACCCAACGGATATCACGAGTTGTTGTTGAAAATGAATACCTGTTATACAAAATTAGCTGATTTATTTCAACGTTTTACCAAATTATTTGAAGCCTTACCAAGATAATTTACCCATTTCCCCAATGAACTACAGCTCTCCCCAATACCGCATACAACTTCCCACCAAAATAATAGTAAACCCACATACGAAACAATTAACCTTTTCAAAAACGCAGCAAAACATTCCAGAATGGCTCATTATTCTAGACGGATATTGCTCTTGTGGAGCACATTTGAGGTTTTGGGAATTAGTACAATTCATTACAAAAAGGAACAATGTTGTCACGCAATTATGTTCTTTCAAAATGTGCTTTTTTTCTAAATTCCCTGTAAAACCCGTACCTATTTGAATCGAGTCATCAGATTTGAAAGCGCCGAGATCCCGAAAAATCCCAGAAAACCTATTTTTCAAATGTCAATTTTCACTCGAACCAGCTAAAAATTAATTAGGCACGAATAGGACCAAACTTAGGCAGTCCATGAACCTGTTGATTTTTCTGTTGTGCCTCGCGGGATCGAGCAGGAGTCTAGAGAAGCACTACTGAGAGAGCATTGACTCCTAGCTGCGGTCTTCGGGCTATCGGACGCACCAACAGCTTGAGGTCTTTAGCAAAAAGAAAATGTTTTGGCCTATGGTTTGATTAGTTCGATAAAATCGACCAGTCCTGTAAACATTTTGAGCCCTTAAAAAATGGTATTTTGGATTCCGTCCTGAGTCCCTCGCATTGTTATTGCTGACCACGTCTCGCGACTCTCACAAACCGATTGAATTTCGCGGTCAATACAACCCTCATCCTTGCTGATCGACCGGCGGTTTCACGAAGAAAAAAAACCTTGTTAGCAGCGTTAAGGACAGGTCTCATGCTCGTATGAATATTCTTATAGAAGGTTCAGTTGGCTACATTATTCTTAGTAGGTCCGAAAATTGGTATGTAATGCCAATGGTGGTGAAAGGACTATTCGATAATTTTATTCGGGAAGTTTCTCTCCTCATCAAGTCGTGATTCCTTAGAGAGAATAAAAGATTGAGAGATGAATTTATTAATAATCTGTAGCAAAAAAGCTGAAAGTTGTTGAGTGCTACATCTACCACTACTTACCTACAACAGCTGTGGTAAGAGAGGTCCAGCGAGCCCTAATTGTGCGAAAAAGTAAAAATAAATAAAATAAAATAAAAATCAATCAGATTCACGAGCGCAGTTGTCCTCTCCAGTGATGCACATGCCGACGAATTGCAAGACATTCACGACAGTATTTTTTACACTCACTCACAAAGCCTTGCGTGCAAATCGATTTGAAATGGGACGACTAGTTTCGGAGTACAGGGTGTTCGGAAAGTCGCTGTGCACCATGTGATATGAAAGGGAATGATTTCACGCTCTGTGCTGCACAATTGTTGTCGAACACAGTGAATCTGTCGTTGAGTTGAAGTACTGATCGAAAATTTTTGGGCAACTGGCTCTGTTGAGGACGCGGTACGTAGTGGTAGGCCCTAATCAAGACGAACAAAAGCTGCTTGACAATTTCAGTGCACAAAGACTTTCCGACTTTTGTAATAATATAATATAGTAGATGAACGATCTTAACCAGCAGAGATGTAACCTTTGAACAATAGGAGAGGAACTATCCCGATACCAGTCTCCGGTACACGAAAGACTGGCAACTCCCGCTATTTGATACCCTCTGTGTCGTACGGTGACGAGAGGAGTGATACACTGAGAGGTGGTGAGGGCAACGCACGGTTCTCTTATACGTGTGGCGGACCCGGGGTCTCTCGGTATGATATAATAGGACCCGAGCTGTTCATCCCCCGAGTCTCCTAACTGTACATTGGTTTCAGACCTAATAGACCTTTCCAGACGAACTCGCGGAATTCCTCAACGGGCTTCTGTCGTTGGGGGTCCCTCTCATCTGCAGGTGCCTCGACTTCTCCTCACAATAAAACTTAGGAGTGGCGAATACGCGGTACGATTGCTCACATTAAGGACCTGGTGGATGACATTGATACTCTCACTGTTTACATTAGGCAGGATTCAGTTTTCTCCAAGTAAACCAGGTAGTTAACCACCAATAACACCAACAGAAGATATTGTTCATTCTCGTAAAATTCAATCTTCCGCATGCAGGGTCGTAAAGCTTGCATTTGAGTGATGGCATGGCTATTCGTTAACAGGCTTCAGTCAAAGATGACTAAGACACAGGAAGCGTAATGCCTCGCATTGTTCGCTGAGCCAAGATCTGCTCTGCTGACCAATCTTCGCAAGCATCCACTTCCAATTTAGCTGTGCTGCGGATGAAGGGCCTAGCACTTCAGCACAGAATCCTAAAGACGTCAACAGCATTCAGCGAGTTCACCATTGTGTGATGAATATTGCGAAGATGAATTCCCGTTCCAATAATTGGGTTCAAGTGGTGACTGGAAATAATCCTAAATTTTTCGATTCTTTTCAAACAAAGCTCATTCAGTACTATTCTTTCTGCGGTCCTACTATTTTAGGCCTCGTTTAGGACCTACCTGGAGAGTTATTGAGTTAGTCGTGGTTGTAAAAAAAAGTTGGAATCGTGAAATGAACTTGAGGCCGAATTTTGAAGTGAGACAACTGTGGACTCACTTTTTGTGGGGAGTGTTTTCCCCGCAGTTCCCCTTTTTGCAAGGGCTAATGCCAAAGCAGTCGGTCCCTGTTGATGTACAAAGCATACCTTGCACACAATCTGAATAAAATCCCGAGTTGGCTGCGCTTGAGCCGTCATTGTGAATTCCTCACACGAATCTCGAAACTGAAAGTTTGGCTCTAGCAGAATGTCTCGTTACAAGTCCAACAAGAGGCACGAGCGAACCACTTACTTAGTTAAGGCCCCTGAATGAAAAACCGGAAAGAAAAGAAAATCTGAAACGAATAGAGGGAATAACTCGGGAGAAGCTTTTGTACGTGGCAGCGCTCCGTTAGTCACGTTCACTCGGTATAGTCGACTTGGTTATAGAGTTTTGGAAGATTAGCATAAAACTTTCCCCGCACATGGGATGCGGTTGTCAGACCCAGCGGCCGCTATACAACATGATGTCATTTATGACGGATTCAGACGACATTTTGAGGCCGGACCGCAGAATTTCTCTTGCTTTCTATTGCGATCACATTCCACAGCCCACGCGCGTGCAAAACCTGAAGAGCTCCCGCTGACCAGGAATGTCATAACAACGAAAAAAGTGCATTATTGATTCAGATCAAAAGTTTATTGCCACTTGTATTTTTACAATGACACCCGGATATCATTGTGCTTGAGTTGACATTTTCTCAATAACAGAAGGACAGCAGTATGCGAAGTAGAAATAACCTACGTTCTTCAGGACGGTCGAACACTGGGGACAAAATACATTCCCTCCTTATTCCAAGGTTGAAATGACAAAAGAGGGTCGTTTCATCTATCTACGCATGCTTTGGATTCCACTCGGGTGAATTTTCCTGAACAAAACGTTTGTTTTCCATCGCTCAGCGGTCGGATTTTGGCGATGATTGAACGGTTGTCACAGAATTCCCTCTGTACCAATTACACACCTTTGGTCAGTGGAGTGCGATTGCTTTTGTGAACCGATGTGAAATCCATTATTCTCGCTACGTTGAGAAATTGTTCACTGTGAGAACTGCGAAGAAGACACGCGAGGTTTGAAAATGAATGTACATGTACATCTTCCGAACTACAATGGACCGCGTTAGATATTTGTGTGGTTCATCAATTCCGACGGATTTGATACGCTCCTCTGAGACGATCTTCTAACCCGATTCAAGGTAGCTACCGACTAAGAACGATGTTTGATTAGTAATTTCCTATATCCCAGATTTCAATTTTATTTTATCTTCTTCAATTGCTTTGAGGGTTACGACTCTTGAGAAAAAGTTGAAAACTGGCTCTTGTTTGTGAGTCGGGGAGGTTTGATACTTTCAGCAGTGATGAATTCGAATGATCTATCATACGTTGCGTCTGCTTATCTTGCCGGCCGGCATAAACTGACATCCACAAATCTCTGTTGAATTTAGCTTATATTCGATCAGTTTTGTTAAACTAAGTTTCTTATACGCCCTCTATCTTCATTTCCACGATTTTCCTCAGTGAGATTTGATGTAGTTTATTCTTACAACAGAAAAGTTTGATACAATTTTGCTCCCAGCTATTCCATCTAGAATTATTTTGATTTCCTCCTTTCCTAATTATTTTCGTACAACTTTATTAATGAGAGTGATAATGATGTTTGAGAGCTATAATTGGCGCATAGTTATAATGATGATAGAAGTGTAGAATAATATTGCGAGTGCACAAATATTCTTGGCGTTGAGAGCGGCAAACATCTCATCTTTTCCTTTTCTAGAATCGCTTCATTATTCCTGTACAATATCGCATTATTTATTTTGTAACTGGGCAGCTTTGTAAACCAATCTGCTGGTGAGATTTTCCATGCAATTTCGTCATAAATCAACTATGTATGATCGGTAAAACAAATTTCCAAAATTTGCAACCCAAACATGAAAGTTTCATGATGATTTTGAGACAAAATCAACCCAGAATTCTACCCAATTTTTCTATAAGAAAATAAAATGTAATTAATCTAATTCTTGGAGAAAGTAATTCTTCTGGAAGAAGCGACGAATTACGTTTCCCAACAATTCATTTATTCAAGTTTTATTTATCACCATCATTGTAAGGATCGAAATAACAACATCAGGCTTTTCTAGTAGAACGTTGGACAAAGTCAAATGATGAGTAATTCTGGTATTCAAAGTGTTCTTTTTCGTCGTTTTACTTTATTAAAATCTCTCGATGAGCTTTCAAGTCCTCAAGAGATGTCTAGAGCTGGTTCTTACGCCCCTGGAAGACGAAAGTTTTGACATACCTGATATCTACGATAGATGATAAGGCCGACCGGTGGATGGCGGTGGTATCCTGTAAAAGGTGAGAACTACCGTGCGGACGAGACCACTACTGCCCTACTGACTTACTGACTGGTGGAGAGGTTCTTCGTATAACGGAGCAGGTCCCCTCCAGGACACCTGATGCCGGCATTCTACCTGGAGGGGAACCTCGACCAAGGACACGGCCAGCCTTTCAAGGGTTCTAACCTAGATAAGTATTGATATGGATATCGTTGGGTCCAGGCATCCGCCTTTTGGGATGCGGCTCGGCGTCACTAGAAGCCTCCCATCCTGAGCTCTCCAAGTCTTGGCGCTACAGCGTTTTTGAATTGTAGATCCTGGAGGTTGGCCAAAACCCCCTCACCCGTCAACGTCAGTTAGGCAACGACACTGACAAACTGTTCCGTGAAAGTGGGCAGTGAGCCTGACCATCAATCATTTGATGCCGAACGAGCTCCTCGACAGGATTTCTCACTGATACACCCACCTCATTGAACACACAATTATTTCTCTCGATTCAATTTCCCATATCTCCCAAACTAATAACCCAAAATGAAGTACCTGGCTACAACATTCTCACATTGTTGTGACTACATTGTACAGTTTCTGTATGCTGGATTATTCATGAGCTGTAAATTGTCTCACCTTTCTCTTCCTTAAAAACTGAAGAATATGCGTGAATATATCTTCATCCGGGTGGTAATTCAGTACATAAAAATCGAAGTTACGTGTTCTAGTAAAGAAAAAAAAACTTCGTGAGGAGTATCTTTGAGGTTTCCCGGGAAGGTAGTTAGAAACTCTTCCCCGGTGTGCGGCAATTGGCCGTACCCCTCTTGATTAATTCAGCGACCAAAATTGAGTGGAAACGGTTAACCTACACATAGGTATTGTAGATTGTGAGCGCTTGTATGGTCTTGTGGTTCTCGTCGTGGCATCTCTTGTATCCTGCCATAACATTTTCTGGCGTCATTACTCGCAACGAGACGAAAAGTAACTAACTTAATAATTTCCCCTTCTCATGAAAGGCTTCTACTGTGGAACCTGTAAATGTTGACCTCCAACGTAAAGTGTGCATTCACCCCCGTAGACGCCTCGACAAAAAGTCGATTTATGGAATATTTTATCAGAGCACTACCTATTTACTTTTCCCACTCAATTTATTCAGGCTTCACCCAGAGTTGGTAGGTACATTTGAATAGGTAAGTTGTATTCAGGCGTCCTCGCTTGACGACTATCGAGCCCGCCCACTCTCAATTCAGCCCCTGCTGAGTTCTAATGAAGAGAAAATACTGGCATTCGTGGATGCTCGTTGAAGCAAACAGCAGCAAATGATGTAGTCAATATTCATCCATATATTTGTATGGTGATGGGACCAGTCGGAGATAGAATAGTTTTGAACGTAGAAAAGAGTTTTCCTCAAAAAACACATTTGTGATCGGTGTTTTGTTTTTGTATGATACAGCTATTACTTTTATAGAATTTTGTTTCATCCTGTCTAAATGTTCATCCCGTATAAAATCACGTGTGATAAAATGGGAATTGTACTCCTAATGAATGTATAATGCCACCTAATGATTGCATTGTTTAATTTACCGTAACAGTTATTTCGAAGTACCTAATCCCTATTTCTATATGATTTAAATAATCCATCCATTCAAAACTGTTTTGAATTTTTTTTTAAATTTTTATTATTATTATTATTCTATTTAGAATATCTATATATCTATATAGAATATCTCGCTGCAATAGAATACCTTGAGCAATTTAGCTTCAACAACTAAGCGTTACGTTCAAATTGGAGCAAATAATGTTCACATTTTTTGTCACCTCAAAAGGGCGTTGGAACTCTCTGTTTTACGCGATAGACGTTTTCCTAATCTTCAACATTCATGACGCTACATGAAAGCATAATGACTCTACATTATTGAGTATTATTGTGCATCGAGGATTTATTTAGCTCGATAATCCCATTTGGAAAAATAACACCCGAGATAAATTCACATTTATGGTAATTATAATCAATAAACAAAAGTACTTTTACAGAGTGCTCAATGATTATTCATATTGAAAGTAAAAACTCACTTTTGCTTTGCCCATTTACCCCATCATTCTCAGCTCTCGACCGGTATCATGAGATAAATATTTGAATTTTCATTACATTTCATGAATTTTTTATTCAGCGAAATCTCCACATCCAATCTTTTTTTCGCTTTCATTGTGCCTACGCTGATCTACATACATAATTTCTCAGCACTTAGTAAGCTCTGGTGTAAAATCGTTGTTATTCTTCGGAATTGGGATTTTTCCATGAATCCAAATCATATTTTAATATAGCTACGTGTTACTGGAACAGGAAAACAATCCTGATCTCAATCATGACTTTCTCGTTCTGAAGTTCAGAAAGTATTTAAATATATATATTTGAAACCATGGAGGGTGTTTACCCTGTTACATCCGTGTAGTCGATGGTTTCCTTAAATTTGTTTTGTAGCAAAGAATCGACTCAGACGTGTATTCAGTTTTCCTCTCGACGACCGTGAGCGTGCGACGTGGATCCCATGTTGATAAATTTTAAAGGGTGAACCAATAGTCGATATCATCTAATGGTGGAGGTGGTGGGAGGTGTGCATTTCGTTTATTTGAAGGGTTGGAGTGGGCAATATATCAAAGTGATTGACTATGATGTTGGTTCGGTATTAATTTGTTCGGCGTGAGTTGAATACAAGACGACATTCTATAAGAAAATGTGAGTACCTACCTGATTAACGTTGACTTATATATAGCGTTCTTATAATTTCACCACTCGATTGTCGGAGTTCCGGGACCTCTTTTTGAAAGTCTTCAACTTCAGACACGTGGTATCACTTCTAGCTTCGAAATCGAAGGGCCAGAAGGGAATGGTCTCTACCTACACATGCCAACATATTTCGTCGAGACCAGGTTGGCATCGTTTTAAGAGGCCTAGAAAGATGAGAGATAAAACGAGTGGGTAACGATAATGAGGCACAAGCCGACTGGTCTAGTAACGTTGCAGAACAGGTGACTACAAGCGGGCGAAAGCCTTTTGGAGAGAAAACTAGTTGACAAAACTGTGTCGAAATCATTTAAACGCTATTCGAGAAGTCCTACTGATATACTGCAAAATTTATATTTATATACTTGAATCATAAAGAAAGTAGTGTAAATCATCGATTGGAACTCATTAGAATTTTGAAAGCGAGCATGTCCTCTGGGGGACCGACAGAACTATGAAGCTCTGAGGAATGGACTCGGAAACGTGTTCTTTTCAAAGTATCTGAAGGCACACTTTCCTTCATAAGTAATATAAAGAGCGCCTAAAGGAAGAGTCCAATGAAAGCAGTTTTCACTCTTCATTCTACACTGAGCGCAGAGCAAAGACAGACGTTTAGCCTATTCAAATCGTAAACACGCAAACCAACTCGACTCTCATAAAAGGTCAGGAAATAAGTCGCGGCGCGTAAACTCGCTAAACAACGGCGAGTGGAAACTTCAGCGTCGTTTAGAGTGAATGAAGACAGATGTGGGCCGTTGTTTGAATAATTAGTCTGCAGAAAACAAAACCCACTGCGCATATGGCAAGCTTTCACCCGCCAGAATCGTTCATACTAATACGAAATGTCTTTTAAAATTCAGGCCAGAGTGGCCTTGAGCCAAAATTCGAAATGGTCAAAGAGGGGTATTTCAATGTAACCGCTTTGAACGTTAAATTATTTATTGTTTCAAATCTCTGATTTATTGATTCCCAATAAACGGGCTTAATCACCTTAGTACAGAAACAAACAAGTGAATCCCATAGAAAATAGGACAACTAAGTACCGATTATTGAAATTCTTCAGGTTGGCAAGAGAAATCAGTGAATCCCATCAGAGCCCGTATTAAATTATGGAATTCACAAACTTTCAAAAATAAATCCGAAGGGGAAATGAGTTAACTTGAAAGTACTATATTTCTCACTTAAACGCTGCCGACACTGAAGTTGAACTGTCAAACCGAGGTAGATATCTCCGGTATATATCTATACTCAGTTCACGTGGGTAGATGAAGCTTCGCACCTATCAAGGTGCGTCGGAGTCGTGACCTCACAGTTTTCGGGTCGAATCTCTTTGTGATCGGTGACCTTTAGGGTAATTCAAGAAGTTGAGAGGGTCTCTAGCGTATATATATTTACGTGATATCCACCCACGCGATGTCATTGACGTGGGTGGGTCAATCTTCCATTCTGACCACCGTCGACTGCGGAGATAGTAGATATTCTGAAATGAATTAGTTCCGAGCTCATCTCCATACTAATCAGTTTCGTAAATTTATCTACCGGTATTCGACGACACTGTCCTATAAATGTTCAATTAACTTAGTGGGAGGGGTCGCTGCATTTTATACAGTACGGTGTGGGTCCTGTATTGGAATGAAGGTCACAGCTAGGGACAGCATACCCCCTCCTACTCCCACGAACTGGGCACACATCCACCACAAATTGTATCATTTCCAAAATTTTGACAATTGGCTTTTGAAAGTCGCTACGTACTTCTTCCTTACACGTGATTGCAGATTTTCCGGATTACAGGTTGACCTCGTTGAGCTCGTCGTCTGTTTCTTTTGCCAATGTGAACAAAACCCTTATGATTCCATAAAAACTGTAGGGGACATTGTATCTTCTGGGCTTGTGAGACGTGGTGGTTGTGAACGGTGGCGGCTTCTGGTTAGCCAATTTTCATAAGCATGCAGAAGTTTAGGGTTGATGAAAGACTGCAGTCAATACATTTAATTCCAATCTATCCACAACACACCTCATATAATTTATACAGAGGAATAAAATGACTATTCATCCGTCCTATATTCATGCATTGAGAAGGATCCGATGGAAGAGACTTCGTCCTTTAACTGCTTCCTATCATTTATAACCCATACTTCTTCCCGTGAGGGATTTGTGGGCTCCTCAACATCTAGTATAACCTCCAAAATACGATTGAAGGGCAAAATTGACGATGCCGAATTCCTCTCCTCGTTTCACAGTAAAAAGCTTTTGGAATTCGTAGAATGCACTTATAGTTCACCTTCATTAGACCTAAAGGGCAATCCCTTCACTAGGCATAATCAAATCTTGAAACAATAAATCAACGTCTCCGGTCGCCGACTTTCTTCGTTTGTAATCAAGACCGCAGAGCCTCCGGAGTTTGGAGCTAGTGATGAATAGTATCTCCAAACTTCTGTTCTTGTTTCACCTCAATAGAATCGGGAGAGATCGAGAAGAGAGCGACCGTCGTAGGAGGAATCATCATACCTAGCAAAGGATAGGTGGCTATCAGAGACTTCTTGTTCTGAAATATCACTCCTCGTTAACATTTACTGAAAGGCTCTCACTTGCAAAAATGTCCCAGGGCTCTGTCTACTCGAGTGACGGACGTCAGCAGCTTATTTGTGACGGCTGACTTTCGGTATGATTTGTCAAGATCAACCTGACGGTGCCATTAATATGTTTCGAGAGTTTTCAGCAAATGTAATATATTTTCGTCGGAACCCTTATTCTGTTTCTTGACAGCGTTATTTCCGGAAGATCAAAACGTAGGTGTTACCGCGCAATCCCAAACTATGATTTTTCGACCGAATCGTTAAACCGATGTAAATTGGCTTTTGTTATAAACTGACAGACTCTGGTCGTCAGAATTGATCCGGATATGCCCAGCAATTTTCCTGTTAACTTTATTGATGATTTATAACCGAGACTCATTTCCCTTCCTTCAACTTGGGATTTGTGCGCAAGGAATGCAGAAATCAAAAATGAGGACGATGCTGAATTAAACATTTATTATTTTTCTTCCACAACTTTAGGCTAGACATATACATTTTGATCATTACTATAGAGTAATAAAGAGTAACATGACTTCACCTAGCGCTCAGTTCAATCAGTAATATGTATTTGACTTGGAAATCGTAGCTCCAACAGTATAACAAGTATTAAGAAAATCGTTCACATCTATGAATTTTTTACATTTTGATTTTATTTTTTTTACGTAAAAAATAAAAGTTAACGTGCACTTTCAGACGAGCTAAGCTGTGGGGAAACTTTTAAAGGAACAGCTTCCTCATTCAGAAGTGAAGAATATTTATTTTATTTCAGACCAAAAGAGACAGAAGCATCCCTTCTGATTGTACGTTATTAAAATACAATAAACATCAATATATAACTATTATAAACTTTCAGCGAATCAACACCTCGGTAGAATCATCTCGTAAAGCTTTCTCTTCAATTTAGGCCAACTCTTTCAATGGTAACTATCAGTAAATGTTCATTTTAACAAAATATATTATGAACAAATTTCATCAACATTCATGATATGCATCAATTTTAGGAGCTATGTATTGATATGTTTATTTTTGATATGTATACGTGTTTCATACTGTGCCGACACAATGAGATACGAAAAAATGTTAAATTGGATGTTAAGTAATGAGAATCCATAAAAAGTATAAATACGTTCTAGATTGAAAATTCGGGACTTTCAATTTAAAGAAGAAAAATTATTTTATGAAGACTTTTTAAAATTGTTTCGTTTCGAATCAGGAGTGAAAACAGTGGAGGAAGAAGAAGGTAATGAGGTGGCTGGGGTTAGGAGTGTTCTACTTGCTAGAGGTGTTTTTGACGCTAAAGATTCAGCGCAAGTGGTTGAACGCCCCGGCAGATTTGGCCGTAATGCGTTTCTCGCCCGCTGTTCGCTCTACGTCCACTTTGACTTGATCCGATGCAACCGGGCCTATGCAGACGAGTGGGTCTTTGAAGTAGGAGCACACCTGGGGACAAATTAAATTGACACCATTCGATGTCAGTAGGTATCTCGACGGACCGTTGAGATTGCTCGATCTCGTAGACCAAAGTGTAAATGTGTGTTTGTAAATTCTCGGCAAACATGATTCATTCTACCTAATTCCTTGTTATTATGCAGATAGGGTTAAGATTAGAATTCTCACTACTAAAAGCGCCGCTAAAAGAAAAAAATCATTAAAAATGAGCGAAATCGTGCAACCCATGTGCCATGAAATATTGTGGTTTGTTGGCCCCAGAGTTCCAAAGACCGCTATGATGACACAACCCGAGATGAGAGTCGGGATCGCGTAATTACGCAGTATGGTGGGTACCGTTCGTAAATCACCCTTTTGAATTC